>CAUJNA010003252.1:377500-412500 GCA_963377175.1 Effrenium voratum | reverse complement strand
CTTTCTGTTTACCACCAATTTGGTCTGCGCAAGAAGTTCAAAGTCCTTCCGGAACTCGGGAATCGAGCTTCCTGGGGGTCTCTCAGATTCGCCATGCCAAAGAACACGAGCCCCGGTCAACATGATTTCCGAACATTCCCCCAAGAGGTCATGGGAACTTGGTGAGTCTGGACAGGGGTCACTGGATTTCCCCAAATCAAAAGTTGATCAATCAACTGTGAGTTCCATTTAAACAAATCGCCGCATATCGCCACTTCTGGAGCTTCCAAAAAGGGAAGTGGGCAAGCAACCTCTGTGCGCTGACTGATCACCAGGAGTGAAACCCGCTTCAAACTCATGCGGCGTTTTCCGTCAACCAATACGATATGAATGTTTAGATTATGGTGCATGTTTAGTGGACCTGAAAATAGCATATTCATAATATCATGTGAACAGAAACCGCAGAAACAGGCAAATCACTTGTGGATATCTTCTTTCGAACATCAAGGACCTTTGCGCTAACAGACGCGTAACTTACATGTATGCTTGAGGCGCGCTGTGGCAAGCTGTTAACACAACATATCCAGCGTAGGGCTACCGGACATGATGGGTGATTCAAGGCTCAGACTCCCCAAAGGACCCAGGAAGAAGGAGAAATCCTACGCTTCAAAGGCTTCGGAGCAACCCTGACTGACGAAGCTCTGCTGGCTCGCCTCCTCCAACAGACTGTTGCAAAAGGTCGCCAGGTCAGGCACCGGCGCCTCAACTGAGACGACTCTACCAAGAGTTTAGCAAAAAAAACAGGGCACCATTTGGGTTCTTTTTGATCCTCGGTACCCTTCTTTCTTGGGGTTTAAGGGAAACCCAAAGGAAAGCCACCATTTGTGGGGTTTCCCCTACTGAGGATGGATGAAATCCATTTTGCACCACTTTGAAACCCTGGTTGAAACCATTGTTTGTTGGAATTTACAGGAGAATCGAATCATTCAAGGGTGTCTGAACGGTGAGTGAAATGCATTTCGTCCACCCACAATAAATCCCGCAAATACAATATTTTCTGATGAGGCCGCAGGGGGAAGGAAATGGCACATACGATCACATACATCTATGACATGCAATCCGTCCAAATGGGCAGCTTAACATATTCATCGGTCCGCATCCTAGACATGCGCATGTGTGCCTTTTGTCTACTGCGACGCCCTGTCAGGTAACCAGGGTAGTGGGATGGTAGTCCAACTACGACTTCGAACCCTCCACATTGCCAGAGAAGCAGCGCAAATGCATTTGATCGCTAATTACTCCCCTCCACCTGAGGGGTCCTGGAACCACCATGTTCCTTTACAATGGAAGCTCCATGTTGGACAGCAGGGCCCTCCCAGCAATCATGGGTGTTGAGGATCTGAGTGTTTTGGAAGACAAAATCTTCGGGGGAGGCCCCAAATGGTCCAGGCCCATGATTGTTGGAAACCGGGAGATCCGAAAGGGGCTCCACTATTTTCAGACATCAATGGTTGTCTTGTTCCCTTTCACTACCAACCAAACGTGGGTCCACCATTTGGTAAGGGTGCCTTTGTTCGAAGATTGTTGCCGACTGGAATGATTCGCAGTGCCGGCTTGACAGCAAGTCACGCTTGACAGCCAAGAGTCTGTTCGGCAATCGACAGCTTTACATTTCCGCATATCCGTCGCCACACTTCATATGCATCTTGTCAGCTGTCAACTCGTCTGTTGCTGATTTCCCCCCACAGAAGGTTGGGTGCTCAAATAATTTTGGGCTGGGTTGTGAGTGCAAACAGCACTGCAAAAGCGGCACCAACTCGGAAACAACAGCCTTGCAATGTCCTGGCAAGCAAAACCCGCAATATTGAGTGCCCTGACCTCAGCCTGTTTCCACTTGCCAAGCACGTAGTGGCAAGGCCTGCAGCAAGCGAAACAAGATATTGGCATGATATTGACCCCTACATAATTCATAAAGCCCCCCAACATTGATCAGGGTGGCATCCCTCTGGAACAAATGTCACGCAACCCTCAGACCCTCAGTCAACTGGATAGTCAAAACTTCGCACCAGTTTGGATGAAACACTACCTCTTGCCGTACAGAGTTGTTGGCCCCTCCCAGCCCGGCTGAGTTTTGGAGTCACCTCCCAACGGGCGCGAAACGAATCTTGCCGTCTTTCGCTCCCAGCCCAGCTGAGCTTCTCGGCAATCATGGTTGCAGGCCGGCTCTTCTGGCTGTATAGGATCGTCCAAAGGTCCTACCAGTTGACCCGACACGAGTCCGGTGTGGCCATCCTGCCCCGGATCCGGTCGACCACTCGAAAATCCCGAGCCACCAGACGTTCCAAGAATCCCTGAGATACTTGCCTTTTCTCCCTGTGGGTTTTTTGGGTAGGAAGGGGGACTTTGGAGAGGAATCTTTGGATGACCCCGGTTTTCCCAACCCGAACCTGCATATTGACATCCATGTCACTTGGTTTATTACCAAAATGCAGGAGGGTGAAAGCAGGGGGGCGGGGGCATCCGAAAAAACAAAAAGGTTTTGCCCCCTTGGGTCTTTGGATGGTTTCGATGGCAAGACAGCAAGAAAGCAATCACCATATATGAGTGGGGTTGATGTGGGCAAACGTGGGACGCTTTGGTCTCATTGCCAAAACAAGCCCAGTTACTGACTCTAACCGGCCAGTTTAGAACGAATCACCTCCTGCCTGACTTGGACATGGCAAACCAACACGGAAAATGGAAACCGGAAGTGGATTGATGTCTCGCGACATCAACATCCTCTAAATTCCAAGACTGGTTTCGTATTCTCAGTCTTGGCATTCTGTCAAGATCAACACCAGTTGAACTCTCGCTTGTTCAAGACAGCCTGCCTGGCTCTAAATTCCCTTCTAAATGGGCTGCCCCCCCAAAAAATGGGGTGGATTCCCTTTCTTTCTTGGTAGTTTGAGGGTCCAGGTAGTCCCTGGACAGGCATGGAAACTCCCCTGCTTTGTTCGTTGCTTGTCTTTGAGGAATTCCTGCAATAGAAAAAAAAAGAAGAAAAAAAACCGACAAGGCGCCACCGGGAAACCGGAAACGTCCTTCACCAGGACCTGGGGCGGGGGATCCTCCGAAAAGCAGCTGGCTGGAAGTAGCAGCCTGGGCATCCATGGATGTTCTAGGTTTATATGTGTGTCTTTCTTAGAGTTGGTATTTCCTTTTTGGTGGCTTCAAAGGCAAACCAAGATAAATGGCAGAAAATTGCAGATCTGCGGGGGGAAACAAATGTACATGCTTGTGTAATGTGTATATGCGTGTATGTATATGTATATACGGGAATTAGTATAAGGTCTTTTTGATTTGGTACCCTTTTGGGGACGACTGCCCACGTTAGACCAGATTGACCCAAGGGGCAAGGCCACAAGAGACTGGCCATGGTTTGGAGGGTCCCTTGGTACCCTCTGAGGATGTACTTCGGCTGCTCAGAGGGACCGGGAAAATGGGGGACTCTCACGAAAATGGCAAACCCGATGGAAAGATACACGCCGGTGTGCCATCAAATAATTACGAATGTTCCAAAAGGACAAGGGAAAGAGAGTGACTTCCTTGTTTCTTCGCGGGGTTTCCCGAGTGAGTGCTCCTAAATAAACCATAGACCAAACTTCACATGGAGAGCTTCTGAGTTTTGAGAGTTAGGTTTCAAGCTCACGGGCGGTGCAAAAACAGGTACCAAGGGTTCCACTGAAACTTCGGAGGTCCAAAGAAGGGAAACTGAGGAAATGTTGACAGAAGATGGGAATGTGTCCGGCAGTCTTTGAGCATGGGTCTGCAGCCGGAGTTCTCTGAGCCGGCTCCGGAAAATACATCTCCGCAAGGTCTCCACCGGTCCCATGAGAGTCGCGTGGAGTTCTTTGTGTCCAGGCGGTCCACGCTGCATCAACGAAAGACCGAACCCCATGGAAGGCATCCCTGACTTTCTCGGGCCCATCTGAAGCGCCAGAAAGCAGCGCCAAGCCAAACAAAAGCAACACGACATGGATCGCGAATCCTGAGAAGCAAGCTTCCTCACCGTCCGCATCTGTGAAACTAAGTTACCTGGATGGACGCAAGATCCAAGTCATGGAGCCTCCTTTCATTGTCACCCACACCCCAAACCCAAGAGCCGAGAACCGGTTCGAACGGCTCGGTTCGCGAAGGGCACGCCTGCATTGCTGGCTAAAGGTTGCAGCCGGGGTGTTCCCCAGGCCGAAGTAGCTGAAGATCCTGGCGCGAAGCCACCTCAAAAACTCCCCCACGAGCAAGGAAAACAAGGCGAATCGGTGTGGAAGATACCTTTCGGTGATCAATACCAAATGGGGTCGTTCCCATGACTACGGTGACAAATATTATATAAAATTCGGGTGATTCCCATGACTACTTTTAGCACTTAGGAAAGCATGCCCCTTGTATCTTTCAGAAGCTGGCCCTAAAACCCCATGTTCAACAGCCATAACGCAATGACAGGTGTGAAAGGCTGAAAGGCAGTTGTCGACTCTAACATCTTTTGCCATGCCTAAAGCATGGTACAACCCAGCTGAAAAGAAGACGATTTGCTTTGGACCAGGGGTGTGGGAAATGGAGTCCACTGAGATACAACAGAAAGGGCTTCTCAAAGACTAACGTCCCATATAAAGGGGGAGATTCCCTTGTATTACAGAAGTGGGGCTAAACCCCTTGATCCCACAACCCTGCTTTGGACGGTTCAGGCATCCGTTCGTGAGAGACAGAAGGAATCCTGACCAGTTGACTGAGTTTCTGGCCAGCTCTGGATTTTGTTGCCACTTTTGCGGGATGCACCGCAAAACAAACCAGAGGTGTTTGAACATACCCCTAGCTCTTACCCAAATGGCCCCGAACGGCGTGTCTCCCTGGCAAATGGGTTGGCCAGCTGTATGAACCTGGGGCGTTGGGGCTTCAGTTAGATTCTGCGGCCGCCTGGCCTGGGGCTTTGGTACCTCACAAAGGTACTGTGGAGGGACGAACTCCATTTCGTACCGCCTAAGAAACCCTGGAATGATGCTTCCCCTGTAAATACCAACAAACCATGTTGTCCCATGATTTCAAAGTGGTGCAGGGTTTTGTCCATCCACAGTAGGACCTTGCAAACTCCGGCCTTTTGCACTCACTTAACCAGAGTACTGCACTTGTGAAACGAGAGAATCACGAGCAAACAAAGCACCCCAAAGTCTGGCTGCCACGATCTGGCCAGCCGCAGGGTCCGTTGCAAACAATGCTCTTGTCCTGCGGGGCAACACGTGCAACATGCACGACTACTTGAAGCTAACCCGCCTGTCAAAGACAAGAACAAGTTCATGCTTCCTGTTCTGCCGATAGGCGCTGCTGAATTGAGTCAGTGTCTGGCTCAGCTTCACTGAAAATTCGTGGTGGGTTGGGAACCGCCAAGGGATCACTCCAATTACACCCCCCCCTGCAAAGGGACACGCCAATTCCGTGTCGTGTCTTTGCTTCCCTTTTCTGAGGCACGGAGCGAGGCACCGATTCAAATCAACCTATGCGAGCTGAGTTTGGAGCAATTTCATTTGGCTTTCAAAATCATGGTGTGCCCTTTTTCGAGAAGAACCCTTCTTGGGGTTCTTGTAAAGGGAAACTAAGGGAAAAGCACGATTTGTTGGAGTCCCTTATTTTTTGACAAACCCATACGGAAAATGAGGAATGGGCCCCCAGTGGTGACGTTGTTGTTTTGTTTTTCCTTGAAAACAACCAAAATTGGGAGCGTCTCCCCAAACAGGGTTCCTTATATTCTCCCGTAGATCATCCCCCCGCCAAAAGGAAAGTCACTTCAAACTGGCCCAGCAGCCAAATAAAACTACCAAAAGGAGGAACAACGGAATCACACAAGGTGGGAAATCATCAGGCTACTTTAAAAACCGAACTTCGCCATTCTTGTGGGCGATTCGGGGGGGTAAAACAACACCTGCAAGTGATGCACGGAT
Organism: Effrenium voratum; assembly: GCA_963377175.1. Taxonomy (NCBI): domain Eukaryota; class Dinophyceae; order Suessiales; family Symbiodiniaceae; genus Effrenium; species Effrenium voratum. The sequence goes on along the minus strand of CAUJNA010003252.1, from coordinate 406,549 downwards.
GGATGGTGGTTGTTCTGTAGGTGTTGTATCCCTGCGTGAAATTCTTATTGACCCCTCGTAAATTTGAAGGACCAACTGCCCAACTGCCGCGACTGCGCCTCCTGGCGCTGATGGGGCCTCGACCTTCCGCCTCACCTGAGCTGGGCCCGCGCGGTCCAGCGCGGGCGCTTGAGACACGGCCCCTTGAGGTATACCCCAACAAAAAAATCCCAAATGAGTGATCAACCGCAAAACTCTTTTTTTTTCAGATTCCGTGTCATACTTCTACCCTGAACAATGAAATAGCTTCCAAGATCCCAGCCAAAGTGGTCTACCTAAAGCCATGTAAAGAATCAAGAGGGCGGCGGCACCTAGTTCTGGCTGGGACTGTTGCTAACGGGCAAAACCGACTGTTCTCGAGAGTCCCCTGTGTTTTTCCTAAACGTTTAGAGGTCCCCATGCCCCTCCTAAATGGACCCTAAAATAGAATACTGGAAAGACGCTACGGGTGCCCCAACCATGTTTCATGAAGTACCTGAGAGGCTGAGGAGACTCCGGCATGTCCAGCAATGGGCTCTTGAGATGTGGGCGCTTGCCACCAACATAAGCTTGCATCACTGTACTGCACCCCTGTGGTATACGAAACCGATCCCTCTGAAACCGATCCCTGCCCTCGAAATTCGTGGCATCCGGGCCCCGCACGGCCCGGCTTGGGCGGAAGGCGCACCGCCCCCTGTCCAAGAAAAATCCCGTCGCAACTGATCGCCCGATACTCTGAATATGGGTTGGGGACCCATGTCTTCCTGACCCCCAACCTCAACTCCAAGATGAAGGCGGAGAGTCAAAAAGCAAGGTCCTTGGTATGGGAAATTATGAATATCATAAAACTGCTCCTACCCTTGTCTTCTCCAAAGAGGGTGTGGTTAGGGGGGTGGGTCCCCCAAACAGGGGTGTGAGAATATGGGTGTCCTGAAAAGAAGAAACCCACGTTGAGGATGATTTCAGAGAGAACCAAGACTAAACGCTAAGCACAGCTAACAAAATGAGCTCTGAAACTTCAGTGGGTGCGTCTTAGAGTCAGGACCCAAGAAAAAATGGTTTTCCCTTTGGTTTCCCGGTATAACACTCATTGAACACACCAAACAAGGGTCCCATCAACAAAGACACACCCAATCAATTAAGGAATCACGTGCGCAAAGCAGCGAATCGGATCCTTCACCATAACTGCCGGCCGCCGACTGCTCGGAAGTCGGTGTTCCTCTTACACCTGCAGCTTGGAGGTTCGTTGATCCCCTGCTAAAGTCCCCCTACACTCGCAACAAACCAGTCTAAAGGTATGGCTGGGAACCGAGGCAGGATACCAAAAGAGTCATAGAACTGAAGACGCACTGGCAGAGAGTCAGGCGTAGTAAAAGAGCGCAGCGCCAATGTCCAAATTCTCTGGGAGCGTCCGTGTACAAGAGCGAGGACAAGGTCATGAATAGAGTCGTGCCCAGGGACAACAGGATCCCGTTCGTGGTCCCGAAGGAGCACCTGACCACGCTCCCGGCCATGTACACGCTGTGGTTCCGGTCAACGGCCGTGCGTTTGTCCTCGGCCATGCTCCCGAACATGGGCTTGAACCCTAGCCATCTGCCATCGAAATCCGGCCCTGCTCGTCGGGGGAAGGCCAAACAACTGACTTCAACGAAACGAAAACCGCGAAGCCGAATGGACCAAACCGTTTAGGACCCGAACCGATGGAAACCAAACCGTTTGAGAAAACTGACAAAGGCAAAAATGTGGGTGGCTAAACCCAAAATTTGCCCGTGCTTTAAGGCTTGTTTTGGATGAGTCTCCCCTCAATGCGGGTCGCTCCGAAATCCCTCATCTTCAATGCAGGGAAACTAGTTGATCCAAAGCAATTCCCTACCCTGGTGGCTTGCTTATCATTATTGGTTGATTGCGGGTTTGGATTGAGGGCTTGGGGGGGGTTCAACCCTTGGCTCTTGTAGAAAGTTAATCGGAAACCACCGCAATCCCTAAACCACCAATTCGAGTGCCCATCGTTGGCACTCAGATTCAAAGGCTGAACGCACGAATCCATATGACGAGCCCCGGCTTAACCATGGGAAACCAACCACTAGGGTGCCAAAATATCTTGATATTCACAGGGAAGCACCATTGGGTTTCTATTAGGAGGTTTATCAACCATTATTCAAAAAGAGTTTCATCTATCCCAAGTGGTGTAGGAGTTTGTCCGCCCACTGTGAGCCCCCTGACGGAAACTTGGAGCCTCCTCGGCAAAGCAGCAAAGGACCTGGCAATGAGCGCCCAAAGCCCAAGGACTCTGGTTCTCATGATCAAAACTGATCGATCGGTAAAATGGTGAACCCAGTGCTTTCTTTGAAGGAGGTACCAAGGCGGCACCTATTTGTGCTTGGGAGTATCCCTATTCTTCCAAGCGGCCAAAGCGTTCGGGCTGTGAGGCAACACAAAGGAGCCAGAGTCAAAAGATGCTGTTACCTGCATGGAACCGCAAGCAACCGTCAAGGTGCATTGACCCACAAAAGTCATGTGCGCACTTGCCGTTTGTGTTTGATTCTGGCTCATATATGAAGAACACATGTGTCTTTTTTCAGGGTACCCATTGGGGCTGATTTAAAGGAAACCCAGATGAGGAACAACTATGATTTTGGGAGTCCCAAAATGAAAGACACACCCAAAACGTTGAAAAGGCTTTGCTACCAAAATCAAATCAGGTAGTAGAAACAAACAAAATAGCCCAATCAAGTTTTTGGGCACTTGACGTCGTCCACTGCCGCTTCCTGGGCACAATCTAGGAACTGGTCAGCTTGAGACTGAGACTCCTCTGCAAAGGAGTCTTTAGGGTTGCTACCCCTTTGTTGGCTGGTTTTGAAGGCAAACCAAAAGGACAACCACCATTTTGGCAGTCTGACCTTAAAAGGAAGAGCCACCCGTCTCTGCCCTTCCACCCCAGGGGTGAGTCTGCAAATGCCCGTCTTGAAGACTTCTACGCTGGAAGCAGTACATTTGCACCTTGCAACTCGGGGGTTTGTGTCGGGACCCACCCAAACTGAAAACCATGAGGGCCTGGTTTTACACGATTTCTCCGATGTTCCATTTACCCACCGAGAGACAGCAAGGGATTTGTGTAAAAGGGGTGGCACTTGATGGGCGTTGACCCTCCTCCGGTTACTCTCAGCGGAAGGTGGGAATGGTGGGTTTGACCTCCAACCATTGAATGGAGCAAAAGGTCGTCACTTGAATCAAGAGGATCACTTCAAGAAGCTCCTCGTGCTTTTCAAGAGGTCCTGTGCTTTCTGGGGGGGCGGGGGGGCAGAACAAATTTAAAGGTGGAAAGTTGCTTCACATGAAAGCGGGTCTGAGCCCTGCCAGCCTTCAGGGCTCAGCTTCCCTCCAATTGGTGGTTTGGATTGGCGGTTTGGAGGTCAGGGATGGCGAATCCTCATTCTCCTCCGAATTTCCGGATTTTACGCGACAAAATAACGGACATGTTTATTTTGTTTAAACTTGTTTAACCTATAAAACATATTACTTTCGCAAGATGTGTTTCTCATCTGCCCTCTGCAAGAGCAAGACAAACAAATCCGCGAGCCGCCAATCCAAACAACGAATTCAGGGTTGCCTGATACCCTGCTCGAGGCTGAAACCATCGGCAGAACTGCTCTGAAAACTGACCGCCCCAAATGAAAAGAAAAGGCAAGCTGGTTCAACAAGAGCCCTCAAGCTTTCTCATTGGTTTATTCATGCGCTCGGCATCTCTTGCTCACTCGCTCATCCCTGAAATACAGCCAGCTTAGGGTTTGTCGCAACATGTGGCCCCCCCAAAACAATAAACAAAAATGAATAAATACATAAATAAATAAAATGAAATATAATTAAACAACCCTAAGGCTCTTTGGTACCTGCATTGGAAGGGTCGGAGTGTGCATAGGAGGGGTCGGGCACAAATACTGTGCTATTGACGTGGCGGGGTCCTGGCTTTCTGGCAGTTGAGGGCCCGAGGGCCCGTCCATTATACCCGCAAATTTCAATCAGCATCAGCCCAACCCTAAAAGTCTGCAGGAGGCAGTTAGTTGGCACAGCAGGGCAGACGTCGCAACCTGTTCACTGTGACATCTTAGGGGTCAGGCAAGGCTCGCTCTTTTGCCTTCCGCGTGTCTCGCTCTGCGCTGATGGCCGGAACGATCAGCCCAGCGCATGCCTCGCGGCCGATGCTGGAGAGGACTGTTTGCGTGCACTTGAGTGCTTTGCTGCTTTGCTTGCAAGAGCAAAGTTTAACACTAGTCCCGCGCATCCTAGCAGCTAGCGGGGCTCAAACGCGAGCCACAAAAAAATATGGGTGTGCTGGATGGGAGAGAAGCGGAGGTGATAGGCTGGGACCCTTGGTGCATGGACAAAACATGTTTTGTCAAAGGAGGGGGTACCACCATGCGCATAGCTGCAGGTGCAATCAAGCTGCACATCCCCGGGCAAGCCTTTTTGGAATGCGCCAAGCAAAAATCACCTGGCAATACCCTTTTTCCGGACGTACGTCCTGATCAAGTGAACTTTGCGGACCTTCAGCGGTATCTGCCCTTGGTGTTGGCCTTGTATGACCTTTCACCGGAAGGATGCTTTGCCTGTAATTACCGCAAAGCATTGACTTGATGATGCACGGGGAGTGATGTGATCAATTTCAATAGCCAAGGGGAGTACTCCATTCTGTTCCTCAGGGTGGTGTTCACTCGGCTTGACCAAGATGCTTCGTGGAGTCTGTCGGGCGCAAGATTCCAAAAGGAGAAACGCAGATGGGCAAACGACGACGCGTGTTTGCATTGGCCAGATTAGCCGTGCTGCGCCCATTTTTTGGGGTTGAGTTGAACACATCTTAGGAGGCGTACACTGTCTTTGCGATTCTCAGTTATGCACGCCGGTACTGGCGGAAAGCGTCAACCCGCAAAACTGCTGGAGAGGCCCCTTGTCGCTTGAATGTTGTGATCAGTTGCTTGCTGGGTACAACGCGCAGTTCTCCCTCTGAAGGTGGCTGCCCAGTTGACCGCCGTCATGAAAAGCAATCCCCGTCGGGCTCGTGAGAGTTGTCGAAAAGGTAACAAGCTGCCCGCAGAGAACAAGCAACAAGCCATCAGGCCAAGCAGAGCCGTAGCCCCAGTGCAAACCGCAGTTTGCGAAATCGATGACGAAGACATTGATATGCTCGACGAGTGTTCTGCCCCAATCATGGAGTCAACACCGACTGCTATAGCTGATGGAGGCCGCTGGTTTTTTGCACGCATGCTTCAGTTTTCCTGCGCCCCTGACAGCAGGTCCCGTGGCCATTGAGGAGATCGCCTGCAACCCTTACGCTCAGCGTTTCGGCTTGGCCGTGTCCCCACTGGAATTGAGCAGCTACGTAACGTTGTTGGGGAGATTCCGCTTCAGGTCCCTTCTTCAAGCCTACTTGGCCCTGACCTTATTGAGAACCCACCACTTGATATTGGGTCTTGCCACCCCACCGCACAAGGTTGCCTGGATGGTCGCCACATGGCAGAGGAGCATAGCCACAGCCTGCAGAGCGGGAACCATTGCCATGCGGGAACTGTCCACCTGGACTCACAGGAAACAAACTATGACTCTCCAACTTCTACGCAGGACTCACCTCCGGAATGCAAGAACAGGGTGAGCCGGTCACCGTCTACCAAGATTCTAGGGGGAGCTGCGCTCTCTCCTTTGGCACGTTTGTCCCAGCATGTCGAAGATGGTGTGGCTGAGCAAAGCCATACCACAGTTTCCAGTCTTAATTTGTGCTTTTCTACAAAAGTTAACAGCGTGTTATGCTGCTTCTTCAGACAACCAAGGTTGCGGTCGCACTGTGCATCATCTCGGATGATGAGATTGAGGAGGGGCTCTTCCCATCCCTTTTCCCTTGAGCGGCCCGCCTCTTGCCAGGACACGCCCACGCCAGCAAAAGAGGGTCTCGCCCTGGCGCTGACTGACGCAGGTGTCAAGGATACGGCAGAGGCTCGGTTTTTGTTTTTACCCGTGAAAAAGGTGCGTAACATCACATGTTCTTTGGAACTGAATGTTTTTTTCCTATAAAAGCGTTGGCTGGACTCTGAGGACGTTCCAACACTCAGCCCAATGGCTGGAGCGGGTGAAAAGGAAGGGGCCAAGGGCCTCCTTTCAAACAAGCCCAACCAAGCAGTTGGGGAAGCAGACAAGCCACACCAAGCAGATGCGGCCCACAACCTTGAACCTCTCAAGCCTTCAGCAAAGCGCTCCCGTTCACAGGGGCCAGCAGCCAAGCCTGAGCCTTCCAAGCCTCCAGCAAAGAACTCTCCTTCACAGGGGTCACACCAAGCGGCCCACAACCTTGAGCCTTCCAAGCCTTCAACAAATGGCTCGCGTTCACAGGAGCCAGCAGCCAAGCCTGAGCCTGCCAAGCCTCCAGCGAAGAACTCCCCTTTGCAGCCGTCAAACGTTGCGGCCCACAACCTTGAGCCTTCCAAGCCTTCAACAAAGGGCTCCCGTTCACAGGAGCCAGCAGCCAAGCCTGAGCCTTCCAAGCCTCCAGCGAAGAACTCTCCTTCACAGGGGTCACACCAAGCGGCCCACAACCTTGAGCCTTCCAAGCCTTCAACAAAGGGCTCGCGTTCACAGGAGCCAGCAGCCAAGCCTGACCCGTCCAAGCCTCCAGCGAAGAACTCCCCTTCAGAGGCGTCACGCCAAGTGGTTGCGGCCCACAACCTTGAGCCTTCCAAGCCTTCAACAAAGGGCTCCCGTTTACAGGAGCCAGCAGCCAAGCCTGAGCCTTCCAAGCCTCCAGCGAAGAACGGGTCACACAAGGAGCCAGCAACCAAGCCTGGACATTTCAACCTTCCAGCAAAGGACCCTCTTTCAGACAAGCCACACCAAGCAGTCGTGCCTGAGCTTTTTGAAGGAATGGGGGAGCCTCGCAAGGAGCCAGCGGCCAAGCCAGAGCCTCCCAAGCTCCCGGCAAAGAGCCCCCCTTCAAAGGCAAGCCAAGTAGTTCAACAGCCTGTTGGGGGCAAGCCTGAACCTTCCTCGCCCAAAAAGTTGAATAGCCCCGCTTCAAAGGAGCCAGACCAAGCGGTTGCGGCAGACCAGCCAGAACCTTTCAAGCCTTCAGCAAAGAGCTCCGCTTCACGCACAAAGACACGTAAGCCCAAGCAGCCGCTGCCAGACGCACCAGACACAGACACCAAGCAACAGCCGCCGCTGTCAGACGCCACGCTGCCACCGCCAGATGCGGACCAGAAGGTTGGCATGCAAGACACCCGGTACCCCCTCCCAGACGAACCAAAGTACCTGCCTGACATCCAAAACATGGTGTCCAAGGCCGAGCCGCCGGTGTTTGCAGAGCAAGGTGAACAACGCGGACGGAAAAAGCGCAAAACCTCAGACACAGAAGCAAAGGAACAAGGTTCGAAGAAAGCAGCCAAGGCCAAAGCCACAGCAAAGCGCAAGGCAACCAAGCAAGCTGAGCCAGTTGGGCAAGCAACTGCCTGCAGCAACCCGCCCCCCACCACTTGCGGCAAACCAGCTCTTAAGAGGAAAGGGGCCCAAGACTTCTCGCAAAAACAAAACGCGAAGGCAAAGAAGGTGCGAATGTCTCCCAGGTGCCAGGAGCCCGAAAGGTCAGTCAACGCAGCTCCAGGAGGAGAGGCCGCCGTTCCAGCCATTCCACCCGGCGCTGTGAAGCCACCGCTGCACATCAAAGCCAACAATGTGTACTCGAACATGTACCGCAGAGCCTTGGCCGCCAACAATGACAAAGAGCACGCAAGAAAAGTTGCAAGGGAAGCAACTGCTCTTTTCCGAGCCACCGGGTTTGTTCCTCCTTGCTGCGGCAACTTTGCCAGCCCACGTGCCCCCAAGCCGCTGCCGGAAAAGGCTGTAGCTGCCTCACCTGAGCCCAAGGATGTGGATTAGGCGATGCGTTCCTCAACGCACTTGCTCCATGACACTTTTGAAACACGGGTCTCACACTGTGATCACGTGTGTTCCAAGTGGCGCAAAACTATAGTTGTTCCGTACACCAATCTTGCCTCCAGGTCCGGCTTGAGTTTTTCCATCGCACGTGGCACATCAGCGCCCGGGTCTGCAACACCGTGATCGCGCGTGTTTAGTTGCCTTGAGTTCTGGGGTTTTGCAGGCTGGCCAGACAGCCTGCATCGGGGGATTAGTTCATGCTCTAGGGGGTCCGCGGGAACACGTTCTTACCCAGCCCAGCTCTGCGAGCAAAAGGCTACCATGTTTTTCCCGTGGCACGTGCGACCCGACGCATTTGTGGATGGCAGCCGCGATGATTCTTTGCATTTATTGTGAATGCAAGCCCGGGCTGACAGCATTTTCGGCGCACTGGATAGGCTCCTGCTTCTTGACTGACATGCGGTGCCAAAGCCATTGAATATTGGTTCAAAAAAGCTAGCTCGATTGAGCGAAGGCTCAGCACTTCCTGGCAGTCAGCATACCCAAGCCTGACAACATGAAGACGATTAAGTGTCTTGGCATGTTTGGGCACGGCAGTAGTTCAGCAGCGATTTAGAACCCTTGAAATGCTCAGCCCAAACCGCCTCCCATTTTATCCAGCGTTTTGCAACGAACATGTCAGCGAGGCCGCGGAAACGGAAGGCTGACGATCCGGACGGGCATGTCAGCATTCCTCGTCGCCTCCCGCCTGGGCCGGCCAATCCGGGACACATGCCCGTCCGCTTGATGCTGCTGATCATCTTGATGCAGAAGGACTGCGTGTGTTTGCAGCTTTCGGGAATTTACCGATTCTCTTGTTGGAACGGAAGGCGTTTGTCATGGACAAGCAGTACGATAATGTAGACCTATTTGCGGGCAAATGCAGCATCAGCAAAGCCTACAAATCTCTTGGCAAACGATGCTGCTCTCTGGACATACTGATAGACAGCCGAGATGCCCCTTAGCTTCCAATGTGTGCGTGTGGCGTGTGTTGGTGTCAAGAGTCACACATCTGAGGACCTGTTGCAGCCACTAGGCTTCATCCGGAGCCTCTTTTGCGTTCTCAATTTGGCACCCAAAGGACTCCTTTCCTGCGGGGTGGTGTGTTCAACCTGGTCACTGGTTAACCGCGCCTGGGCCGCAAAAAGGTTGACTTTGTTTAGCCGGCGTAAAACATGGGCTTCAAAGGAAAGGCCACTTGCATGTTTAGGGCACCCCAAACTTTAAAGGGGTCAGGTGTTCCATGCTCTGTCTTTTTGCAGCATCCAAGTGGCAGAAGAACCATTGTTTGTATCTTACGCTTTCCGAACATTGAACCATATGGCAACCAGGTAGGCCAACTGACTCGTCAACTGACTCCAAAGGTTTTTTTTGAGGGGGGGGGGGTGTCCTTAAACACGTGTTTTCTGCGCCCAAAAAGATTTGTTTCGGACACCTCCCAAAAATGGCTAATAAGCTGGCATCGTGCCAACCTCTCTCGAACAATGGTGTAGAAACGGTTTCGACGCCCGCTTGACCAACTTTGCAAGCCCGTTTCAAAGGAAGCAGTTTCAACTCCGATGCGGCTTTTTAATCACACCCGACAACGCCTCGACTGAGGTCACACGTCGGGCCGGTCGGCAGAGCGGCCAGAAGGAAACGTGTGCCCCAGCCGTCCTTGGCAGGTGCGGTTTGACAAATGTGTTGCTTTGCCTCCCAGGAATCTTTACTCAGTACGTTGTGGAAACCTGATGCTGTCTCGGGTCCTGCCCTAAGATGGCGCACCCAAGGAACACGTCCACCGGCTTTGAAATGTTTGCTTGACATTATTTGTGGCTTGCGCAGGTCACGTTACTTCTCATGGCAGCAATGTACGTTCGAGCTCAATTTTTGGTGGAAAACCCGCTCCAATCTTTGGCGTGAAGCTTATAAGGACCATGCAGTTGTGCAGATTACGGGATACTGGGAATCAAATTTGCTTGCAGGTATTTCACGCTCGCCGCTTGGCGACGTTCCTCCAACATCGGACTCACTATTCAACCATGACGTGGTTGGGCATGTACGGCGCTCCTACATGCAAGCCCGTCCGGTTGGTGTCTTCAGATCAATGTGTTGAGAACTTGCGCAGGCTGGGTCTGACCTGCGTACCATTGCGCTTGTTTCCCCATCGCCCCTGAAGGCGATTGAACAGGTCATTATTTCAGCCATCAGGCAGCACAATCCGGTACACAAGCAGATCAGGGAGGCCGTCCTTCAAGGGCGCAGGGCAAGCCCTCAAAGAGACGCAAGTTTATCCGCCAAGGTTCGGGAGGGCCGTGGCTCGGCTTGCGCATGCACGTTGCTCCTGACGGCCGGGCCCCTCCCGCCCCCTACAATACATAGTGCGGGGGTGGCCCGCATAAACCAAAACATTTGCAGTTTGTGTTTCTTGTTTGGAAACCCCTCCCAACAACTACAAATTGCATTCAATCTCAGCCTGTTCGATTCTGATGTGGCGGTTTCAGGCTTGCCTCAAACCTACCGCCTAGGCAGCCCAGATCTTGATTTGGGGTTTACTAAGGGGTGCTAGGAAAAAGGAAGAGGGAAAACAAACGCCTGTCTCTACAGGGAGCTGAGGATGGTGAGACCTCAGCGGGACAGGGTGTTTGTTTATCGCTCTTGGCTTTTCCTTCCATGCAGTGTTGTTCTTCCTACCCAAATTGTTTCTTGTTTTTCGGGGGGGAAGGGGGCTAGGGAAAAGGAAGAGGGAAAACAAACGCCTGTCTCTACAGGGAGTTGAGGATGGTGAGACCTCAGCGGGACAGGGTGTTTGTTTATCGCTCTTGGCTTTTCCTTCCATGCAGTGTTGTTCTTCCTACCCAAATTGTTTCTTGTTTTTCGGGGGGGAAGGGGGCTAGGGAAAAGGAAGAGGGAAAACAAACGCCTGTCTCTACAGGGAGTTGAGGATGGTGAGACCTCAGCGGGACAGGATGCTTTGTTTATCGCTCTTTCTTTTCCTTCAATGGAAATGTTGTTCTTCCTACCTAAATTGTTTCCTTTTTTTGGGAGGGGGGGGGGAAGGGGTGCTTAGGGCGAGGGACCTCAACAGGGGTTCGATTCCAGTGCAGGAGTATGAAGTTCATAAAGGGGCTAGAACCCACCTTTTTCTGAACCCCTTTTCAAGGTCACGCAAGGTGCTCGTATACTGTAAGAATCAATGGATTCCCACTTTCTACTCCTGAGCGACAGCGAAAGGTCGAGACAATTCTGAAGTTTGGTGTAGGAGCTTCAGACAACTGAAAGTTCACACCCGGCACGAGTTCATCCATTATTTGGGTAGGGTGGGTAAGGTGTGCCGGTCTGAGCAAAGCTTTTGGGTGTTCCAAAGGTTCTACAAATTGGGCCAAGCAAAAAGAGTTTGCTATTTCTCGGACCACGGGCGTCAAAATCTGGCACCCTAGCGAGGGTGCCAGATCAGGACCTTTGTGGGGTACTGCGAGGGTGGGGGGAGCCAAATCAAATCTGGCACCCCCAGAAAGGGTGCCAAATGGGGTCCTTACCGGCGGGAAATCAAAAACGGGTCTCACTTGTGCTTCCCCAAAGAAAGCTGGGATCCTCGCCTTTTTGGTCTCAAAAGGGGTTTCTTCACTACCCCTCTGGGGATCAAAAAAGTGGTCTCACTTGTTTGGTCAACAAGGGTCTTCCTTTTTTGCTAGCTTAGGAGAAAGGCTTGGGGTCAAAAAGGTTGCTACCCCCAAGAAAGCTTAGGGGTAGGTCAATAGAAGGTCTTGTTTACACATTAGTGACATGAAGCCCGTGACGTTGCTAATTCTGAGAACTGGAAACAGAGGCCATGGAGGTCTTTCAGGGTCAAGGGTGGGAGCACTCACACGCAAAGGGTTTGGCCTTGCGGCTATTCAAACAAAGTTGATCTTGGCAGCGAATGCCAGACGCACCCAGCATGCAGGCCAATCAAAAATGTGTTTTCCGCTTGGTTTTCAACGCGGTTTGTCAAGCGCTAGGTCAGCGCTGAAGAAAGGGATATGGGAAAAGGGTGCTTTAGTTTACCTTTCAATGTTACCCAAGGTGGCCAAGGAGTTCACCCGTCACGCCCTAACCCCGCCTGAGCAAGAGATGCCCGTGGACTATTCTGAGGACCCATGGCTTGATGCCCAGTCCCTTGGCGCTTGGAGAGCTGTGTCGCGACTTGCTCTGTCATCTAAATATTCGGTTTAACATTCGGCTTCGCCGTTGCCCCGAACAACCTTCCTGGCTTAGGTTAGATGAGGTGGAGGAATGGCTGACCAATCGGGTGAACGAGCGGTTTCAGTGAGGGCAAGGTGGCCAAGCTACCTACTTTTGTCACATGTTTGGGAAGTTCAATCGCAGCCCCCGTGGGTAGATAGCAACAGACTGTCACGGTTGTAGAAACCAAGCATCAATGTGTCAGCTGCGTGTGACCACTCCGTGAAACCAAATTCGCCTGGCTGCCACATATATGTCCCGAACTTGCTAATTCGCGCATCGCTCCGAGCGCTGGCCGGGCTTTGTGCCAACCACAGGTGCCCGTGAGGGCCCGCGGGTGTCGGAAAGGCGTCGGAAACGCATCGGAAACTTTTGGCCGTCTCCGGGACGGGCGTCGGAAACGTCGGAAACGCGTCGGAAACTTTTGGCCGTCTCCGGGACGGGCGTCGGAAACGTCGGAAACGCATCGGAAACTTTTTGCCGGGGCCCTCAAAACACTGCAATTTTGAGGGCCCGCGAGGGCCCGGCGTCGGAAAGGCGTCGGAAACGCATCGGAAACTTTTGGCCGTTTCAGGGACGGGCGTCGGAAACGTCGGAAACGCATCGGAAACTTTTGGCCGTCTCAGGGTTGGGCGTCGGAAACGCATCGGAAACTTTTTGCCATCTGCAGGGTTGTTTTGGAGACTAGCGACAGCTGGGGAACGAGTTTTAGGCGGGAGCTTCTTTTTTGGGGTTTAGAGTTTGCAAGTTCATGAAGGGCCACCACGCGCTCCTAGTTTTGAGGGAACGGGTGGGAAGCGCCAACGCTGTTCCAATACCAACTTCCATAGCGCACATTGCCGGCGTCGCCTGCTGCACCACCAACGTCACAATTCACATCACCAGGATCACTTGGCTTTGGCGCAAACGCCGGGTGTTATGTTCCATTGTTTGGGGGTAAGAGTTTTATACCACTGCATGTGTGACGTAGTCAAAGCGTGTTCCTCATTTCAATCTTGAATGTGGACGCCGGGGCCCCAAATTATTCACGTTGTCAATCGAGGCGTGTAAAGCAAACGAAGCCGGGGTGCGCAGAGGTCCTTTTACCTTTTTACCCGTGGTACATCCGCAGGGCTTTTGACGTCACAAATGCAACACCCTACCATTCAATTCCACCATAACCAACTTAAACAAACATTTTTTCATTTGAAACATGTGTTCCCTTTCAGCCGGCCAAAACATGAATTTCGGAATCGATTTCAAGGTTTGCCGTTTTCGGAAATTGCTTTTCGCCAACGCCAACCACTCCTGAAAGGGACAGCCACGACCACGCATCTTTGGGGAGTTTTGAAGAGAAGGGCCACCGTGCAAGGGCCATTTTGGCTCGTCGAGTGAACGCTTCATTTGCTCTTGGTTGCATCGTCTCCACCGATGGACTCACAGGCCTGCTGACTGGGAGCGGGCGTGTTCAGCAATGGACTTGACATTTGGCTAGGCCAGGAAAGGAAAAGTTGCCACGCCCAAGGCCACCGGTGCCCCTTAGCTAGCTCAGTCCGTGCGGGGTTTGGAGCTTGTCTTGCAAACCCAGGCAAGAAAAAAGAAGGATAAGGACTTCGTGATTAGTTTCATGCGTGGTCAGTGGCCGACATGATTCCCGCAGAGTTGTGTTTGTGCAAGGATGAGCCACCGATCTGGTTTTTCCCAGCGAACAAGTCACAAATGAACAGTCTATTTGCGCGCAGCTTCTCTGCGACCAAGGCGCATGGCCAAACGAGAGGGTTTCGGACCAGCGAACAGGGTCCGTACACACTTATTGGGTTTGTTGGAAGGCCGGCGATTCCGGGGACCGCGCCGGCGCTCCTCCTCCACCGACCCGGGCCCCATCCTGGGCCGCAACAGAGGCAATGGGCTCAGACACCCAGGACTCCAGATTGTGTCCAATGACCTCAGACACCCAGGACTCCAGACTGTGTCCAGTTCCCAAGAGCTTGATTTCTGTTGGGCTTGGCAAGGACTCTATGAGCAACCCTTCCCCCTGGAAATGGCCTGATGGCCTCGGGCTACAGCCAGAAATTGACTCCCAGCTATCTGTGTTCCAGCCCCAACCTCAGCTTTTTACAAAATCGCAAAATATCGCAACCGTACTTCAACATTGGTTTTGTTGCTTCAGGTCGCCTTCCCCTGCGGTGTACTCAACAGCGCTTAGCAATGATTCGCTTGAAACACCGTCCCCTGTGCCCAAGCCATCAGCGCAAATCCCCAAGCCCTCTGTGAAGCGAGAGCTCACCTACGATGACACCTACGACAACGCTAAAGCAGAAAAGCCGCCACCAATCAAAGCTCCAACCTTCAGAACAGCTGTCAAGACACCGGCGGGGACAAAGAGAGCGCCCTGTGAAGAAGAATTGAGCAACGCCCCACCACGCTCGAAGCCAAAGCCCGGAGCTCCTGCAGCGCTTGCTACCCCACTTGCGGCCGCGCCCAAGGCAACCCGCCCGTTACCCAGCCAAGCCGTGATCCCAACCAGACCAGGAGATGTCCCCGTAAAGCAAGAACTCGCGCAGTGTGTGCCGCAGCCCCGTGCGTGCCCCTCACAGGCACGAAGCCAGCCGCCCCTTGGCCCAACGCCACTGCGCACGAACACGCCAAGCTCTACCACAGCCGCGTTGGCAACCAACAGCACGCAGCTGGATGACACGCAGCCTTCAGACGCCGCAGTGGCCAACCCTGAGCACAGCCCGGCAGCAGAGACACCAGCAGAGCCGACTCCCAAGCAAAACAAGACTTCAGAAAACTCGCGCGCGCCGACTGGACATGACGGCGCGGACAAATCCCTACATGACACAGAGAATGCAGACGAATCACCCGCCCTTGACACGAGCGCTACCAACCGCGCGCACGCATCGCAGGACACAAAGGAAGCAGAGGAAGCGCCCCCGCTTGACGCAAGTGCTGCAGGCTGCGCGGAAAAGACACAGGGCGCAACGGAAGCAGAGGAAGCACCCTTGCTTGACACTAGCGCTGCAAACTGCACGGACAAAGCGCAGGACACAGAGGAGGCAGAGGCCACGCTTGACACAAGCGCTGCAGACCACGCGGACAAATCACAGAACACAGAGGAAGCAAAGGAAACACCGGCGCTTGACACGAGCACAGCAGCGGCACTTCCTCCTTCGACCACGCCTCCGGCGACCATCACGCCTTCTGCCCATGCGAGCTTCGATGGCAGCGTCGCTCCGACCCCTGCTGTCGAGCATATCGCCCACGTGGCTGCGACCCCCCCTACATTTGCGAAAGCAAGCCCAACACAAGCTCTTGTCCCACGCACGCAAGTGTCGCCCAGTGTCTCCTTCAGAGCAGCGCAGCTACGCGCACGCCCATCCCGCCCAATGCCAGTCAAAGCTGAAGCGATCCGTGGTGCAGAACATCATCCTTCGCCCGCCACAGCGGCGGCAGATGAAGGCCAGGCTCCAGAACAGCATAGCACTCCCAAGGCACCCGCTCCAGCGGCGAAGCCGTCGACAGCCCCTGCCGAACCACCTTGTTCCAAACCCAGCGCGCCTGCCAAGAGGAGTCAGCAACAACCGCCGCAGGCTCCACAGCAGCAGCAACAACCGGCTGACAGCCAACAGGCGCTTGCAGTGGCAGCGCCCGAGCCCAGAAGGCCAGCGATCAAATTTGCGCAGCCCCTTGCCACACCTGCGGCGGCAATTGCCCCTCCTGAAGCGGCCAAATTCAAAACCACGCCACCAACTACGACGGCGCCGACCCAGATCGCCCTTAAAAACGGGGCACCTGCGGAGACTTGGCTCTTTTTTCGCTGCGCGTCAGCGGCATTTTCGGGCATGTTCTGAGGAGAACGCAGTTATTCCTGGAGACTACAAGGAGCGGCAGGCATTGCAAGGTGAGTTCAAGAGGCCAGAGAGCGTGCGTGGAAAAAACCATCTCGATGTCTAGAACGTCCAAACAAGGAAATGTTTGACTTCCAACGGGGTCAAACGTTTCCTTGGAACTCTTCCAAAAGCCTGCGGAAATCACACACTAGACACCCCCGAACAGGAGTTGAAGGGTTTCCCAGTCCCTTGTTTAGGATAAACACTTCTTTTGAGCTCGATCAGAAAACGCGTGTTTCAAAAATTAGGATCTAAGAAGCCTTGGAGTCAGTTGGCCTACCAAAGCAGGTCGGTCAACTGAACTGAAGGCTGCTTTTTGGGGGGTGTCCCAAAACACGTGTTTTCTATGCCCAAGAAACATGTCTTGGGACACCTCCAATTATAGTTGACTTGTGGTGTCCTCAAGGTTTAAGGTTTTGGGCCAAGGAGTGTGTTAGAAAACTCGCTAGGCGACTCCGAAACCCAGATGCCAACAACATTCCTGACAGCATCATGAAGGCATGGGCAGATGCCTGCAACAGTAATTCGAAAACCGCGAAATCGGCGCTCTTCGAGACATGGCTCAGTGCCGGTAAAGACTGGAGTTTGCCCCTCGATTGCAAAATCTTGGCACAAACTCACACAAGCTATGTCTTCTGCTGCGTGGCCCGGCCTGAGGCTGACGATGAAGCAGACGCGGACTCATGTGGACCGCGTGGTCGGGAAGAAAAAGATGGGCACCTCGGAGCGAAACGCGACTGCGTAAGTGGGTCAACTTTCCAAATGCTCAGGGTGGCGAACCCGGCCGCAACTGCTACAGCTTCATGGAGGGGATGCTATCTCAGTAGACCAGGTGATTCAGCAAAAGGAGCAACAAGGTCTGGTTCAAGAACACCCGGACATTCCTGGAGCTAAGATGTACTACGTGCCATGGATGCCAATTGGCCCACACACTGGGGGGCTCAATGAAACAGATTTGGGGTTGCTGGGCGCACTCATGTAACGCATTTTCAGCTCTCGCCTAAACCCAGTGCGTCGCATACCCCTACTTCCTTGACTAAGGATAATCCATGCATCGCAACGTCCGGGTTGGGCGAAACAAATGGGCTTTCATTGCTTCACAGTTTCGTGGCCGTTTCCATTCTGAGGTGGTAGTGGAACTTGGGCGGAGCGAGCAGGAAGAGTTCACAGATGCTGTTTCCATGGAGGTCAATGCCACAATGGAAACAGGGGCTCAGGCGATGGCTTACGCAGTGTTTGCATGAATCCGCTTTATGGTTGCGCCAGCTTGCCCTTGAAGGCTTCCCAGAAAATGATGAAAGATGTCAATATGGTGGCCTTTTCGAACACTTCGTCGATTGGCGTGTCGGTCAAATGCGCCCCTGCCGCTACTGGGGCTCCAGCTCCAGTGGTGGCCGGTGTCAAGCCTTCGGCAAAGAAGGCATCGAGCAAGAAGAAAGCGCCTCTTGCTCGGCAAGAATAGAGCACTCGCCGTGGTAGATAGGTCCTTTGCTTGGCCCAGGGCGTCCCTTTTTCAAGCTTAAAAACTGTTTGGGTGCACCTTTCCGAAACTACAAAGGCCAAGCTTGAAACAAATACTACTCACGTTTTCTCCCACCAAGCTCTCTTCCAGTCTTAGGGACCCCTTCCCAGCAGTCACCAAACACCCCGTTTTTTGAAAAGGCAGGCCCTCTTAGAGAAGGAACCGGGAAAATGGGGAGTGGTTTCAGAACTTATACACTCTCAAGGCTGGATCTGGGGACTCTTATGGTTTATCCGTGACGGAGTTTTATCAAGTGCGCGCTCTACCCGCGCAAGGCAGAAGCAAATGCCGGACCCTGCGGAAGAACCTGATCGAGCGCTGGCGTGGCTTCTGCCGAAACTCCTGAACGACGTCACAAATGCGAAGATGTGGCCACTCAAGCTGGCCAAGTTTAAGCACCAAGAAAGCTTGCGCCACATGTCCGCACTAGTGGCTTGAACCATGCTTTGCGTTTGTTTGCCTCGTAATGATGCGCGGATGAGGTGACACTTTGACTGTCCACGCGCGCACTATGGAAGAAACTTTTTTTCAGTTGCAAGCGCTCTCGGCAAATCAGGCTGGGATAAACGGATTTTGATGGCATACGAACAGAATTGACGAACCAACCAGTACGTGGAACTCGCAGGACTGGGACAGAATTGCTGAGTTGATTCCGGAGATTTGCGAAGCACGCGATCACTATCATGATGATGCGGAAGTCGCCAACCAGATTTGCAACCAGAAGGGCAAGAAAAGAGTCAAGGCAGGGCGTTGCAACCCCCTTCCCCCCACCTCAACCTCGGCTGCTCGTGCTGGCATGCTTTGGCAGGAAGATTCCTTGGCCGACGATGAGTGATGCGGGTCGTGCATTGTTGGGACGTCACAAACAAAAGAAAAAGCATTTCAAGGTCCACCCCCGTTTGCTAAAGCTTGAATGGAAATGGACACCCTTGCGGTGACGGTCCCAGCCAACAATGCCTCATATATAGGGGTGTTTGCGTTGCTTGGCCAACGCAATTAGAATGGGGGGGCGTGAAAGCACGCCTCTTCGTGGGTGCGGAGGGGTGTCCGGCTGGAAACACAAACGCGCGTGCGCCTTGAAAAGCATCATGTCGAGCCTGATATGGTTTGAGCTTGGTCCGAGACTCTGTTTGTCAGGACTTTCTCACCCGGGAAGCAGCTTGGATGAGTGCCAGGACTTGGGTTTGGGCTTTAAAAGCATACTGCAATAGAGTTTGGACCTGAACTCTTTGAACAACGCCTTGGCAAAAGCATATGATTGCCCTGCCCCTTCAGGAACAAATGTTCTTCACCCGACCAGCTCTGAAAAATAAAGAAAACTGGATGCAATTCATATAGAATCTAACTGCGCCGAAGCTCACGCATACAAAAAGTTTCGGGACCGAAGTACAGCTATTGAAGTGCTATTTGTCAGGACCCTAACCAGATTGAAACAAATGGAAAAAGGCCGCTCGGAACTTGCTAGCGCAACCGCGGCCCCCCCTGAGGTTCCGGCAGATCCATCAGAGCGACCTCAGCTGAGGCCGTATAACACGCCGCGCATCAACGCGGCAAGGGCTGCCGCAGTCCCATCCAGAAGGGAGCAAGAGGTGAAGCCCTTTGGGGTTCTTCTGGTTGAAAGCTACGCTACAGGGAAAAACAGTGCCTGCCAAGAACCCTGGCTGGGAATTAACACGTTTTAGTGGTTAGTTCAGACCTCGGTGAACTTCAGTGGCGTAAACTTAATGTTGGCAACTCACGGGTCCTCAACACTTGTTTGCTTCAGAAAGGGTGACGCTCTTGCTTTATCAGTTTTTTTGAAAAAAATAAAACGCAGGAAACCAGGAAACCGAACATGTGTGAACATGTCGGCAAGCAAGTGCCTGCCGCTCGGCCTGCGAGGTTCAGCAGACAGCAGCTTCTGCAGTGGCATGGTGCAAAGAGCGTGGCGGGTCTGTTACTGACGCTGATCTTGTTCAGCGGGTGGCCCAAACAGGCACAGGCGGACGATACAGCGGCAATGTGGAGCGGGACTTTCAAACATTGATCCGGACTTTTCAACAGCGTGTGGGTGCAAACGTGTCTTCTGTTCCGACTCGCATGTGGAACCCTCAGACATCCAGGAGTTGGACGTCATATTTCCTGACGACATGGCAGCCGCCCTTTGGGCCTTGTCGCCTGAAGTTTTCCAGAGTTGCCTGCTGGGTGACGGGTCGGTTGCGGAGTATTGGGCGCATGTCCGGTCATCTGCGTGGTTTTCAACGCACCCTGCGAAAGATGAACCTTATGATTGGGGGAAGGTGATTCCCCTAGGAGTATATGGGGATGAAATTGTGGCATACCGCAACAGTGAATGTGGGACAGTTTCGATTGTAGGATGGTGTTCTGATCTGGCAACTACTCTTCCATTCATGCAGCGATACTTTTTGATTGCGTGCTACAGCGAACACGAGGAGTGTTTTTTCACCTACAGCGACATCATGACGAAGGTTTCAGAACGGATTTGTCAAATGGTTGCTGGGTCTCAGTCACGCAGGTACCCTTGGGAACAAGCTGGCTTTCATTTTGTGATGTCAAGCCTGCACGGTGATCAAAAATGGGTCGTGCAACACTATGGTGGTATACACAATTTCCGGCAAAACGAGTTTTGTGGAACATGCTTGTGCGTTAAGACCCACCGCTTGCTTTCGATGACGCTTGCCGATTTTCGCAGAGAAGCACTGCACGCAAACACCATGCGGGTGTATGACACCCAAGACCTTCAGCGCACGTGCGTGCTGTACTCAATACCTGGCTGCCACCCACAACGGGTGATGCATGATATTGCCCACTCACAGTATCTTGGCACGGGAAAAGTACTCAACGCTTCTTGCTTGGTTTTCCTGTGCGAGAGTGGGATGTGGGGCGATATGTCTGGCGGTCGCTACGACGAGAAGCTGCAGGAGAAACTTCGAGCAGCCCACCGGGGCTTTTTGCAGTGGAAGAAGTTGCACAAGCTGTGCGCGAGCCAGCCTCGCTTTACATGCGCGCGTGTCAACAGGAAGCATCGCACAATGTGGCCGGTGCTTAACTCTAAGGCAGTGGCCTCCAAATGTGTGAGCTTTTGGTTAGCGCATCTCGCGGCGGAGTGGGCTGCACGGCCAGACGCTAACATAGAGGACAGAACTGTGTCTGTGTGCGTGTTCTCCTACTGCAAGGCGTTGAATGTTATGAAAGAGGGCGGCGCTATTTTGACAAGGAGCGAGGCGAACCAATTTTGCACTTTGATGTTGCTTCATCTCCAATCTTACGCCTGGCTTCACAAGCAATCTTCGTTCAAAAGGGGAAAGCAAGTGGGGCGACGGTGCTGGATGCTTTTACCCAAGCACCACCACCTGTATCACCTAGCCTTGGCGACCGAAGCTGACCAAATCAACCCCAGATCGGCACTGTTGCTTTCAGCAGAATCCTGGATGGGCAAAATTGGAAGAATAGCAAGGGCAACCCACCGAAGCACAATTTCATCACGGACCATTCAGAGATACCTTGCTGTGATGCATTTAGAACTCTCCCAGCTGAGGCGTCGGCTTTGTAGTAGTCGGGCATGAAGCTCTCCACAGCCAGCAAAAGAGCTGCGGCACTTCTGGCACTTGGTTACGGGGCCCTCAGATTGAGGGGTCGTGACCATTGGACCCTCCACAAAAAGTCCCCGAGGGCCCGAGCATGAACGACGCCCCGAAAGGAGTTGGGATCCTTAGGGAAAAAAAAAAAACTGGGTCGTTTCCTTTCGGCTTCTCTTTCTGGCATCGCTTTAAATCAAGCCATACCAGGGTGGGGATCGCCGCCGTTCAAACAAACCAAAAAATAAGCACGACGGTCACGGCCATAGAAAAGCTCATACTGTGTGAGCGTAGTTCCACTGTGAAACTTGCAGCTGGGCTGCAAAGAGGTTTATCCATCAAAGCCATGCAGGAAAGCTGTGGCTATCTCTTCACTGCTACGAATCGTCGTCTCAACAAAAATCACACCTAGCACGTCCTGTTAGGGAACCCCTCCAGGAAATGGTTGAGAACACTTTCAACTGGCCTTACCATCAAAGTCACGCAAGTGATGACCCCAGCAAGCAGATTATTCAACCCCAGTTTATTCATAGAGTGTGGTGCCCTTGGGTTTAGTGAGGTTTGAAGGGAGCCACCCCCCTATTGATAGAACATGCATCAATTTTGGGTCAACATTAAGCTCCCCACATAGAAAAGCCCCCTCGGAAAGGTCTCAAATGACCTGAGCTGAAAACACGGCCGCGTGAAGTTCCGCCAGCGGTGCGTGGAACATGAAGGTCCGCAACTCCGGGCGGCAGCCGGCGGGCCTAGGCGAGTTGGTGTGCTTTGTTTTGCTTGTTTTTCTTCCCCGTATCCAAACCGGTAGAGGAATGTCCTGAAAAAAGCCGAGTTTTGGGTTGTGCGTCAAAGGGAAATCAAGTCGAAAGCTCCAAGTGAAATGCCAGCCCTTTAAACATCATCACCATTTCGCGTCAGGGTCCCAGGGGACAGGGGATGGCCAGTGGGATATAATCTCGGTGTCGGTCCCAGTGGTTTGAGCAAGAAACCCGTAGGACATGGACCAAAACAGATACCCTACCTGCAAAACCCATAAGACCAGAAACGCTCAAAAAACGATACGGTATGATGGTCCCTTGTTCATCCGTTTCTGTTCCCTTTTCCCCTTCCTTTTGGAACACTCAGAACCCAACATGGCAAGGACATGATGTTTACATTCCCCGAGCACGGTGGAGCATCCACCCTTGTGATTTCAATATGGGTCATTCGCAAGTGGACCCCCTTCAGATCACAGAAAGTGGCCCAACACTACTCTCCACACCTGCCGCCAAGAAGCAAAACGCCATGGGGTTGCTTTTCTTGCTGTGGGAACGCATTGAACACAGTGGCTAAACAACTACTCACAGTATATCCTGTACTCATAACTCTTGGCTTGAATCGCGTGGAAACCACACATTTTCACCCAGGGAATCCCTATGAATAAACAGGGCTTCATAATCCGGGGTTAACATGATGTTTTTGGGTGAGATTTTTGTGGGGACCCTCCAAAATCCCGTAAACAAAAAGAAGCAAACCATGTACCAACTCTAAAAAGGTCACACGCATTTATTCCCTCAGATTTCCCTCTGCCCAAATTTCTGCTTAAACCAACACTTCCTCAAACAAAGTGTTGTTTTAGCCATGGGTTTAAACGAGCTTGTGAACCTTTCATGGTGTCTGCACTCACGGACTTGCCAGTTCGATGGAACATCAGATCGTGTCCTGGCCTCACTTCCCGAGTGGATGGGCCGACCAAAAGTGCGACGCCTGCAGTCGTCCCAAAAAAGTATAGAGTCCAGGAAGTAACAACTCAAGGGCTGATCGGCCGACCAGACATGAGCCAACCTCGTCTGCCAGTGAGGGAAACAAAGGAAATCCCGAAGTGAAAATCAGTCACACATGTGCCGAAAAGGACCGAGTACCATCAGATCATCCCAACCGAAATCAAGCAAATGCAGAACCCTCCTTTGGTGGACTGAAGAGAGTCTGCTTCTTCCAAGAGGATCCCGATTGATGTAGGGCCTTCAAACAACCTGGTTTTGAGACCCCCAACCACTGAAGCCGGGTGTCTAATGGAGGGGTCGGGTCTTCCATTAAAAGCCCCAGGAGCCTCTGGGCAAGACACATCTGCAAATGTTGATATCCGGAAATAGGAATTCCTTGACGACTTTGCACTGAAGGGAATGCGAAAGGAAACCATCCACTGGCGTCTGCATTGCAAGCAACATGCAACAGAGCCATCGGCTCTGACCCGCCCATCCGGAGCGCCGAGAAATAATTACGGAACCAGTGTGCCGGGTAGCCCCCAAAATGGTAGTTTTCCTTGTAGCTTCCCGTTAAAACCAAGCAAAAAACAGGTACTCTCCAAAAAAGACAGACCCAAGTGCGATGATTGAATCACCTTAAAAACAAATTGAAAGACCCTCGACTTTTCTCGCTTTGGTGCGCCAAATCCTGTGGGAAAACTGACTGAGCTTCAGGCCAAAGAGGAAGCTTGCTAAAGAGCTCCTGATGGGCCAGGGAAGTCGACAAGGCCTTTTGCCACAAAACCAAGCTCAGGGCTGTGGGAAATGGAATCCACTTCTGTGACACATCGGAAAGGGCTTCCCAAAGACTAAGCCCATAACGCGGGAGATTCCCTCAGAAGTGGGGAACAATCCCGAAAAATCCCACAACCCAGCTGGGTGCTTCTCAAAATTAGGACCCCCTTTTAGCATGGCTTTAAAGGGAAACAAGAAACCAACCTCCTGGATGGTCTCCCGAATTTGAGAAACACCCAGTTGGGGCTAGCTTCCAGTAGCATTTCCTGGAGCTGGCTGCTTAGAAATGGGCTCTTAGCTGGCTTGCTCCCTCTGCCTTGAAGGAGCAACAAATTGTTAGGCTTTTTGTAGCGCAATGAACATCAAAAACGTCTCTCCTTGCAGATGTGGTAAAACCAAAGAGCCGCCACGTTAACTGGTATTCGACTCACTCGCAGTGAATGAGCCAGCAGCGGATCATTCGGGGTCTTGTCCCAAAGGGGAAATCCATGACACACCGTTTTATCATGAACACCTAATATGCTTGCTGGTGCTCAGTAGGGAATGAGGGATTTATAGGGGAATGACCCCTTGTAAACCATCCCCTATGGTTTCCTTTAAGGGGATCCCTAAGGGTTCATTCCCCAACAGCACCAGCAAGTATGGATCAAACTCCCTTCAAAGATTTGGGCCCGTATGTTCCTCTGTTTCCCTGATCAACTTGCCATCCATGGGGCATTTGTTTCCCCACAACAAACGACCCTCCATTTTTCGAATCAGTTAAAGTCAGCCAAAAGCAAACCACATCCCTCCCTACCTTAAGAGGGAGAGGGGTAGGTGGGGGGTCCCTCAACTTCATTCATCTAGGACTCCCCCACAAAAAAAAAGAGGAAACTAGCACCACATGTGGAATTCCCCCCTGCCCCAATTCCATTTTTTGGGGGGTGGAGATCAAACCACAAGCCACCCAGGTTTGAGGGTCTCCAACCTCCAATCTCAGACCCTGCCTCGGACACAGGCACGTCGGGGTACCTGGCGGGCTTGCAACACAAAGCCCGGCCTCTGCTGGAGGTTGGGATTTGGGCGGGTCTTTCTTGGAGGGGTGCCTTGTTTGAGTGGTTTGAAAGGGACACTATATGCCTACACATACATATATAAAAATATCACATATATCACATATATATATATATAATATAC
Source organism: Effrenium voratum (assembly GCA_963377175.1). Lineage (NCBI taxonomy): Eukaryota > Dinophyceae > Suessiales > Symbiodiniaceae > Effrenium > Effrenium voratum. The sequence continues at coordinate 381,708 of CAUJNA010003252.1, read as the reverse complement.
GGGAAAAACAATGTCGCGGGGGTCCAGGGTGCCCTGAAAAAAGACACCCACATTTGTTTGGCAATCCGAAAACTATCCGACTCCCACCATGGTTTTAGTGCACAGTTCGGAAACCAAATTACTGTCCTCAGGGAGGTTCCTGTGCTTGTCCGTGGCTGTTTGCAGGGTCATCTCAACCAAGGTGCGGTTTGGTGCAACTGTCGACTAACTGCTCTGTGATGAATTCAAACGGCGTCTGTTGGCAAGAAGGCTGCGAAACGAGGTAACGATACGCTCCCTCAAGTTGGCACAAAGCAACATGGTAAACATACACACACACACAGCAAACGCAAACAAGCAACCAACCCACCAAACAACCAAGCAACCAAGCAACCAACGCTCCGAGGGTTCCCTAAGGAGGATTTGAAGATTAGCTACCCCTTCACCCAGGTGGAAGGGACATTTTCAGGAGAGTCCATTTTAGCTAGAAACCTACAAAACAAGAGATTACCGCGCAAGGATTCGCCCACGCCATGGTCAGAAGGTCCAGAGGCGATGGAAGCAAATGATGTAGTTCGCCCCTTGTAGGGGACTGTCAAACCAAAACTTGCCACGATCCATAGCAACTGATGTATCTTGCCACTTGAGAACCCCCCCCCCCCCGAACGAGAAAAACCGCGTCGGGCGGACTTTTTTGGGGCCGACATGGACAGCTGTTCCTCCTCCAGCATCGCATCCTGCGTGCGCGCTGAGGGAACCCTCGTTCCGGCGGGTTTTTTCAGGGAAACCAAAAGGACATCCCTTGGGGCCTTGGGGTTTGGACAAATATTGACACACATATTATGGGATTTATGTCCTAAGATTTGGGACTCGGGGAAGCCAAAAGGCCCAAGGAAAGGTTCTGAAGGCCTAGAGGGTCGAGTTCAGAGAACCTGACTTGCCCAGTTCGGACCCGGAGGCAAAAAATGATCACCTTTTGGGGGCCACCCAAAACGGACCATAGGAAAACCCAAAGGTCTCAGATCGAATCACCTTGGAGTGAGGAACTATTCTGGCCGCGTGAGAATGCGCAACCTGCCGTTTTGACTTATCACTTCCTGGGCATGCCGGGCCCACGTCAAAGATGTGGAATGCCAAGTCAACTCTCACGCTGTTGTTGTTTACTGAAAAACGCAATGGGCTCACACCAGGGCTCATGGGTTCCTAGATTCAGCCTGTGAGTCGCCAGGAAACTGGGAAGTGGATCAAACCATGCCAAAGGTGCTAAGAGTGGGGCGCTTTGGACCAATGGCTCCGTAGTTGGGTTTGTCTCAAAATCGGAATCCAACCAAAATGAATAGTAGTCCTTTTGGTTTCCTAAACCAACCCCCAGAATGCTTCCTCAAAGAAAGACACCCCCAAACTTTTAAGCAAATCACAATTGGGGTCCCCTCACACGTGCCATCGCCATGCATGTATCCCATGTAATGTTGACCCAGGATTAATTCACCCGTCCCTCCAAAAGTGATGAATCCCCACTAAAAGGGGACACCCCCCCTATTAATCAACCATGGGTTTATTAACCCGGGGTTAACATTAAACTCTGGCGACCTGTTTCCGAGAGCCCTTGACAAAAATGCGGATTTGCTGTTAACGTGTTCCCGTTTCCCCGAGAAAACGCCGTCCAACAAAAATGTCCACGGCAGAGAAACAAAAACCCACTCTCAGGGCTCCCAGACAAATCCAAAAACACCTGGCTCACAAAAAGGTGGCGAGATGGCAAATGTGAATTTCACAATGATCAAATTGGTGGCGCGCCTTTTTTTGGAGTTCGTACCCCTTCTTGGTGGGTTTTAAAGGGAAACCAACACGAAACCGAAATACAATTGGGGGGCCCTACAAAACAACATACCCAAATGTATCCGTTTAGCAACCCTGCGTTCGGAGCACGCACGCCGACACAAAAACATCTCCCTGCCTCCGAATGCAGGTACTCTCGAGTAGCCTCGAGCGCCTGCAAAAGATTCCGCGCTCGCGTGCCCCAAAGAAGAACGTGGGAATCAACCGGCTACACTTTCTGTAAACCGTCACCCAAATCAAAAAACAAGCGTGTGGAAATGGTTCCTTTTCTGAGCTCGCTATTGCCTGACTCAAGCATGGCAATCGATCGACTCAATGGTCCTAACATCAACGGTTCATGTCGCTCCTACTGCGGAAGGACACAATCCATTTCGCACCAGTTGAGATTGGACAACCATTGTAGGCTAGGTCCTCCAGTAGAGAGGTTAGAATAAGGGTACCCTTTTTTCTGTAGTCTATTTTAGAAGGGGAACCCTCCCCAAAAAAGGGGTAAAAGGGCACTACTGGGGGACCTAGTAGGGCTTCACCTCTCCCAAGTGGTGCCAGATCGTCCGCTATAAACTTCCAACAAGTAGAACTATCGACCAATATGGCGACCATGGGAATCGGTTTAGGGGCCGCTCGATTGGCGGACGGCCGTGGCTCATGGCCTTAGTTGCGGGTCTGTTCGAACCGGTGGCTGGCCCTTTTTTCAGATGGGACGCCCCCCCCCCCCCCGCCGCCAAAAAAAAATGACAACAAAGGTTGTTCGTTTTAGTTGTCCCTTAAAACCACGAAAAAAAGAAAAACATGTACCATCAAAAAAAGACACACCCAAGTAATTCCAAGAGAAAGCAGGGGAACTGGCACCTCGGCGTTTGGCTTCCGATTCGATCTGTTTTTCAACACGTTCAAAGCGGGGGAAACGGGGCCCCATTGTTGTACCATCATCAAAGTCACCCCCGTTCAGTGGCACGAGTAGGTGAAAGGGAAACAACCCGCCGATTTCTGACTTTGATCACCCCCTCAGACACTATCAAGATACTGACCCCGGTGAGTATTGGCCATTCACCAACATGATGTTGGCCCATTTGCAGGATGTCTACGCATGCACTTATTGCCCGCTGCTGCTGTCAAGCTTGATGGAGGAGGCAATTCAAATGACCTCTTGATACACGATTCAAACGGGGAGTCACAAGGTTCAGTAGTCATGTGGTTTGTTTACGTTCACCTGCGCCGGCTAAACCACGCTGAACATGAAATGACTGGTGGAGCAAACACTGCGTAACAATGAAAAGCTGGTATGCAACTATACACCTACTCCTCAACCCATAACATCTTCATAAGCGTGGTACTGCGTCGGCCGTTCAAAGGATAGGGCGTGCGAAGACATGTCATTGGCAGCCCGGGCACATTTCAAACCATTCAACATATGTGTTTCATCCCATGTGCGAAGCAAACTAACAACCAACACAGCAAGAACCAAATAATCTTCAACGAATTCTACAATAACTTCAACACCTGGAATCAAAACAATTGAATACCCAAGTAAAAAAGGCAGAAATCATACCAACATCCATACCATATTATTTCTTGCCTTCTACAACAAAGCAACAAACCCAAGACAACAAACCAATGCAGCCCATCATTCAGAAGGTTCTGCCTCCAACCTCGGTTTTTCCCTTTTCCCGCCTCCCGGTTCGGCCACGCGATCCAGTTCTCATGGTGCGTTAGGGCCTGGGCCCGAAACAAGTTCGGGTGTCTGTTTCGGTGGGGAACGGACTTTTGGTTGGTTTTACAAAGGACTCAGCAATTTCCGGGCTGCCCTCAGATCCCCTGCTAAAAGTTTAACTTTTAGTGGGTTAAATGGAAACCACCACTAAGCACTAACAGGCTAAAAAGCTAAGGGACCGGATGGCTGGGAGCCACCAGAATTCGAGGAACCAAAGGAAACCATTTCAAAATGGGAACGCAATGGAAACCAAGCGTTTACAGGGCCGCAAATACACTCTCACGGAGTAGCCAAGGAGCTGTCACTTCGATCGCGGAAGGGTGCAGAGGCTAGTGTGCGTTGCCGAGCCTGAACAAGACGAAGGGTAATGTACAACTCAGCTTCCTCCTTGATTGGTGTTTTGGATTGGTGGTTTGGATTGGTGGTTTGGTGGTTAGGGGGTGGTGTCCCACTTCCACAAAGAACCAGGGGTTCAAATCCACAAATCATCAATCCAATCCACCAACCAAGGGTTACCTGAGTACGATACAACAGCCCTGGACAAGAGGAAGTGCTCTCCGATTACTTGGGGGTTACTACGCCTGTAAACAAGAAACGTCAAAGCCTTGCACAAATACTGCAGGATGGGAACCAGGATTGGGGCGTCAATTGGTATATATAATTGTAGATGACATCAAAT
>CAUJNA010003252.1:320000-372500 GCA_963377175.1 Effrenium voratum | reverse complement strand
CACCAGCAGAAGGAAGGGCAACGCCTCAGCGCAGTTCGGGCGAAACTTGGCCGAGATCTGTGATAATTACTGTGGATGATTGCGAAATTCATGAAAATCGCACGTACTGAGTCCATGGGAATGAAACCGTAACGTTTGCTGGTATTTACATGGGGAATCGAATCAGAAACCAGGGTTTCTTAGGAGGTGCGAAATGGATTTCGCAACCATCCGGAGGTTCACCATCTGTCTGGTTTTCCTTTGGTAACTTTGGGGAGTCCCTTGGCCGTTCGCTGAGCATGGCCCTCAAACCATGCGTTTTCCACACTGAGAGAAGGCACAAGCGCCATGCGTGGGCCTTCAACCCTGTTTAAACTAAACATCTTTACATCTAAACCGAGGGTTTAGTGATATTTGATTCCCCTATGGTCCCCCAAATACGTATGGTCTGGATAAGGCCTTATTAAAAGCTGCTAAGTTGAGAATCGATAATATAGATACACTCCACCGTTGCATCAGCATTATTTCAGTGACTTACGCGTATACCTTTAAATTCACCGGAGTCTATGTTTAACCTGCAGCTTGGGATGAAAACAACACATAGCAATTTCACAAAACTTGAAACGCTTGATTTTGACCAAGTCAAATCAAAAAAATGACCAAGTCAAATCAAACATGTGGCCATCCCCCACAAAGCGTGGGCCAATCCGCGCGGGGACTGCAGCAATCTGCAGGGGAGTGGACTCGAGGGGAATACAAGGATTGCGGTGTTGCTCCTTGCTGAAAGATGCGTGAACAATTGCGCGTGCTCTAAGACATGGTGCTAAATAAGGGGGTTCTGGAAAGCATGTAAAGACTGCAACATGTCTGACTATTTGGCGCCAAGATGAACTGCAGCGAGGTTCCCTGTTTGAAACCTACCATGCCATAGTCATGTGCTGTGGTTCAAAAAGAAGTCTTTCAGCCATCACAAAGGACGACAAATTCTCGAACAAATGTGAACCCTTGGAAGTTCCGGGAAGACTGCTTTCCTCTTGAGGGGAGCGTCTGTCAACTTCCATGAGCTGTGAGCAAATGAGCAAAGTGCTGGATCTGAAGTAACATGAAGTAACACATGCACTGGTCAAGCCACCAGGCCGCCGGGCGCGGACAAGTAGCGTGCTGCGCCTCGTGCCGAAGAGCTTCGGCCCAACCCCAGCCTCCATTTGCTTCTTCGCCCCTGGAAAAGAATGCGAACATAGTTCCAGTAGTGAAAAGTCAAAAACAGGGGAAAACTATTTAAAACATATTTCCAGTAGTGAATGGAAAATCATTTAAAACTAACCGGGGAAAGTCAAAAACAGTTGGAATCCCCACTCTCGGAACCTTCTGGAACCGAATCTTTGGTCTCCCTAAGCAGCGCCACCCCAATCGCCGAGGTCTGAGCTTATCGACCCCATTGGGTCCCCTTGGTGTGCCCTGGGTTTCCCCACTTCCCCTGATGTCCCCTACTTTGCTCTGGGATCAAAAATCATGTAGAAACGGGGCGGGATTGGCAGGTTGGAATCCCCTATGACTCAAGGAGTGCCAATGGTTGCCAATGGGGTGGCCAGTGGAAGGCGGAACATGTTCCAGTCAACCAGCGGATAATAATAAAAAAGTCCGGTCGGTTTATGGAGAAAATATGATCCAAACGAATCGCACCAGTCGACCAAAACGCGAATGCGAGTTTCTCTTGAGGCTCAGGCAGCACTGGCTTCACTATCTTGCAGCCAGCGGCCAGTAAGGACCTGGCTGGAGGACATGAGCCATTTGATTGGTGACCCCAACTTGCTGATTCTCAGCAGAGAACGAGGGAATGGCCCCCATAAGCCATCTCCTATGGTTTTCTTTAAGGGCATCCCCTTCCGGTTCATTCCCAACACCCTGGGTCATTCTACTGAGCACTAGCAAGCCAAGTGTCCAAAAAGTGCTGGAATTGTCGTTGGGGACAGCCAGGCTTGGCTTTGAAGTGCGCGTGCAGAAACCCCCATGTCCTAGTCAGAGGCCCCCGATTGATTTAGGGCCCAGCCGCGATTTGGCGAGTGTACCCAGTGTCTTTCCCTTCGCTACAGACTACATAGCGGCCGTTGCTCACATGGGAATCTCAGTGAGCCGATTTGTGCGAAATTCGGTGAGGCCCCATGTCCCTCCATTCCCTCCCAAATCGACAACAAATTGCTGGACAGTTTCACCGAAGCGCAAATGGGCGCGTGTGTCTCTTTGAGGGGAACCCTCCAACATGGCGAAGAGGGACAATGCAGCCACGTGTAAGCCACGGTCAAGGTAACGTGTTTCCCCGACAATGAGATGGGACAACTAGGGCTGCCCTGGTTTTCTGGAAATGTAATGCTGGTTTGCTGCGTGATGGGGAAACGTCTGATGTCCAAACTGGACAAGTTGCTACTATGGCAAGGCCACGTGGCCTCGTCCATGTTCTATGTGTGTTTGGCTCTTGTTCGGTTCCTTGCAACCATTCTATTTGTAAGATGACTTGCGCTCCAAAAAAAACAAACACGCGGGTTCAGGTTCATGTAACACGAACCAGGCCACCCTTCACGTGCGCTGGCTACCCGCCGGAACCTCGGGACTGGGATCTCAATTTCCGAAAAGCGGAGAACCTCTCAGTCCGCTGAGTCCGGGTTTTGATCTCAACATGTCCGGGTTTAACATGTCCGATTTTTTGTGGTCCAGCTGAGCTTAAACTCACTAGTTTCTGCAGGCCTAGCAACCCAAAAAGGAACCTGATTGCCACATATCTGAACCATGTATCGCCCTTCAGGGACCTTCATTGGGCTATCCGGTTCGAAATCGGTGAGCTTGCTATATAGGTACTCATGTTGTGCGGGTTAAAAGGAGCACCAAAGGAAAAAAAACACGCAAATTGTTTGGGGGCATTTGTGTGGTGGTTGTAAAAGAATACCAAAAAGAGAAAAAGCACATTTCTTTGTGTGATGTCATTTACTTTGTTCATGTTTATGTTTGTCTCGGTTTGGGGGGGTCCACTTTCCTACAGGACGCACCCATGTTCAACCACAAAGTTCAATCGCGCAGCCCCGAGCTGGGCAACCCCGGCGCGGGCAGGGACTTCGCGCCTGAGCGTCTGCTAAAGAACGGCGTCTCTGGTTCCCCGCAACAAACGCACGCCGGGCGCGTGTGTTTTGTTTTTTTGTTTATTATTATTATGATTTCTTTCTTTCTTTCTTGCGTGTTCTTGTGCTTTGCTGTTTTGCTTTGGTGTGTGTGTTTTTTGTGGGGACACACACCCCCCCCCCACAGGGGACCTATTAAGAAACGGTGATTTCTCTCTTTAAAACCAAAATACAAAACGGATGCCCTTCAAAACAAAAACGGTGGTCCTATTGTGTTCCCTATTAAACCACAAACAAAAGGGCACCTTGAACAAAAAGACAGACCCACGTCGAGTTTCCGCCGAAACCAAGACAATGACCTGTAATGACCATATTGCATACTAATTTGAAACCGACACGGTTTCAATAAAAGAACAGGAGCTGCAAATAAAACAACGCACAACAAGGGCTCAGCTTTCCTTTTCAAACCAACAAGGGTTCAACTGAAAACCCACAAGAATGACCGATGAGTTTACAACCAACGAAGGAAAGTAACCTGAACAAACAATATTCAACACACGGAAGCGGGTGTGTGAACCCAAGTTAGAAGCTTTTCGCTTTTTGGAAATGGCGACTAAGCGACTAAGCTCTACTGGGCTGTCCTCAGATTCCATGTTGACAGTTTACCTTTTAACGGGCTAAGTGGAACCCCCACTAAACCCAAAAAACCTAAAAGCAAAACTTAAGGGGAGCGCCAAGTCTATGGTTAGTACTGTGGGTGGACGAACTACATTTTGTGTCGCTTGGGATGGCTGAGGCTCTACAATTCATGGTTGATAAACCACCAATCCCAACTGATGCAGGATTTGTCCATCCATGATGTCTCTTTGTGGAGCCCAATTTTTATTTTCATCCGAAGGGCATCCCCCGATCCGCTTGGCTTGCAAATAAACCATCTACCGGCCATTTCACACTTGCATTGGCTCACGAGTCACAAGGCTCCAGGCTCCAGGTCTGTCTCCAGATCTAGGTTGCTTTCTGCTCCCCTGCTAAAAGCTTAACTTTTCGTGGTTTAATGGAAAACCCATGAGTTGGCAAAAAGTTAAAGTCCTAACATCCCTTGGCAAAATGCCCCAAAGAGATGGTTTCGGTGTACCGCAAGTCAACGAGTCCAAACACAAGGCGCTTCCTGTAAGTTCTTCATGATGGGTTTCCCCTTAACTCTCGCGGTAACTGGAAGCACTGGGACACGCACGTACACACACAAACACACACACAGACACAGACACAGAAGACACAGAAGACACAGAAGACACAGAAGACACAGAAGACACAGAAGACACAGAAGACACAGAAGACACAGAATACACAGAAGACACAGACACACAGACAGACACACACCACTCCGCATGTCTCTTCCAAGTCGACAAGGTCTGGCGCAAGCGAGCGAAACACTGGACACCCTTCGCAGCATAACTCCATGACCCTTTGTGGGCCATGGAACTCCACGAATTCTTTAGGAGAACCACATGGGTGTGTCTGTTTCAACCGGAGGTTGGTTTCCTTTAAGTTTCCCTAAGCCAGCCAAACAGGGGTAATGAGAGTGGCTGAACTAACCCCTAAAGCGAGACACCCATATGGGTATGGGTCAAAATTAACCCTGCAGGGGACCGCGGGTTTTAGTCGATATGTCTATTTACCAGGGCTCCATTTTGGGTACCTATATTTGACCCACAGCCTTATTTGTCCCGTTGTCTAAGCAGGACCCATTCGCTTTATGCCGCCCATTGGCGTCGACTCGTGTTGATCCATGACCTCGTGGAAATGCATCGTGGGAATGCCCTGCCAGGGCCCACGAGGCAAGTTATCGCCGAATCTGGCGCAATGTCTGGAAGTTCTTGCCCCCAAAATTAGGGGTGGATCCTCAAAATTCACCATTATCTTAAGGATCGGATATTAAAATTAGGGTGTGGATCCCCTCTTTTTGTTATATAATGGTAGTTTGAAGGTCCAGCTACCGGGACATACACTGGAGAATCTCCTCGAGACGGTTTCTTGAATTTTGCTTGCAGCTAGTCGAAACCAGATGGAAAACTCATCTTGCCATACCTCACACACACACACACGAATTTTGGGGGACTTCATCACGCAAAGCAAAATCAGGCTTTGTGTTGGGTGTACAAACCTCCCACCCTCCATGGAACTGACTGGGGCTTCCTTGAAAACCATTTTTCTGGGGGACTACGTTGTCTTCGAATTGTAAGCCCCCCTCCATTTCTTAGGCTAAAAAAAACGCATTTTTACCATGTTTTAGGTTTCTACTCCACCTGCTCCCCCTGCCCGGCAGTGCCGGCCTCCTAATTGCAGCTCCTCCTTGTCGGTATGAAAACTCTTCGGCCTGAAGCCGCTTCCAACAATTCGGGCTGCTTGGTTCAACCGGGTGCGTCTCCCTACATCAGAATGAAAGTAGATGGCACAATTCCCTTTTCTCCCGATTGGAAGGGTCCTGAGAGGGCCTCAATGTGTTCCCTACAATCCGTAATCCCATGGAGGGGCACGGCTACAGCAAGGCGCTACCATCCAGCATAAGGATTTGAGGATTGAATCTGACAACCTAGTCTGCGCGGATGTGTTAAACTCAGAGACCCATGTAAATGGTTGGTGTCTAAAAGCCCCCACCCCACCCCACAGCACCCCACACCAGGGTTCGCAGAAGTGTTGTGAGACACTTTCTGCGGGGTGGTAGTGCGGGGGGGTCGAGTGTATGTCTTTTCTTTCCTTCCAGTGAGATCTTGGTGAATTGTGGTGCTTTTTTGAGGCTCCCCCCTTTCTTTTGTCTTTGACTGGAGCCAAGAGGCCCCAACCCACCCCTCCCCTGTCTGGGCCTATTCATAGCTTTCGGCTGTTGGGGACAAAGGATTGACCTGAGGAAAGGAAGCCCCGGAGTACGAAATCCGGTGGCAAACCCCACGTAGGGTTTTGGTCCGACTCCTTTTTGCCGAACCCTTTCGTCGGATGCCTTTCGTAGCAACATTGGGGCTTCGGAAAACTGAAATGCCATAAACTCCAACTCGTGGCTTGAATTCAGAGAGACATGTGTGTCGGGTGCTGTCCGTGTTTTGCGCCGTCAGTTCAACACTTGCGCTTCCCTTGCAGAGTCACCATGAGCAGCACCAAAGAACCAGGAACTCACGCAAGAAAGATGTTGCTACCCGCCGCCCTGGTCGGAGAAAGGCCTTTGAGCCTCTTTCCGGGCTCCACGTAAGCCACGGTTAACATTGATTGTGTCCCCACTGCCATGGAACTTGGTACCCCCGGTTTGCTCATGTGCTGGTTGTTTGTGTGTGCGTGTGACCCATGTCATCCCCTACCGTACATGACCTCGTAAGTATTGACCGCTTGCTCATGCTAATGTGTCGGAAGTCTGGACATGCGTCCTCTGGATTTGATTTTGCGGGTTCCAGATCAGCTTGCCTTCTTAAGGGCTGGCAAGTTTGTTTGTGAGCCTTGGCTCTGGCTAGATTCTTTTAGGCATCACCAGCATCAAAGACATCACCAGCATCAGCAGCACGGGCATCACCAGAAGCCATGGATTCGGATTTGCACGTCACACACCGCCAAACAAAACAGGCTCGGATGTTTATTGTATTTTTGCCGGGCCTTCTCCGGATTTTGCGGGCCTTCTCCGGGTTTGCGGGCCTTCTCCGGGCCCCAACCTTTGCGTGCTCGCTCATTTTTATTTTATTCTTTTCAAAAAACAAATAACAAGTTGAGAAGGCACTGTCCACTTGAAACAAGCCTATGGCCAAAAACGAGGTACCTTAGCGTAAAAACGGCACATCGGCTTTTCCCCGGGGCGCGTTTCTTCCTTTCTTTTTTTCGGGCGGCTTCCAAACCAACCGGTTCTGCGTCAGTCTGATCGGGTCGTCTGAAAATGATTTCTCGGGGATCCTAGCTCTGAGGTTCCATTTCGTGCGTTGAAGCTTCGGAGGTGAGGTGACAGCTGGGAGAGCAATCAAGTAACTTCATCGTCTGGGTAAAACGCGCGGCCTTTAGAACACTTCCAAGAAGGCATGGAGAAGGCATGGTTTTTTCTGGAGAAGCCTCGAGGATGAGGGTGACCCTCGAAGATTTGGTGGTAGGTGTCATCAAAATGCGGGAGATCTGTACTAGGGCTCAAAAAGATGTTGCCCCAGGCACTCGAAACCGGAATCTCTCGGTGAACTGGGAGAAATGAGCCAGAGCACCAACCACATTCTAAAGACCCAAACAGATGTGGCTTTCCTTTGGAAGTTCTCCCCGGTTTGCCCCAGCCTCAAAGACAAAAGTCCAGGATATCCCCAACGGAACCAAACCCCGGAACACAACTGGGCTGTCCGTTTTCTGATCCCCGGCTAGAAGTTTTACATTTCCTGACTTAAATGGACACCACCCCCGGTTTTTCCTCCCAAAAAAATACTAGGAACCCTAAAGGGATGACTGGGAACCAGTCATTGCCAGGACACCGGTTTTGGTGGTCTTCCGGTTCTGAGACACGCCGCCTTTGGGGCCGAAAAAGGTCTTCCTGGGGATCTCACTATGGATCCCACTGGGGTCCCCCGCGTGGCCAAGAAGCCCGGGGGCGTCAAGTGGTTGCAGCGCCGAGTGCCCCGCCAGGCAGAACCTCGTCATGTTGACCCGATCTGTCCGGACCCGCAATTCGAAAAGTTGTTTAAATGGGAAACGTTCTCCATGGTCATTTGGGGCCAGGAGTAGTGATCAAGCCCCAAGTGAGTTTGTTTTCCCAAATTCTGGGGTTGTTGCATGGGTTGGGCCACCCCCATATGAATAAACAGGGCCTTTTATTGGCTGCCGGAGCGGGGTCAATAGTAGTCCTACTTTTCTGGGGGGTGATTCCTCTTCCACTGTTCAACCATCGTTATTTTCGAAAACCGGATCCGTGTTCCCCGGGTTTCTGGAGGTTTGCTAGAAAGAAGGATCCCTGGAAAGAATGGGGGGTACACCTAGATAAATAGTGTGGGTGGACGAATTTCGCACCACAAAAGCACGCCATGCGGATTCGACAAGAACTAGGAGTTCAAATCCTCAAGCAATTCCAAACCACCAAATTGCCGGGAGCGGCATCAGACTTTCTGCCAGAAAGAAGGCTGAAACAAGGCTGCCCCCAAGACTCAATCGGTTGCACTGAGGTTCCCTCATCTTAGGGCTGAAGTAGCACCCATCGTCCTTGAAAAGTAGGTTGACCCTAAGCCCTAAACCAGCCTTAAATTGGGTGACGCACATTGTCCTGTAGCGATCTTGTCGCTGTTGATTGTAACCCAACATGTTCGGGTCCTCTGATGTCTCTGTGGAAAAAAGTTGTCTTGAAACAAGCTTGGCCCTTGAACAACCACCACTGAGCCCTCACATGTTGACAAAAATGAAACAAAATAGCTCATGACTTTCTTCCCTCCTCAACATCTGAAGGGGTGGATCTTTTTTAATTCAAATCGCGGCTCTCCACTCATCCACCCACCCCACCGCACCGCAGCGCAGCGCACCCAACCCCACCCACCCATTTTGTTTGCAGGAAATCACGGCTCCGTGTCCCGTGTAACTAGGGCGCCCTGCCCCAACCTTGGCTGGGCCTTTCTTTCGGCCGCGCCTCAAGCGAGCCGAGGTTCATCATATTGGCTTCAAAAGCAAAAACAAATACTGTGGATGGCTTCGTCCATCCACTGTATGTCCAAAAGCATCTAGTTTCAGACCTTCAAGAACAAAGATGGTCTTCAAAACCAGGGAAGTCGGCAGTTGGTATGAAACAGACGTGGGATGGAAAGTTTTGGGGGACACAACTCGCACTGGGGAGAAGCAAGTCTGGGGACCTGCGCCCTTGAAGGAATGGGGGGGCCCAGCAGGCCATTTGCACCCCGATGCGCATGGACAATTTCAAGTCAACTCTGCGCAGGAAGTTCCAGCCTAAACTCAAATGCCAAAACAGTAAATCCATCTGGAGGAGAAGCGGGGATGAAGCAAATGCCGCTTGGTGAGTAACCCCACATCTGCACCAACTTTATTACTGGCTCTTCCCGAGTCCCTCCCCAGTCCCCCTGAAGACACCAAGAATAAGCATATATGACATGTCTTAGCTTCAGGTTGTCTTCATGACCAGGAAAACGCAAAGTTGAACTTACAAAAGAAGAAATGGGTTGGCAATTCTTCGCAAATGGCATAAACATCGTCATACAAAACTGGACAAACCACGCAACTTGTTTTTTCATGCAACAAGGCAACGTGGACAAGTTTGCAAAACATCCGAAAGAGCCCTTCAACCGCTACACCTCTTCAAGCAGCGTTCGCTACAAACAGCCCAAGGGGCTGCGAGGGTGATGCCCCTCTCCTCTGCCACCAGACTGGGGCTTGAAACCACCATGTGACTCCGCAAAAATGGCATGCGCAACTGAACCCCAACTGAGCCAGAGGTCCTTCTATCCCCAAAACATCCAAGCCCAGCTGACTCGGGGCTGCGCGTCCATCCCTCCCAAAGTCATGGACGAGTCAGGTGATCTTTTGCCTGCAAATATCACATATTGCTTAGTTGGCTATGTTTTGTTTAGTAGGGACCCCCCTCCATGTGGTTGGAGGGCATGTTTCGCCCCAATGATGCCCACCATTTCAGGTCCCCAGTGAAAAATCGTAGCCACTTGGAACAACTCAGGACATGTTGACCGAAATCCTCAAATCGGCATGTGCCAAAATCGGACTTCCACCTCCCTTCGTAAATTAACACGTATTGAGCTTTATCAACCTCTTCCCCAAACACTGCCGATCCCGAAACAAAGACGATCCCGCAACCGGCCCGGAAAAGCCACTCGCGACTCGCATCGATCCGAGAGGAGTTCGACGTCCGACTTCGCGCCTTTTCAAAAGTGAAGGCCTTGGGATCCATCGGCATACCCGAGGAGTCTACACCCATGAGCCTGGCATCGCTGAGGCTCACACGGCCCTTGATGTTCCCTTAAAAGGGGCCTCGTCTTTTGAGTCGGTACTCCTGTTTGGGGTGTTCTCACGGGCATTTTCTCTGGGTCCCCGAGAAAAGACAGACATAGACAGACCCAGATGAGCTCGAAGGAATCTGGTGGGTATCTACCTAGCGATTGGCGCGGTCGCGGGTACACGCCACTTACATCTTGCGCAGGCCGTGGCACAACAAGAACCCCATGGCTGTGAGTCAAAGCCCTACAAAAACTCTACCCTGGAGATTCCCTTCGACCAAAACAAAAGGGTTACAACACAAAGGGTATCTGGGCTTTGACCCACACCCAAGCGGACAAAAAACGAGGGTCGTTGATCTGTCACGTCCGACTGCAAGACACGTTCACTTCTTTTTGAGTAGCCTGTTTTTTGTTGTTGTTTGCTTCCGTTTTTTTTCCCCCTTTTTTTCTGGTCAGTTGTTTGTTCTGCTTCCCTGTGTTTCTAGGTTTTGGGAAGAAGGCCATCCACTGCAAGCATCTGGTGCTCAACCCCGTCTTCTAGTAATTAGCCTGCCTCTTAAAAGGAGTGACAAACCACTAGAAATTCAGGCCCCATCCCCCCCCCCCCGCCCTTTTCAGAGGGCCCAGACCAAAAAAAACGAAGTGGCCCTGAGTTTCAATAGGGAACCCCTGCCAAGTATTTGGTGGACATAAATCGCCACCTAAATGATGTTCACCGAAGGGTCACCCATTGATATTCATACCTAGCTGGGCTGCCCTCAGATCCCTGGCCAAAAGTTGAACTTTTAGTGGGTTGAATGAACCCCAAACAGCTAAAAAGCTAAGGGACCGGATGACAGGGAGCCACCCAGCCAGGCAGTGCAGGAAGTAATGCTTCTTGTATAACTGGCTTTAGGCTGGTCTACTCTGCGAACTAGGTGCTGGTTGGCAGCAGGATTGCTGAAGTCAGGGCCAAACCGGCAGGCCCAGGGCTGCCTGATCCCTACACGCCCTACTTGACGGGGCCGGCCGTATACTTAGCACGTGGTTAGTAAGCCTAGTGAAACAAACCCGAACGGAGAGTCACAACCATGGCTTTTGTGGGTTGTGTCACCAAGCTTACTAACAACTTACCTGACGTACATGCCCCTTTTAAGTATTGGTATGGATTGGCGCTTTGGAGGTTAGAGGTGGTTTCCCATTTACCTTCGACAAAAGCCAGGGACCCGTTCAAATCCAAATCCAAACCACGAATACAAACCACCAATTAATCTAGAAGACGGTTTGGATACGCTTTTTGTGGATTTCTCCCGTTCTTTCCCTGTTCGTGCTTTTCTAGGATTTTTTAGTACTCTTTCAATAACTCTTTCAATATCCTACCGGGATCCAGGAAAGCCGCATCCCAACCGCTTTCTAGAGGCTCTTCAAATTGGGACCGCCTTTGGCAGTTGAAAGGCGGGTCAATGCGAAAGCAGCGTCATGAGCATTTCTTTGTTTGCAGAGGGCTCCTTGCACGTGACCAAGTTCCCTGAGGTTGAATTCTGCCACGCAAACGTGTTTATTATAATTCTGCTTCGAAAAATAGTAAAACAGATTCGTCCATACAAAACATAATGAGACTAATTACTCCTAGTGCTACTACTTCTACCACCACCACCACCACCACCACCACCACCACCACCACCACCACCACCACCACTGCTACTACTACTACTACTACTACTACTACTACTACTACTACTACTACTACTACTACTACTACTACTACTACTACTACACCACCTCCCCCTCCTCCTACTACTACTGCTGCTGCTACTACTACTTCTGCTGCTAGTTAGTGAAACTAATAATAACAATACAGAAATGGGGTCCCGAATCCCGAACCCAGCAAGGGCGGCATCATCTGCTTCGCCACCAGCTTGAGCCGCGCCTGCGCTTGAGGGAACCCACTCAGCTTCCCTCAGACTGCTGGTTTGGGCTACCGGAACCAGCGGTTGACACCCCCCAAACAGCAATCCACCAGTGGGAAAAGCTGAAAAAGCCGCTTGTTGGGCGCTCAAGGTTTCTTCTCAACACCAGGCCCCCAAGGAAAATACACCCAGGTGGTATCCCCAACAGCCCTGGAACCCCCATGGAACCCTCCGCAACTCTTTGACAAACTCAAGAGCCCCGGAAAAAAAAAAAAAAAAAACTGTTTTGTTTGTTTCATTGCCATGAAAGCCGACCCCCCCCTCCAAACTAGCGGGTGCAACCGACAGGGTTGCTCACCTTCAACTGGATTTCCGGGTTTCCCAATTTGTGCGGGTCTCAAATGATCGGGGGGGGAACACACCCAAGAGAATAGATTCCCTTTGGTTGCCCTGAGCAAACCCCAAAGAGGTATCATGCAACAATGACCCCCCCCATTTTCTACCATTCTGATTTCATCATCTGTTGAAGGCTTGATTCACGGTACCCATTTTGCTGGTGGTGGACTTTAAAAGGGGTGGCATTTCAAGGGGAACCACTTCAAAGATTCAAAAGAAAAGAGCACTGAGATCTTTGACAAATGGATAGATACCCCAGACCCAAGGTGGTTGCACGTTTGCCAAGTCTCACTATTATTGTCGGTATCCAAATGAGCAACGGCCAAGTTGCTTCGGTGGGCCTCTGCAGCTTGCCATTCATCTGTCTTGGGTGGTCCCCTGTCATCCTATGGGCTAATGCTGGAATATTTCTTTTAGACTCGTTTACGAGGGAAAACTCCAAACAAAAAGCGAAGGCATGGAGTTCAACTAGTTTTGAGGCAAACAAGTCCTTGGCTCCTTACCCGCAGCCCCACTCTGCATATTGGGACCCGGATAGTAAACACGACTCGTGCCGGCCTCCTGAGGGAAACCCAAAAAAGGTTCTTGAACCGATTTGCAAATACAAAGCAGTTCCAAAATTCTGAACATAAGAGATCTCCAGGTAGAAGACCTCATGATGAGCTCGTTTTGCCTCCCAATCGGATTCCTCAGAACAATCGGCAAGGTAGAATGGGTGTTTACTCAGGGACCCCGTTTTCTTGGGGGCCCCTTGTTGCTTAGTGTTTAAAAAGCAACCGAGGTAACTCCCCTGCAACTTTAACATGGAAACCAATCTGCTTTGGGGGGAGCCTTTTGCTTTTTGGGCTTCATGTGGGTTTGTGCCAAAGTTGGGGGAGACAAAACACATCGTGACCTTCCTTTTGATGTCCCTTTTTCAGCAAACCTGAAAAAAATCAAACCCTCACCACCACCCATCTTTTGACCCGGCGTCATTTTCGCCGCCTCATCAAAGCTGAGGTTGTCCTCCCGCATCAGCTGACGCGCCTCCGCAAGGCCTCTGAACGCGCGGATTTGACCCGCCCAGGTGAGGTGGGTGGGGGGGGAGCGTGCACAAAAGATTGGCTACCTTGGTGTCCTTGCAATTTCCTTGGGGCTTCATGATGGGCCTGTCTCTCAAAGCAGGGGACCCCTTTCTGGATGCTCTACAGCAGAAACCAAAAGGAAACCACCAACCTGCTGGAATCCCCAACAGCTCGGGCCAGAAAGCCACACATAGTTCCCAGCTGCTGAGGTTCCAGTTAGATCAAACAAAAGGCTTGGGGTTGGAAAACCCCGGACAAATCAAAGCAATTTCCAAGCCACGCGTCTTACTTTCAAGCGCGTGCTTCGGCTCAAAGTCTGGCAATGAGGAGGGACCGTGCTTCCTTGATATGAAGGCGGACGTAGTTTTTTAACTTCTGGCACCGACCTTCATGATGTGCCCTTTGATATGGTTTGCGATGCGCTCGTGTGTTTGCGAAGCATGCAATGCAAGCCCCGCAAAGACTTCAAATCAGGCAAAGGCTCAGAATTCGGGCACGTTGTTTTGCCAATCCAATTTCTCAATGTAGCATCGTGTGCAGCGGGAAATGGAATCACGCCTGCACCGTTAGCATACCTTTGCCAAAACAAAAACTTGTCATATAAGGGCCTAAATAATCAGAACCGGGTTCTGGGGTGCTTGCAATCCAAATCCAGTGATGATACTGTGGATGGACAAAATCCGTTCGCACCACTTTGAAACTCTGGGAAACAATTGTTTGTTGATATCTAAATGTGGAATCATCATTCCAGGGTGTCTTATGTGGTGAAGGATTTCGTCCAACCACCGTAGGGGTAAACTATTTGTAGCTGTCTGACAAGGTGTATTCTCGGTTTTAATTGTTTGAAAGGGATACCCGCCATTTTGATGGTTCCCGCAACAAGACACATTTTGGACCCATGCGTTTGAAAGGGATACCCCAAAATGTTAACCCCGGATTAATAAACCCCTGGTTGATTAATAGGGGGGTGTCCCCTTTTAGTGGGGATTCAAACCACTTTTGGACAGAACACCCCCCGCCAAAAAAAAAGGGACGGGTTTATGAATCCTGGGTTAACAATAACTGTGCCCAATGTCATCCCCTTTACTGTTATGACAAAAACAAAAAAACATCTTGATGAGTGACTTTTACGAAGTGCTTTGGGCAGGTGCAAGGTTGTTCACCCACCCGGAAAACAAAAAAAAGACGGGTTTATTAATCCTGGGTCAACCTTAAATTTCCCAGGCCAGCAAAAACAACAACGCTGGACCATCCGGCCTGAAGCCAGTCGCTTCTTGTCCTCTTCGCTCAGGCCGTCCTCGAGGACGAAGGTGGCGCTCTTGCATCCTTCCTCCATCTGGCAAAGCGGGTTGCCGGCAAGCTCCCCCAGATTCAAGCAAGCCAGCTTCCAGTAACCGAAACATCTACCAGGTTTTCAGGTTAAAGAAAAGGCAAACAACTAATACTTTGTTTACTAGTTGTTTACGCGGTTGTGTTGCATGACTGGAGCCACCGGGAACCGTCATGCGCGGTCCGGCTCGCTTTTCAAAACAACATACTAGCTGGTATTAAACATTCAATCGTCAGTCCCACAGAATGTTTACAAATTCACATGGCCGAGTGCCTTCCGCACCTCAACTGTTGGGATGGAAGCTCTTGTGACGCTTTCCGCTCAGCTGTTTGGACCCGGCCCCTTCCCGCCAGCGTGCCTCGAACAGGTCGTCCAGCTGTGCCATGCTTCGCTGCAATTCGCTCGTTTGAAGTTCGTGTCAGACGTCCCTCGTTCTGCTGTCAGAAGTGGTTGCTGGTGAAAGATGATGCTATACACCTCGACTCCGAACATCAGTTGTACCAAGAATGTTCTATCTGAACAAAAGCATCGCCGCAGTGCGCCAGTCACGGGCGTGCGCTGTAAATGTTGCCTCCACCTTGCGCCTTTGCGCGCCCACGGCTTCCGACGACGTATCGCCGCGGGCCTGTAGGCTGCAGCGGCCCGGCGCATGCCGAAGCTCAAGTCAAGGTCATGAATAATCTGGATTTGGGGTTGTCTCCAATTTGGAGAACCCCCAAACTGGCTGCTTTCCTTTTGGTTTACCTTTTAAACCACCCCTAAAAGGTGTTCCCCTAAAACAAGACATATCCAATACCTTTCAGCGCCAAACACTTGCCAGTCTGTGCATCAGAGGCCAGAAACTTCATGTGCCACGGACAAATATTTCCTGGCAGCCCATTTCCCTTTGGCAGCCCACCAACTTTATGGACAACTCATCACCTCTTCCCTGTGAAGCTACCGAATTACCTGGAAACTTCCCACTTGTTTGTTCGCTCCTTGAGTTGTGGAACCGCCGTCCTCTGCTCATTTGCTCTTCCGAGAAATAAACAAACAGAAAAGCAATAGGAGCCATAATTACCGGGATCACAGAAGAAACGGGAAGCATAAGGATGTTCCATTAAACCAAACAAAGCATGACCATGCCCCTTTAAAACCAACAGGAACAAAACGTCCTCAGGAAACGAGTCGCATTTCTTGGACCTGTCAGATCGGTAGAGCGAAAAAGCGCCCTGAGCAATTGGTTCATTTGGAAAGACCAAAATCGACCAAAGAGGAACGTGTGGCAAAATCCCGCACTGGCTGGGATGGATGAAACCCTGTACATGCTGGGTAAACCACGAAGCCCATCTGCGTGGATGTTTGGTCCACATCGAGCCTCCAGGGCTCACCCCAAGTTTTCCTCAATTCCGTTGGCTTTCCACTTGAGGGACCCCGATGTTTTACGGATGCGCGCGGGTCCCAAGTTCCTTCAGAGCCCTGTGATGGTAAGCACATGGGTCCGTGGCTCAAGAATAGACAGCCAAAATGGAAACTTTGCAAGTGGAAGGATCAAACTTTTTGCGAGTGGAACAAACATGCGCCATGCCATTCCAAGCAGTCTCCAAAAGCCTTGCCATAGAACGGCAATGGTCGGATCCCCGAAATCATCAGCTGGTCGCGTCGCAAACCATCATGTTCAGCTGTCCCCATTTCCATAGAGCTCTCTCTTCCAAGCACTTTGCCTCCAGAAAACAAAAAAGTGGTTGCAACACCTTTGGGCGTTTTGGCGTTCCTATGCTTTGTTTCTGTGGCCTTCATGTTGGGCTTCACCCGACCCTCTGCGCAGCTCTCCGCCAAGCCGTAGGCCCCGGGCCAGGAGGAACTCGGTGACATCCACTCCCGCGGCACCCCAAGCCTTGGAGACAGACCGATCCGTTCAAGCAAAGCCCCCGACACAAAGAAACTGGGATCGGGCTCCTGTGTGGGAAAATTTCGAGGGGTTTCCCTTGATGGAATGAGGGCTCCTTTGTGGGAAAATTTGGAGGGCTTTTTTTTTCCGATGAAAATGGAATACGACCCAGCTAAACCTTTGGAACCCAGCGATTTCTAACCAAAATAACCTAAGGACACCTATGCAAACTGGTCTTAAACTCTACCTGGGTCTTCCAAAAACCGGGGAAGTGCCAGGTGAAGTTCGGAGACGACTACTCTCGGGGGGTCTCATTCCTTGTCAGGTCACATGGCAGCAAGGGCAAATGCTGGCCAACTTGTTGCCGAAATCGAACTAGGACCAATGAACCTGTTTTTCCTTTTCTTTTCTCTTTTTTTCGGGGGGTCCCTTTGGGATGGCAACTTTCACTTTGCAGGGGGGGGGGGGGAAAAACAATGTATCCGATGTGATTCATCGAGGGTCAACGCATTTTCTGCCATCACTGCTATATGGGCCATACATGGGAGTGCCTTTTTTGAGGCATCCCCAAAATGCATTTTGGCGTTCCTTTTGGTTTGCCCTTAAAACCACAAAACAAAGGGTACCGAGCTGAAAAAAAGACGAGCCACCATGTCGAAATCCTGACACCAAGAGCTTCTTGAGGCCCCAGCCGGCTCCAGCATGGTCCGGCAAAGCAGGTGGTAGACCACCTGAAACCGAGGCCATGGACGTGGCCCAAGGAATCCCATGGAACATCAATGAGAGGGGTCGACCCATAGGGGTCGACCCATGAGAGGGGTCAACCCATGAGAGGGGTCAAGGAAATTCCTCTCACCGCGCTTTTTGGATGGAACCTTGTGGGTTTGCAGGGTACAAGTTGAGCGGAACACTCTCTCCCAAATGACGAATGCCACATCATTCCAGTGGATGCCAACTTGATAGAAGCAAGTAGGAGAACAAGTTGGACATCATGGTCAAGATCGCCAAAAGGGAAAACATGGGTGGCTGAACGTCGATTTTCAAGTTGGTTCCCTAGACGTTATATTTGGGGAATCCGCTGTACCAGTACCAGTTGCGAGTGTGCTTCCCATACTTGCGTGCCACTATCATGAATAAAAGCATCAGGGCATACAGGACCCCCCCTGTCAATTCCTTTCCGGGCTGATCGCCAAAACCAACGCCTGGAGCGGCACAAACAAAAAAGGTGAGCCACCCTCGACAAGCGCCGAACTCGAAGGTTTGAGTTTGATCCTAAAAACAGTTTCCTCTACAGGCCGGCGGTTTGGAGTTCCATATCAGCTTTCAGAGACTCGTTGTATTTTCCATTCATCTGTCCAACCCCGCCCCGGATGAAAAGGAGTGGCCCAATTATGCAAGAGAATCCAAGTGAAAACAAATGGACGCTCACCACAAACAGTTGGTTGCCCTTTTAAAACGTCCAAACGGTTCAGGGGCTGCCGAGAAGCTTTCCTCGCAACCTTGGGCTGGCAACTCTGGAGATGCCATCTGTTGAGGTTGGGACTGCGCAGGGGTCGTTTTTGAGGGTACCCGTTTCGGGGTGTTGAAGGGAAACCAGTCGGAGAACACCACTCGCTCTTGGGATCGCTCTATTGAAAAAGAGTCCCGCATCTTCTGGGAAGTACTGGAAGCATGTCTCAAAAATGTTGGGGTCCCGGCCATGGCTTCAGTACCCTTCCGGCTGTCTAAATTCCTGTGGGGTCCATGACCACCCTAAGCCCAACGGTAGTTTGAGCTTGGATGGCACAAGTTGTCAACGGGAGACCCCATGCGACCTTCGCGACACGCGGCGCCGTGCTTCATTGTGGTGCCAGGAAAGCCGTGACCAATGCGTCAACTGCCTCAAATGATGTTTCCGGAATCCCGCGCCTGCATGCCGGATTCGTTTCTTTTGTTGAACACGCAGTTTGCTCTGGTCTTGAGATACCCTCACACAGCAGCCAAGCGGCAAACAGGGCTCGCACAAGCGAAGACCACGAGCGAGAGGGAAAGTCGGCTCTACCAGGGTTCTACTTTTTGACTGCCCAAGTGTAGACTTAAACCCAGGGGTGGTTCATTCCCAAAAGGAGCAATCCTGGGCTCTACTACCTCCCCTGCCTCATAAATAAGGCAGGAGGCGAGCCAACCATCGCCTTCTCAAGCGTGGGTTCATGCATTTGTTTGAGGAGGGACAAGTTTTACTTCCATTTGAAAGCCCAACATTTGGCTCCAAAAAAAAGCATTTCCTCATCTTGGCAGTCCCCTTTAGATAGACTGGGCTGTCCGTTTTTCAAATCCCCTGCTCAAAGTGACTACCTTTGAGAGTTAAATTCGGACAGCCAACCACTACACTAAGATCTGAAACGCTAAGGAACCAACCACTAAACAAACTAAAACCCTGAGGACCTTAGATTCTAAGGCACCGGCAGACAAGGGAGCCACCAAGCAGACGCCGGTTTTGGTTTTCCACCCCCCGCCGGTTTTGGCCAACTTGGGCCCCGGACCAGCGGGCGCTGGACCCAAGACACCGGCAACACCTGGCAGGATAGATCTTCAACCAAGAGGAAGGTCTAGTGGGTGGGTTCTGGTGCGTGTCTCTGGAATTTGGGTGGAAGACTGAAGTTAAATCTTTGTGGTTCTGGGTGCCAGCACCACCAACAGATTTACCAGTCACGACCCTTGGACATAGCTTAAAATAGATGGCCCAGATAAATGGAACAAAGCCAATCTAAACCAGCTTAACCCATCTATTTCTAACCAAACTAACCTAAAAAGAACGCCTATGCCCGTTGTTCGAATTTTGGGGACGAAATCTGCGTGATGCTTGGTTTGGGTTATCTTATCTTGGGCTTCTTTGGCCCTCCCTTGCAGGGTTCTTGTGGTTGGGTTCAACCTCAAGAGCTTTCAGCTCCCAGACCACAGACACCCCCACCCCCCCAGCCCAGAATCCACATCCAACAGAGAGCTCTGCTGCGATCAAATGCAACCAGCATGACCGGGATTCCGTCCCGACAGGGAATCTTGGGGGGTTCTTTTAAGGGAAACCAAAAGGAAAAGCCAAATCCATGTTGGCCGGGTGGCCCTTTAAAAAAAACGCACCCATATGTTGATCAACCGCTTCAATCTGCTTCAGGTGTCACCAAAGAAACATCAGATTTACCAGTCATGACCATGCCCGATTGAATGCGACAGGGAAATTACGTTAAGATGACCAGTCATGACACCCTTTCGAGCCAGCCGAGGATCGTCGCAACTCCCACTATAACTATCACTGACACCGAGAAAGCTTTCCGTCTTTTGAATTCACAAACGTGGCCGTGGGTCAACCACCTATATAAACATGTTCAACCCAACGTAGCTTGCCCTTTCACCTCAGCTCTCTTTGGCAGCCTCCCGTGTGACGGCGACCCTGCTTGGTACCGAGGGTTCGGGTGCACCACTGCGCTCTCCTTTGCCAATTTTCAAGATGCTCCCAATCGCTCGTCACAGAAGCTGGTATACATGCTGAGAAAGAAGGATGGGCCAAACTTATTGTAGAACTGGAATGCCGCATAGGCATAAATTATGAGTGACCCCGATTCCAGATTCCAGAGGGCAGCCCGTGAAGGCAGATAGCTACAGGAATTGGCGACAGTGCAAACATGTCATCATCTCCACTGAACGGCCATCGATCAATCCGGACCATTAGCTTCCCCCTGTCTATCTCTATCCAATTTTCAATGCTTATCTGTGTGTCCGATTTAGGTTGCCCTTCTCCACTTTCCGATATACAACCAGGGACTGACTGCCTGGGCCAAACCTATATTTAAACCACCATTGTTCAACCCACCCTTTGCTTTGCCTTGCAAAAAGGGGTGTCTGGATGTTCAACACATTTTGCCCACCCCAACTGCATGAATTTGGTGTCAAAGGCCTAACTAAGGCCCAACCAGTCACGCCCGCTTTTTGCTTTTCTCTCTGTCTCTCTGTGCCGATAGCTTTATGAGCCGTCCAAGTTTTGAAGAGCCCGTGCAGTTGCGGATCTTGCACAATCGCCGTCTCACCTTCTCCCTGTTCGACAACGGTGCCGAGACCATTTCAGTCACAGTCAACACTTGACATAACAGAATCACCAGCCAAAAGCCAAGTACAGGATTTCAAAGGTGGCCACACCCAATTCTCGCTGGGACTGTCTGTTAAACTAACTTACACTTACCCGAGTTTTGAGGACGTGGCACATTTGTGGGCGGCGAAACACAAACTTGTCCTCGTGGGCGGCATCTGAACTGTGTCTTCTCTCGTTGAAATCTGCCCGGCCAGGTAACCCAACCAACGCGCACCAAACCCTTGTCAGACCGCCTTTCCTCTACCTGTTTGGCCCCTGGAAAAAAAATGAGAGCGTATTTCCAGTATCGATTCCCCTTAAACCAAGGGGGGGCAAACACGTTCAGCAAATGGAAGCTTTTCAAGTGCTCATTGGCTCTTTTGGGGACAGTCTCAAGGTTCCCGAGACCAAGTGGGCGCCCAAAACCTCCATGAAACCAGGTAGAAACACCCACTAACATGGCCAGAAATCGGTTCTGGGCACCCACTTCGATCTCACAGAGGACTCTTGGAGCCGACGCTTTGGCATCCTCCATCTTGTCAAGTCCCCTGGAAAGTTGCGTTGACTTCTTCTCCAGTAGTGGTAGATTCCCTGTAAAACCAACAGCTTCAAAACAAATGGGTGTCGCCTGTTCTGGGGCTTGGGGAAAAAAACGGTCAAAACCCCCTGCCCGCAATTTATAGGGGTCCGATTACTAAAAAAAAGACCAGCCCATCAATCTCGCAAATCACTTTCCCCTCTTTACTAGAAGTTAGAACCCCTATAGCTTTCAGCTCTCTGGGGAAAAACGAGGCCCCCTTATTCTTCAGTTATGAAAGCGTCGAACCCGCTTCGGCCTGCTCGTTCTCGAAGCCAAGTGCTGCATGCCGCCGCTCCAGCAGCACCTAGCTTCGACTTCCGGGGAACAAACATATACACTACATGGGCTTGTATCAACATCTCTACTCTTGGTAGGGTAGCAAAAAACATAAAGTTTTTGCAGACCCCAGTAAAAACGAACAGAACCAAAAAACAAAAAACCAGAAAACATGATCCAAGAACAGCGAAGTCAACATACGGATGGACGAAGTCCATACATGTATGATGCGTATGATGTATGGGTGTTGCTCAAAATTAGCTCCCTATTCTGAGAAACACCCATTCATGCCCTTGGAAAAGGTCCAAACAATTTTGAGTTCTGAGAAGCTACAACCAAGCTAAAAGTGTGTGTGTTTTGGTCCTGTCCTTGTGGCATGTTTCCTCTCTCTCCCTCAATTGTGGGAGAGAAAGAAGGATGCAGGGAAGTCGCAAGGCCTAAATAAGCCGAACAAAGCTGTTGGCTACTTAAAAAAACAGTTTGATTCAGATTCGTATAGTTGTAGTTGAATCGAAGGGTCCCCAAATGGATGATTTCCTCGGGAGAATGCTTTGTGGCCTGCCCCGAAACAGCAAAGAGCACTTGGACGTTGCCTTGGTTTCTGGACACGTGCGTGGTCAAAACTTTCCGAACTTTTACGAAGTCGCAATGGGTCAGCGGAGCTAAACCCTTAAGACCGCATAAAAAAGGTGAGGACCGACCCCATGGGCTATCCCAAGGTTGCGACATGGGGAGAACAAAAACACCTGCCCAAACACAACTCTTGCAACGGAAGCCAAAAAGAGGTAGTTTGACGGTGCATCGGGATGGCGCCAACCAAGAAGGCCAGCGCGCAAAGTCACACACCGAAGGCCAAGCTGAGAAGGATCAGCCAAACAGTCGCTGGCTCCCACTGAAGCCATGTGAATGCCAAAGCGGGGGGAAAGACATGGTGGGCAAAAGTCGCGCATCATTGAATGCCCGGGGTCTCTGGAGTTGCGCGAAACGCCAGTGATGTGCCAAGGCACGCAAATGCTAATGGTTCCCTCACAAAAGTCTTGCTCGTTGTGGCCGTCCCGCGTTTGTCCGTTTTGCTTTGATCGAACCCAGGCCAAAACAAGCGGCAACTGGGGGCCTCTTTTGGATGTTCAAAGGCAAACTAGACCTCTGTTTCATGAACACGTCCCACATTGAATCTACGGCAGCTTGAAGTGGTTCGGATCTTGGAATCAAACACCCTGGACGTTTCATAAGATGAGGGACACTTTTGGGTTCCGCAAAGAAGCGACAGCCAAACACCCCCACAAACATGGGTTTCAACAAAACAAGTCAACACCAGACACCCTTTGACATGAGCAAACAGCATAAACCCAACAAACACTAAGTAAGCATGAGTTCCAACTACACGAGCCCAACACACCCTGGAACACAACACCAACCCAGAAATCTTTAAACATGGGATCTAACACAAAGAGCATCAACCTCAAATCCCTTCAACATGGCTTCCAACAAAACCGCATCACCGTTCAGCATATCCCAAACATCTCGAAACATGACGGCAGGGGGAAAAAAAGGGGGAACAAATCGACGAGCCAACAAACAACAAACATCAACCAAAAACCGCCTTCAACCACCTCAAACCCAAAAAGCCGCGGCTCCGTGGTTTTCTTTATAGCCCGTGGCATTTTTCAGGACGCCTCGACCCGAGGGAAAACTCCGACACCGGCCTGGCGCAGAAGCTGGGGCTGGCAGATGCCGCTGGGCTCTAAGTCGGAGAGCCGCGCGAGGAGGCCCCAAAGCATCTCCTGCGGTCTGCGCTGTCCGTGTCCGTTTGAAGATCCCCGGCCTGAACATGTGAAACGTTTTGTGGGGTGAAATTGGGAAACCAAGCACTAGATCAACTGAAAAGATCCAAAAGCTAAGGGGATGGGGCTAAAACTGGCGAGCTTAAAAGGGAGATCCTTGTGCGGCAGAACAAAAGGCATGTGGCTCACCACGAGGCCAACAACCGGGGGGGGGGGGGGGTCGCGCATCCCCAAAACAACAACGAGAACACAAAAACTAAAAAGGCTGGTCCTCACATGTTGCATTTCGCATGTCCGTGTCCTCAGATCCCCTGCAAAAAGTGACTAACCTTTTAGTGGGTTAAATTTGGCAAACCAACTAAACAGCTACAACACCGGATGGCTGGGAGCCACCAAGTTGACTGGGGTGCTGTTGATCCAAATCACAAACCCAAACATACCCAAATTATGGTAAATGGAAAAAGCAGCCCCCTCCACACACAACAATTAATTAGATGACATTGCAACCACCACGGGCGTTTGTACTGCTTGGCCTCCACGGAGTCGAAGAGCTGCTTGATAGCCGCCCATAACCTCCGAATCAGTTTCGAGCACGCGGCTCTGGCTTGGCCTAGCAGGTGCCATCTTCGGCTCAGCAGCTAGCGCCCTCTTTTTTCTTAGCGGGTCGACGCCTGAAGCTTCGCCAGGTGCTCGCCAGCATCTGCTTTGCCAGCAGAGGATGCCTTGACCCCGGATTAACAAACCCCTGTTTATCAATATGGGCTCAGAGACCCTAGTTTCAGATGATTGCCCTGCAAATACCAACAAATAATGGTTTCAACCATGGTTTCCAAGTGGTGCGAAATGGATTTTGTCCATCCACAGTATGGGGGCGTTCCCCTCCAAAAGTGAGAAATCCCCACTAAAACCAGGGACACCCCCATATTCATAAACAGGGGTTTATTAATCCGGGGTCAACATTACAAGGGGAACCCCTCAGATGGTCAAGACATAAAACCCCGATCCTGATCCCCCATGCACCTCATGGATTTGTGCATGCTCCTGGAGCGCTTCCCGCGACGTGTCGTGGGAGCTAGCCGGGAGATGACGCAAATATGCAGCAACCGCCGTTTGCGCGCACTGTTCAAGGCACTGCAACTCAGAGACCCTGGTTTCAGATGATTCCCCTGTAAATACTGACAATCAATGGTTTCCCATTGTTTCCAAGTGGCGCAGGGCTTTGTCCATCCACAGTATTAAAATAGGGGGACCCTCATAAATGGCTGGGTTCCTTTTGGCTTCCCTTTAAACCAACCCCAAAAAGGATACCCTCAAAAAAAACACAGACCCAAATGGAGGCCTCAACATGGGGCCGGAACCATAAAGTGGATGGATTTGTCCTTTTAACCCCCTACCACCAAAACACCAACAAACGAAACAAAAGCAACATAATTTCCCCCCCCCCCTTCCCATCAAAAAAACCAACAGAAAAACATCATAGCCCCCAAAGACACGTATCGAACCCCGCACCGAACGGACCTTTTGCCTTTTCACCGTCCCGTCATCCTGTCCTGCGTCCAGCGCTCTGGCAGGACCTCGGTGGCTTGGCCCAACTCTGGCGACCAGAAATACTGTGGATGGACAAAATCCATTTCGCACCACTTGGAAACCATGGTTGAAACCATTTTAACTGTTGGTCTTTACAGGGGAATCATCTGAAACCAGGGTCTCTGAGGTGGTGCAGGATTTCGTCCATCCACAGTACGGCGATCAGATTCTGCTTCATGCTTAGAGCCAAAAAAAACACAACATGTTGGAGACTGTCTCCTCCAGCGTGGAATGCGAGATTCACCAGCGCCAGGGCGGAATTTCCAGAATCTCCAAAACATCAAACGCTTCGGTCGGAGGAATCAAGTGCTTTCATATTCAAAATGGCTCCGAGCCGCTTCAAATACATAAAA
Source organism: Effrenium voratum (assembly GCA_963377175.1). Classification (NCBI taxonomy): domain Eukaryota; class Dinophyceae; order Suessiales; family Symbiodiniaceae; genus Effrenium; species Effrenium voratum. The sequence goes on along the minus strand of CAUJNA010003252.1, from coordinate 347,227 downwards.
CGGCCGGATCAACAAAGGTCGCTGTCAAACGGCGCCGCCTCTGGGTGACGACAAGCGCGAAAAGTAAACAAGCCCTCAGCGGGTAGCAGCGGTGAAAACACGCAAAAGTGGTCAAGTTGTAACAGTGTTCAGCCTAAAACAGGTCAATTGCTGAAGGTTAACTCTAGCGGCCGAGATCTATCTAGAATCAGGATGATCTCGACCATGCCGTCGCAACACTGCCGTGGCGGTTCAAAAACCCTCAAAATGTTCTACCTCAGCTGTATCCCCAAGCAGCAAATACCTGGCAGTTCCCTTGCACCAACACCCTGAACAACTCCAAGATCAACCCCACTTCCTGTTTCAACCCCTTGTTTCTGTTCGGTACCTGGACATAAATAGAGCATTCCATACCATTGTTGTTGGTATTTGCAGGGGAATCATCATAGGGTTTCTTGAGTGGTGCAGGAGTTCTTCTATCCACAGTAGGGCCCCCCTACTACAAGTAAGCCGCTCAAACTGAAACGCCGTTGGCTGCCAACTCTGGTATCCCTGCAAGCAACCCCTAGCTCCGAGGCTCTGTGAGGCACAGTCAAGATTACTTGCTTCCCAGAGGACATCAGGGTTCCCTCTCCTGGTTTGTGGTTGGACATCTAGTCAGGCTCCCCCACACCCCTCCCAAATGGACCATAAACTGCTGGTATGACCAAGGCCCTGCTTTTCCAACCGCTTTTTCTTGCTTTTGGCCTTCATTCTACCTTTCCCGCAAAAGGCGGAGTGCATAGTGCCGGAAGCATCTGCTGAGTCAAGGCTTCGGTGTGCTTCACAGGATGCTGCCCCGCGGATGCACATCCCAAGGCATTCAGCGCTCACTCCGCCGGGTTTGGGTCAGACTGACAAACGAGACAAATTTGACTTGATGCAGGTTTCTCCTTCCAAAGGGTTCGCCTTCATCTTTCAGGTCGCCTTATTCTTTGCGCTAAGCTTCGTTGAAGGCGTGGTTTCGTCCCTTCGTTCCCATGGTCCGCAGCCGATCTGGAAGGCTCTCTGACTTGCCGCATCCTTTCTTTAAATCCTTTTTGGCCCGAAGATGTGAACCACGAACAGGTCGGCACGTCGAAGCCCAACCTTCCCAAACCTGAGGCCCCGTGCTGGGCCCGGGCGTCGTGAGTTGCCCGACTGCCGGGACACGGGGCGGGCGCCTGACGAGGTCATGGCTGGGGAGCCTGAGGCTTTTTCACCAAATGGAACCCCCAAAACAATATCTCCAGTGTAATTTTACAAACACTGCAAAAAACACCCGTGTGTTTTTTTCTTGTTCTTATATCACCCCACCACTCGCTCTCACACATGGGGTTGATCAAAAGGTCCTTTACATGGGTGTCGATTGGGCAAAACCGGTGAAAGGATAATTATGTCCCACTAAATGGGACCCATTGTCGTTTGGGGGCCAGGAGTATTGATCGACCCCCGTATGCAACCTCAAACTTTGGATTAGTATCAATCTGCAAGGCGAAACCCATGAACAAACACAAAACAAACAAAAAAAACGTGGGAAACCCGTGAAAACAAAAAAATGAAAAACCGTGGGAAACCCGTGAAAAAAACATGAACCACCGTGGGAAACCTGTTTTTTTTTTTTAGATGAAAAACCGTGGGAAACCCGTGAAAAAAATGGAAAACCGTGGGAATCTCGTGGAACAAACAATGAAAACCGTGGGAAACCCGTGGAGAAAAACATGAAAAACCGTTCTTATAGGCTTGCACATAATTGGTATTCCCCCCCCCCAACTTGCCCTTCAAAGGCCAGTTCCTCCACGAAGGGCTTGCGGTTTGTGCATGCCATTTCCTCAGAAGGTGGTTTGTTTGGCTCCATGTTAATTTGCGGGAGACGCAAGGAAAAGGTTCCGGCACAGTTTGAGGCTGCCTGTGAAAAAAGGTGCAGTCTGAAGTGTTCGCGCCCCTCCTTTCGGGCAACCTAACTTGCCGATGCCAACTTCGGTTTACTGGCGTTTGGGACATGGAACCTCAAGCAAAAGCAGGTGTCCATGACATTTCGAGATTTCCTACCTTTCAAAAGACGCACCCACCCCGTTTTTGGAAGGGAAGATAAGGCAATGGTTTCGATCTTAAAGGCGCCCAAAGGACTTAAGGAAGCATACCTCGTGGTTTGTTACGCTCGGACTTCAGAAGGAAACACTGGGACTCCAAAAACACTTCCCCAAATACCCAGCTAATCTTCAACCGAGTCTCTAGGAACACAATGGCCTAGAAACAAAACAATGACAACACTGCAACCCCAGAAATGCACAACAACATATCGTTGGGGGGCGGCCGGGGTCTTTTTTTGGGGGGGGGCCCACAAAACGGCGCGATCGCAATGGTTTAGCTTTCCTCCGGGGGAGAAAAAAAAACAATCTGAGAAAAACAAAGCTCAGGCGATATCCCCAACAGCGTGCGGTGCTCTTTTGGTGCTCGCACCACCCCGCAGCCCTCGCAGAACCTCGCGGAACCCTCGTGGAGAACCCTGGTGGAACCCTGGTGGAACCCTCGTGGAACCCTTGTGGAACCCTCGTGGAACCTTACCTCAGGGCCGCCCCGGACCACCCCGGAACCTATCTGGGCTGAGACCCCGAAGCTTTCAGCAGCTGTTGGGGCAAAAAAACTGGAAAAACACACACACAAAGGGAAAACCACAAACTACCAAAACAACACCAACACTAGGAGAAAAACAAAAAACAAAAACCGAAAAAAATGAAACAAAAAACAACACAGGGGGTCCCTCAGAGAACAACACTGGTCCCTTGCCACGGCCCTCTCTCCCGCCTGAGGCGCTTGTGCCCGGCCGCGAGGCGGCAGTGACCTCGGGTGGATGAAGCTGTGAATCCGTTAAAGGGGTGACCAAGACTCCGAAAAGCCCGCAGAATGCCGGGTGTTTGTGGACTTGTTGCAGGGAAACCTCAAGAATCCACCTAACAAAGAAACAAAAACAGACAAGTCCGGAAAGATTGATGATGATTACAACCCGAAAACAGGCAACACTCCGGAAATCATCCGGAATTTGATTGTGTATTTTTTAGGAATCGCCCTGATAGATAAATAAAGTTCCATCTGCGCTTGATGAAGGGCCAGACTTGATGAACAGAAGCCCTCCTCGGGAAGATCTCCCATCTCACTCATGAGTCTGGCAAGATCTGACCTAAGAGCCAGCAGACCTTCTTCCTGGGGCAAGACGGCGAGTGTTCAAGTCGAACTCCAGGGTGCGTGAAGCACGAAACTTCCACACCATCCTAGGCCGCAGATCGAACTCCAGCGTCTTGGCTCAGCTTAGAGCTCTTGGACGGAAGGAGCCTCGACGAGCCCATCCAACACCCTGGAAGTGATTCCCCAAAAGTGACCCGGACTCTAGAAATAACACGGGGCACCCCCTATGAATCAACAGGAAGCCGCTTCAATCTGCAACATGTTTCATTGCACGCATCTGAACTAAGAATCGGATTCCCAAAGAAGGGACCTGCATCGCGGCGAGCTCGTTTTGCACTCGAGTGAGATTATGACAAAGGGCGGAACACTTGCCAAAATCCAAAAGTCCTGGAACTCATTTTGTGAAGGAGTCTGCACTGTGGGCTTCCCCCCTCCCCCCGGCATTGTGGCAACCCATACAAAGTTGTTGGTTTTTTCCTTAGTCCGGGTTCCCAAAACCCAACATCACATCAGGTCCATGGGTTTGGCAAAATCGATGGGTTTCTCTGGCAAATGGCTGAAACCAATCTAAACCAGTGTGGATTCAACGGACAAAATCCATTTTGACCGTTCAGAAACCCTATGATTCGATTCCCACTGTAATACCAACAAACACTGGGCTGTCCTCAGATCCCCTGCAAAAAGTTTAACCTTTAGTGGGTTAACTGGAAACTCCCAGTAAACCCTAGAAACCTCTAAAAACCTAAGGTTGGAATCACCAACTAACAATGGTCTCAACCATGGTTTCATCTCGTTGCCAAACGGATTTCGCGTCCATCCACAGCACGGCGTCTCTCTCTCCTCGGCTCTGAGACATGGACAAAGAGCTCCGGAGGAGAGTACACATCCACGTCCAGCGTCTTTGGGACGATGACCTGACAATCAGATTTCAGATATCGCCCTTTCCTTTCTCTAGGAATCGGAGCCCCAAAAAGGTTCCCCTCCCCCCAAAAACGTGGAGTTGTTTTGTTTGGTTTCCCTTTAAAACCTACCGAAAGGGTTCCCCCTAGAATAAACTTACAAATTCAACATATAGATGTAATGTTACTGTTTTTGTAAAAACAAAAAGAGGACAGACCCGAATATCACACGGCGGCGCCTCATGCGGGGCTTGGTACCCGCAGTCGCTCCAACTTTTGAGGCTTCCGTGGCGAAAGGACATCGTATGCCATCGAGGTCCGAATTGGGCTGTCCGCTTTCTGATCCCCGGCTAAAACTCGGTTGCCCAAAGGACCTGCAACCAAAAGGTGATCACCTTTTGGGGCCATGACTTATGGACCAAAATTGGAAAACCAAAAGGTCAAAAGGTCGGCTTTGAACAACGGAGAACAGTGACGAACTTGTGGGTCAAATGGAAACCCCCACTCAGACCCCCACTAAGCACGAAAAAGCCAAGCTCAGGAACCGGATGACTGGGAGCCACCAAGGTGATTTGGGGTGGGGAGTGGTTTGGAGGTGTTTGGGTGGTTTGCCCCAAAATTGGGAACGCCCCAAAATTGGTTGCTTTGCTTTTGATTTCCTTTCAGCCATCATCCCAAAGGAACCCCCTATTTCAAGACAGACCCATACGTGAACATGTAATGAACGTCCAAACACTAGTAGGGAACGTTTACAGGACCACCTTCGGCCAATCCTTGGCCCTTGGGTGTCTTTTTCACTCGAACACTCAAAGGATCGGAAGAATCCTGATTAACTTTGCTGGTGCGTAGGGTTTTTGGAAGGAGATTCCCTTAAGGAAATTATATGGGATGGCATCATAGGGGTCATTCCAATTCTCATTCCCTGCTGAGAACCAGCAAGTCACTTCCTGGGACTGGCCAAAAAAAGGTACCCGAACCTTTTTGTCTGCCACTAAAATAGTCCAAGCCCAAGCGACTTCAGTTCAGGAACTCTGGAAGTGAGTACCCTCCCAATTTAATTTGAATCTAACCTTGCAAACCCGGTCCCTTAAGGAAAATGGTCCAAGCCAGGACCCCCCGAACGTCGAACGGTCCCATGCTACTTGCCGGGCGGCAAATCTGCGGACCATTCCCCCACTCCGGCCGCGCCTTCAGCACGTCTCGCCGTCGTTTCCCCGCTGCACTCGAGAGCGCGGGCTGGCGTTCGGTCATGGGTTGGCGTTTTTGGGATGAAGCAGTGCATCGCTTTACCCAGTGATTCAATTTCCGTGTATGATCTTCCATTTGCCGAAGCCCCCTGAGAAAAAACAAAAAACATATTTCCAGATATGTCCAGTAGCGATAAAATGCAACAACTTGTGCGAATGGTGCATGGCAAGCAAAAAGATTCCCGAGTTCGACTTTGCGAGCAAAACCCCCTCTGTTCTTTGGCCCTTACAGTGGGATCTTCGGGACTAATTGTAAGGACCATCTGGAGACGGCCCAAGGCATGGAAGATTGAAGGAAGGAAGGAAGGAAGGAAGGAAGGAAGCAAAGAAGGAAGGAAGAAAGCAAAGAAGGAAGGAAGAAAGCAAAGAATGAAGCAAGGGGGAACAAAGGAAGGGATGACGGGGTGACTCCCCTCGCACATCTTCGCCGCCGAGGTCGCCCCGGTTGCGGCACATGCACCTCAAAGATGCCATTTCTGGAGAAGATTCCTTCCTTCATTAATGCCGCAGCCGTCCACGACAAGGATGGCGCCCTTCAAGCTGGGTTTAGGGATAGTTTGGTGCTTTTAACTGTGGGTTCAGGGTGGGTCTAGGGTTGGGAAAGGGTTTGCTTAGTGGTTGGTTTTGGCCAAATCGTGGAAAATAAAACACTTTCTTCAGCAAATGAAAGCAACAATACTGTGGGTGGACGAAATCCTGCACCATCCTGGATGAACACGTCTAAATTATGGGATTCATCACCGAACTGGCGCGGAATGTTTGGTCCATCCACAGGTAACCAACAGATTCCTTAAACACCAAACGGAAAATTGCTGGTTATCTACTAGGCTCAGGACTTCCCATGGAATCTTATCCTGCAGATTGGATTGCTGGCCCGATTTGCTTAGTGACTGGATTGCTCGGCTCCCAGCTTCGCTGCCTTTGGGCCTACATTCTCCTCGGCACCGAAGGATGGTGATTGGCAAACTATTTACCTCACTGGCTGAGTGGATGGCCCAAAAAAAGTCCAAACTTTATATTTACCACTAAAATGGTCTTCCCACAAAGTTTAAAGTTCATGAACTCCGGAAGTCAGTTACACAATCCAATCAGAAAGATGTCTATTGAACATGCTGCAAGCCGCAGCGCGACAACTACAAACCACAAGCCAAAACCCAGCCCCCCTGTTCTTTAAAATGTTATACGCCTCAGGGTCAAATAATCAACTGCCGCCAAACAAGGCATTGACAATGGAGGGTCCCACTGTTTCAAAATAAGTCAGCCCTCGAATGGGAGGTTCTCCTTTGGTGCCCCTTTTTTCGCAGGGTTCCTTAGAAAACCTGTGTTTTGCTCAAGCCCAAAGTTGTATATCCTTACAAGGGACCCTTACCCCAAAAATGCCCACACAAGGAGCAACCAATACGACTCTCATTCGATTCCGACGCAAAAACCCCTCGGCCTTGAGATGACCTGTGTGGGACTTCCGCAGAGTCGTGGATCTGCTAAGGCTGCGGCCTTCTTCCTGGCGACTGATACGGACAATCAATGCCACAACATACCCAAGCCACCCGAGGGCACATGCAGCTTCCCATATGGGTGTGGCTCAACATTAAAAAGCTAAGGTTACGCGGGTTTTAGTCTTGGTTCCATTTACCAAGGTGTCCAGTTTTGTACTTGTTTTTTGAGCCACAGCCAAATTGTGCTTCTAAGGTGGTTGTATACCCGATTTTCTTCCTGTTGGTTTCAGGATACCCAACCAAACTTGGGCACAGGTTGCGAATCCAAACGAAATCCCAAACAAGAGGCTGACGGGGCAGGTTGTAAACTATGACACCAAATTACCTGATCATGTCACGGGAAACTTTTTTAGGTGGTTTGGAGCCCGGTGGTTTGAGGATAAGCGGGGGTCCCCTAAAACCTCAACAAGAACAATGGGTTCAAGTCCAAGTAACTTGAATAATGTGTGTAATGATTGGAATTAGCCCTCAAAAGTTGTGGTTTGCACACTTGGCGTGCTTTGAAAGCCCGAAACGCATAGCAGCCAAGAAGAAACAAGGAAAGCATAAGGAGACACTTTTTCGGGAAGCTGAAATATGTCTGTCCACTCCAAGTATACCCTCCCTCCCACGTTACCATGGCACCTGAGGAAACTGATCCAGGTACCCTCCAGGTGCCTTCTTTGGAGGAAGGGAAGCGGCCCTTGGAGTGGGCTCTACTGTGGATGGGCGAAATTCTGCATCACTTGTCCAATCATGGGAAACCATTGCCTGTTGCTATTTGCGTTGGTATTTACGGAGGAATCATCATTTGAGAGTTTCTTTGGTGGTGCACAATTTCATCATTCACACGATTGCACGGTTTAATTGAGATGATAACGCCTAGTTAAACCCTTACAGCCTGGCTGTGGGTCAAAAATAGGTACCCGACATGGAACCCTGGTAAGTGGAAACATGGACCAAAAGTAAAAACAAATCAGTGGGTTTCGCAGCAAAGCCCTTGGAGTGCCACCGGATTTCACTCAAAACCTCCCGCCTCATCCTGCCAGTGTCCGCTGCGCAGCAGCTGCTCCGTCTCCTGCCGATTTTCATCCGCGTTGATACCAACTCCAGATGAAGCAAAACAAAAACGCGCGGCAGATGGCGGGTTTTGGGATTGCGTTTTATTCTGGTAGGCGCCTTGCAGGTTTGGAAAGTGCAACAGATTTAGGGGCAAAGCCTTGCCCGAAAAGAGGTGGGGGGAGGGAGGGAGAGAGAGAGAGAGAGAGAGAGAGAGAGAGAGAGAGAGAGAGAGAGAGAGAGAGAGAGAGAGAGAGAGAGAGAGAGAGAGAGAGAGACAGAGAGAGAGAGAGAGAGAGAGAGAGAGACAGAGAGAGAGAGAGAGAGAGGGAGAGAGAGAGAGAGAGAGAGAGAGAGAGAGTGCCTAAGGCGCCATCCCTCCCAGCTTCGCAGGGGGCTCCGGAACCGTCATTGCCCCCTCCACTTGGAGCTCAGAATGGCTGAGCGCCCCAGGCTCCGTAAACGTCATTGCCTTGCAAAAGGGGGAGCCCGCGGTACCAGCAGCAGAAAAACCAGAGCTCATAATTAATCGAGCGTGCCCGCAAGCATTTGTGGGCCCTGCGAAACAATCGGGGAGGGCACCTCGTACATCGCCCGGACAATGGGGAGCACCCCGTGGCCTGCAGAAAGCAATTGGGGAGCACCCCATGAGCGAGCAAGCTCGCGAAACAATCGGGGAGCACCTCATAGAGCGCCAGTGAGCACGCCCGCAAAGCAAGTGGGGGGCACCCCATGAATGTGAGCGCCCACAAAACAAGCGAGGAGCACCCCGTGCCCGCAAAACAATTGGGGAGCACCCCATAGGCGAGCGCCCGCAAGACAATTGGGGAGCACCCCATAGGCTGGCACACCCGCAGAAAACAATGAAACACACAAAGCCGCCAGGGGAAGAGAAGGCGCGGGGAGAAGAGCACCCGCCAGTCACGCGCCTAGAACACAAGGCCGGGAAAGAACGTGCCCAGAAACGTCACCAAGCCGTAGTCGAAGATGGCTACCTCAGGGTCGGCGGAAAGAGCCTGAGGCTCAAAAAAACCCTGCAGCAGCAACAACAACAGCAGCAGTGACAAAGGCAATGCCGGCAACAGCAGTAGCAGCCGCAACAGCAGAAGCAGCGGCAGCGACAGCCACCGCAAGGCGAACAAAGGGAGCAGAGGCCAAAGGTACACAGCAAGGAGAGAGAAACGGGCGTGTGGGTTGGTTTGCCTGTGGCGCACCAGTGACCACGCGGCCAAATCGTGTGGTGGCACCCCAGGAGCCTACCGGAAGCGCACCAAACAGAGGTTGAAGCAGGTTTACCCTCTAAGCTTGCCATTAGTCCAGGTCTCTCACATGCCCAGATCCGCTGGAGCAGTCTCAATCAAAGCGGAAAAGCTAGGATCAAAGGCTTGGCTTACAGGAAAACCTACAGGAAATGGCCACAAAACACCCTAAATCAGCTGTTTTCCTGCAGAATTCCTGTTACCCAACCCTTTGATAAGATGGAAGTTCATTCTCTTCACCCGTTCTGTTCAGAAAACCAGCCAGAACCACACTAGAGGTCTGGTCTGTCAACCTGTCGGGCTGATCCCCTATTCTCTTCACCCATCCTCAGACACCATCCATTGCCCCCCTAAAATAGCAGAGTTTCTTTGGTCCCTAATTAAACTATGGAATACTGTAGAAGTACTCAAAGGCTTAAATGTGTACGTCCATATAGTACGAAGCCCTAGTTTATGTGTTCATCAATCGTTTGTCACGGCTGAATTATCGGAACTTCCAAAGGTCCAAAATGGCCATGGGTTCATATATGGACCTATACAATCAGCCTTGAAGCAGAACAACACCGGAGCATCCCCTGACTATTTCCCGGACTATTTCGGGATTTCCCGCCCTGATCCCAGCATATGATTAAAAAAATCCTCAGATCAGTACTGTCAATGACATATTATAAGCCTTGGCCCACATCTGCGATACACGGAAATATTATGCTCCGACGTTGCTCCATATTTAGTCTACCCTGTATAGTGTTTGTTTACCCTCAGCAGCAACCAACTTCGGTGAAACAAAACTGACAGAAAACCAAGACATACATCGCAATGAAAAAGGGGTAAACATCCATTGTAGACAAGGCCGGAATATCCGTCCAGGAAGAAGAAGCTTAGCGGAGCACTTGCTTCGCAATATTCGAGCCGGCAGCAGACTTCTTGCACTGGAGACGAAGCGTGTATAAAACGTCGGGCTTGGTCTCAGCGAAAATAGAATATATTTGGAGGACACCCAAGAAGCAAACATACGGAGGTGAATAACTACACGCTTCGTTTTCCTACTGTGGGTGAACGAAATCCTGCGCCACTTGGACACCATGGGAAACCATTGTTGGTTGGTATTTACAGGGGAATCATCCTTCCAGGGTTTCTTAGGTGGTGCAGGATTTTGTCCATCCACAGTATGACTTGACCTGGTTGAATAGTAGTTAGCCCCGCATGCTGTGGATGGACGAGATCCTGCTCCAAGTTTTGATAAAACCCTATGAATACTGGAATAAACCCTATGAATACTTGGATCTGGTGGATTTCTATGGTACGTATGGTTGTAAAATTAACGTTGTTCATAGAGTTTCTGCAATAGGTAGCAAAACCACTCAAATGGAAGGCGGTGAATCCAAGTCCCCGTTTTAACTCTTTAGCCCCACAGACACACACACACACACACACACACAAGTTGTTGCTGTGCTTTTTATTTGGCCGCCTCTGAGGGTCGCACACTCAGCGCTCAGAGACCCGGATTCGTTCGTTCGTTCTTTTGCCACACGCGCTTCCCGCCCGCTCCTTGATGGCTTCATTCTCCTCCTTCACACGGTTCTTGATCCAGTCGTCCATCCGCTTGAAGATCTGTCCGGTGGGAAGCTTTTTGTCTCTGGCATGTGACATTATGGGGCCGAAAGAATTGCGTGTGGGCGTCTGTGCTTTTTGAGGATATGCTTTTGATTTTGGGGCGGTTTTCAAGGGACGCCAGTTGGGTCCGTCTACTTTTAACACCGAGTAGAACTGGACCCATGGCCTCTGAATGGCCCCACACTAGCACAAAAAAGGTCACAATACAAACCAATTTGCCGTTGGGGCCATTGGGGAGTCTCTGGAATGAGCTTGTGGGATACTACCTTACTAACCAAACCACGTCATCACAGCGCAACGACGTGTGCATGATTGTGTAAGTAATGAGCTCCGTATGCTACCCTCGCACCCTCGCACCCGCCCAAGCAGCTTCCTGTTTTTGTTTCGCTTGTTTTGAGAGGAACCAATATTTCAATGCTATGGCTTTCGGGTTGAAAATGGAATAGATCAAGGTCGGCCACTTTGAGACAAGCCAATATAATTATACAACCCCCCTACATGGGCTTTGTATCCTGCTACGATTGTGGTTAAGTTGCGCAAACCGTTCTGTCTTCTTCTGTAACGCAACCCAATTTGAGCCGGATTTCCGCACGCGCTTTGCATTGAGGGTGCCTGTTTGCCAAAAGGAACTCAATTTTATCTGGCCCAACACTGGACAGCACCAGCAACAAGGAAAACATGGAGAACCCTAAACACTGATTGGTTTAGGGTTGATTTGGGGGTTTGTGGTTGGCTGAAACCAGTGACCCAAAGAGCCGAAAAAGGAATGACGTTTTTGAGTGAGAAGTTGGCACGCAGAGGGTACCATAAAAGAGGCAAAGAACATGGACCCCCAAAAGGCGACGCGGGGGCATTTTGAGTCGGAAATTCACCCGGGGTTCAAGGCCAACGCGCTGGTTCGCGGGCCTCGTCATACTGGCTCCGCATCTGCTCCAGCCGCGAGTAGGTCCAGGACTGGCGAGAAAGGAAGCTCGGGCCCGTCAGAGAAATCTGCACGTTGATTGTGGCAGGGTTTCCCTTGTCCCCTACATGCAACATTTGGGTGTGTCTTTTCGTTAGGGGATCCCCAAAATGGAGTTCCTTCTGGTTTTCCTTTAAAGCCAGCGCAAAATTCGGTACCCTCAAAAAAGACACATCACCCCCTGTCAACCATGCAGGTCAAGGGTGTTTTCCCAAAGTGAAGGACTCTACATGGGTCTGGTTGATCGACGGGTTCCCATTGCCTAGGGAAATTCACCCATGTTGCCCTCTACAAGAACCATGGGGTTCAAATCCAATTCCAAACCATCCAAACCACCGATTGGCATCGGTTTCCCTGTTACTTCGCATCCGTTGGACAAAGAATCGGATCCCTTTTTGGGACCCTCTGTCCTTGCATCCCCTGCTAAAACTGGGAAATTTCCTGGGAGCCACCAAGAGAAAACCTATTCCCGCAGAGACCAACCTCAATTTCATGAAGTCCCTGGACAAAACACATCTCTCCAGTAGCGATGGATTCCACGGCCAACAGGAAAAGATCAAAACGTGCCCACGAAACCCGGGGCTGGCCCTCACCCTCCGCCGGGCTTCCGGGCCGCCACTTTCCGACACCGCGCCCCGAGGCCGTGCCGCTCAGCTGACGAGAAGCGAGGGCGACAGGGGCGGGGCGGGACGGGCGCCCAAAGGGCCATAGCCTTTGGGCCTTTGGGACGTAGTGGGATACCCTTCCTCCAACTAACATGACACCTGTGCGGAGGAGGTACCTGGAAGATTGAATTCCCCCTGTCAGTTGCCATGTTAGTGGGAGGGAGGGTAGTTGTGTTTGTTTGTGTCAATGTGTGACGGCGTGTAGGACCGTTTCCAGTATTAATCCCGCATTCATCAACCCCTCCTATTGATAGAAGGGTCCCTGTGCACCCGTTCGGCCGTCTCTGCAAGGCCCACGTACCTGCAGGCCCAATACCTAACCCGTTCTCACCCCTGCCATATTATGGCACTTGGACCCTACATACACAGCAACAATCCGTGTAACAAACATGGCACTGCAAAAACCAGACACCAACCAACAACGACAGCAAAATATCTGTGTGTGTGTCCTAGACAACACCAAACCTACACGTCATGAAAAACAGGGTCCCTTGCAACAAACAAGCCGTTGCAGCGAGGCTTGCTAATTATTTCCCAAGGTCCTCCTCAGCCAAGCCGCAGCCAACTCAGAATCTTGGTCAGCTTCTACTTTGTGCCACCCACACTTCGCCTTGACCAGAAGCCTCATGCCCTCCACTTTTCCGAAGAAGATCGCAAAAGGGTCCCCAGCAAAATCGGGCGATCCCAATCGGTTTGCGGTTTTCCTTGCAGTGCCCCACTGCTTTCTATGGAAAAATAGGGATGCCCCCGTTTTTGAACAACCCAGATTAGGATAGTTGTGTTTACTGGGTATTTTGTTTGTAGGACCGTTTCAAATTGGGGGATCGCAAGCACAAGTGATTTTCAGCAAGTGGATACCAATTGTGTTCATTTCTTTCGCGAAACGGAAGGGGGTCATCCACTCCAAACCAGACTTGGACCACAAAATGAAAATGGCCTACTTCCCGTGTGGAGAGGCTGGCAAACAACAATCAAACCTTGGTTGCTGTTGGCCCCTCTGCAAAAGAAAACAATGTCAATCTGGAAATGGATCGGACAATCCATTGGTTCAACCAACAAGTTAAAGTCCAAAGATCCGCTACCTCTAGGGGTTGTTTCCCCATTCTTTTCAACCATCGTTCTTTTCGAAAACCAGCCGCTTTCCCCGGATTTCTGGAGGTTTTCTAGAAAGATTCGGATACCTGGAAAGAATGGGGGAGGTACCCCTAGAGTACCAATTAGCAATCCTGTCAGGGATGAGGAGTCCTCAACATTAAAATTGGAATAAAATCCACTAAAATGGTGAATTTCCTTTTGGTTCCCTGTAAATACCAACCAATAGGTTCCCCTAAAATTCGCTTTCCCTGACAATTTTAAACATAGGCCTGGAGTTTTTTCAGGCGTTGCAAAGTCATTTCCGCACCCCGGCCTTGCCTCAGATGTCCGGAGGGTTGCAACCTACTTAGGAGGGTTGAACACCCAAGTAGGAAATGATAGGCCGGGTATCCTTAACAGCAACCGGGGCCCGGAATTCAAAGAACCCAATAGGAACCGCTCCAAACCCCTCCGCAGAGACCCCATAGGCATAGCGTTCAGCTGTTGAGGACAAATGGAAAAGGGGGAACAACAAACAAGTCGGGTGCCACCCCACCATAACCAAACCACCGGCCCAAAACCGCCCAAAACGATCGCCCAAACGCGCAGAACCTCGGCCCAAAACGCCAAAACGAGCGCCAAAACGCGTGTTCGCAGTCGTGGCGCATGGCCCGGTGTGCGCATCCTCGCCTTGGATGGCCGCAATGAGCTCCAAGTTCTTGGGCCCCTCGTTGACGCCGCCCACGCTCTGGCAAGCAAGCCGAGTGACATTTGGTCGGAAACCGGCTAGAACCGTGGCGATATCTACCGCACCCCACCAATTCGCATGGAACCTAACAGGAGGTGCTGGAGGATCGTTGTCCTTTTGAGCTCAGTCAGGTTCCATGTTACTGGGTGAGAGGGTACCCGTAACCCACCTCTCCTAGTCGTTTGGTTTAGTCAACTCCCAAAGAGAAGTGTGCCTGCTGTCACCCTGGTGTAGATGGAGGAGTGAAAGTGGTTAGTGACCCACCTTAAAACACACCCTTAGAAACCACAGTAAATAGTGGGTCCACGCCGATCGTCGCCAGCGAAGACTGGTGGGTGAACAACCAGTATTCGTAGGGGTTCTAGCCATTTGCAAATACAGCATAGCGCCAGAAAAAAATGCAAGATGGTGCAAATCGAGAAACTAACACTGGAATCACATAGTGCATGATTTTGCCCCGTGAGCTGTAATTTCATCGTGGTGCATGAAACACGTTGGGTTGTCAAAATAAAGGTCACCTAATCTGGTTGATGCAGGCAAAATGTGCCATCCTCGAAAGCTCAGCTGGCTGCTGCCAACAAACTCTCGTTTGCTCGTTTGCCAATTGCTTGTTGTGTTGTGGTAAAATCAATATAAGAAACTCCTGCTCATGTGCTTGTCCCCCAAAAATCAGCCAGCCAGCGCAAACACTTTGGATCTCCGCTTCAGGATATGTCCTGGGGCCCCCAAAACGGAAGTAAGACTAGCCTCGCGGCAGAAAAAGGCGGAAGGGATGTCCCGGCGCGCTGCCACAAGAAAAGGCAGAGGGATATGTGGATGGACAAAGTCCATGTCGCACCAGTTGGGATTGGTTTCTTGTCCCTCACTTCAAAAACAAAAAACTTCTTATGTACCACTAAGATGGCCTTCCCAAAAAGCTTAAAGTGCAGGAACTCAAGGAGTGAGAGCCCATGCATAGAGCTTTCTCGATCCCAAGTGGTGCGAAGTGGGTTCTATTCATCAGGTAGGCTTCCTGTTGTAAAGGTTACACTTTGCAACTTTGAAGGGTAACAAGACACCATGTTGGGAGGTTCCCTATTTATCATAGGTTAGTTAACCCCCCCCGTATCCCCCCCCTCCCAAATGTCAAAATCTCAGTAAGACTCACCGAGTGTTGCTGAGCACTACTGAGCCCAGCAAGGATGTGGCATGTGTGGGGGGGGGGGAGGTTGCTTTCAGTTTTGCATAGCCAATAGCCAAGCTGGATTTGTTGAAGCCTGCCCGGGGCTCGAAGCGTCATTGCGTGCTACTAAATAGTTGCTGAGCCTGGATCGCCCATGTGCTGTGTTCTGGGGGGGGTGATTGAGAGATCCTGGGTGCCACTGCTGAGTGTGCATACTTGAGCCGGGATTCTGTTTTAGCTTGTGATTGAGTGCTACTGAGTGTTACTGAGTGTTACTGAGTGTTACTGAGTCTTACTGAGTGTTACTGAGTGCTACTGAGTGTTGCTGAGTGTTGCTGAGTGTTACTGAGTGCTACTGAGTGTTACTGAGTGCTGCTGAGTGGTGCTGAGTGCTGCCGAGTGCCTTTTGTCTGCTACTGAGTGCTTTCTGAACGCTAGTGAGCGCTTGCTGATTGCTATTGAGTGCCTTTGAGTGCTACTAGGTCTGCATCCGCTGATGTTCAATTCCCAGGCGTTCAGTGCGCGGCGCAGTTCCAGCACAAATGACCGCTAAGAAAATGACAGCACCCATAGGAATCATTACGCTTCCAACTACTCAGCAAGACTCAGTAACACTCATGATCAATTTTGAGTGGCCATGTCTTACTGAGAGCTGCTGAGCCTTGCTAGCACTCGAAGCAAAAAACATGATTGAGCCTTACTAAGCCTTACTAAGGCCTACTAAGCCCTACTAATCCCTACTAAGCCCCAATAAGCCCAAGATTCAAAATGAAAATGTTTCTTCATTTTTGGACCCGATGCCACTCAAAATCACATTTGAGGGGGGGATACGGAGGGGGGTTAACTAACCTATGAATTTAGACACCTACCCACACGTACGTGATCTAAAATGTATACTTGCATTGAACAATCACACCACCACAATTTCGTGGGGGCTGGGGGAGGGGCCAAAGAAGCCCTTATTAAGCCCTTAAGAAGACCTTGTGACAATTTTCACAAGAAACACACAGGTGAATCATGTGCATGTCTGTGAGAGGGTTCAATCAGGACCGGTCAGCAAAGGATGAGGGGTCCCACCGAAGGCTGCTCGTTTCGTCGTTATTGTTGCTGTTGCTGCAGCTTCTGCTGCTAGTGATGCCGGTGTCGCTAGCGCCGGTAATAGAAAACCGATATGAGTAGTTTTGTTACTGCTGCTGTCGAGGATCTCAGCACAAAAGCATATCTTTGCGTTCTTTGCTTGCATTCGTGAAGGAGAGAAGGAGATGGCATCCCCACCCACAGCAGGCCAGCATTCTGGCGGCATCTAATTCGCGAATCTCTGCGACAAAATCCCTGGTGACCAGTGATCGTGGAAAAGGGAAACCCTTGGGGTTGACGTGGGGAACCCTGCAAAACAAAAAGGGACCAAGGGCTTTGCTGAACTGGGCCGTCCTCAAATCCACTGCTAAAACTTTTACTTTGAGTGGGTTCAATTTGGAAGCTGAACCACTAAACCAAAAAAAACAAAAACTAATTCACCGGTCTGTCAACCACAGAGTGAACTGGGATCCCTCATCCCCAAATCCGATCCCAAGCCTCCATGAGCGAGCTGTCCTGTCTCGCTTGGAAGCGTGCGGTGGATATCGCTGGAGATCGTTGGCTTCAAGCCCCACGAAAATAAAAATGATGCTGATAGATTCCCCTTACAGATAAGCGTAAGCAAATGGACCAAAAATCGGAGGTTCAATTTGAGCCCCTGGAACACTAAATGGAAAGGATGCCCGTTAAGCTGCCGGGAATTTTATATAATTGATATATCTGGAGGGTGGGCACTTTGCACGCGTCACGCAATCGCGCCCCTATTTGCGCGCCATGTCCAGTTCGTTCACAGTGCCAAACAACTGTGGATTATAGATGGAAAAGATCCATTTCGCACCGTTCAGAAACCTTGGAATGATTAGATTCCGCAACGTAAATACCCAACAAACGCGATGGTTTCATTGCCATGGCAACTCATTTCGTGGTGGCGACTTCCCTTCCCTCAGGTTGCCATGACCCGGAACCGAACAGCCCCACCCAACGCAAGAGGACGTCCTCCTGTGGCTTCCCTTGAGGGCACCAACACGTCAGCCCTAAACCTCGGTTGCTCAACGACTCAACGCCTTCTTTTTTAGTCTTCCTTGGTCCCACCCTTCCAAATTTCCCTGCAAAACCACCCAACCAATAAAGTAGACCAACCCGCTTGCTCCCCTCGTTTCCCTGAAAAACACCCACCCACCCCAAAAAAAAGTATACCAAACCCGCTTCATCCCCCCCCCCCCCCCCGCTTTTTCCGCGGCGCTCCTCGGCCATGAAGCTCACTTCCGCCTCCTCCTTCACCTCCGAGGACTCAAGCTCGGCGCCCGTGGGCGCCACCGAGGCCACGCCTTCAGCTTCGAGGAGTTCCACTGAACACGGCCATGGGTCAAAATCCAAATCGTACCCCCCGTGAACATCCCAATCCCCACTAAAATTGACTAAAATGGGTGGCACACCCACCCCAAAAATGGTACCATTGGTTTTGACCCACAGCCATTTGGCCATGGGGTGCATAACCTATGGCGATCCCATTTTGGGGTGGATGAACATCCATTTGCCACCTATGTTAATGAACATCCACGTGAGCCACAATCAAAACCCGGTACTAAAATGGTGAACCCAGAACCAGGTAAAGAATTGAGAAGGCGGCCGCAGCTATGATTGGCCCTTACTAACCTTCATCTACCCGGGTGTTGATGGTGGCTCACGTGGGAATCCATAGCGATGGAACCAAACACTTGCGATCGGTGCGATAGGTAGAGAATATAGACATGCACCCAGGGTATTTGCACGGGCGCCTTTGCGCATCTGTTCCCTTCGTTCGCAGTGAGCCCTAGAAATTCCTCGCCCCAATTAAAAGCATGGCCTTGGGGCCCAATTTGGACGACGATCCTTAGGTAAACCGTGGTGGTTCTATGAACCCGATCGTTGTTTCAACTGTGGATTGAATTGGATGTGCAACAAGTTCAGGGGGTTCATCCTTGCCCGGTCCGCCGCTTGTGTCTAGCATTGAATCATCCCAAATGGATTAGAAACTAAAAACCGCACTACCACGAAGCTATGGTTGAATCCAGTACGTTTGTGGGCATTTACGTTGATCATTCCAGGGTTTCTTAGGTGGTGCGCAATTGATTTGTCCATCCGCAGTCTGGTGCCCCAAAAAGGATGCGCCCGAGTGTTGCACGTAGGGACTGGGCAGCAGACGGAATCATTGTTTTCACGCAAGTCTTGCATTTAGATTCGCTCCGAACCCAGAAAGAAGGTGGTTTTTCACCTGGGCTCCTGCTGTTCTCGGCAAAATCGGTGTGGCTACGCAGGTGCCAGGGGCCTGTTTTGAATTTGGTTCCCCCTTTAAAAGGATACTTTAACATGAAATCCGACGAAGCCCCAAACGCCTGGGAAGCATGGCCGTGGAATATCTGGGCCAGGCTCTTGAGCCCTGTGTGTCAAAATAGGATCCCAGACCCGGGACACCCCTGACAGGAGACCCCACAAATTGGTGGTCTTCCTTTTGGTTTCCCGTTGAACCGACCCCAAAAGGGTACATGGAAAAGAGCACCTCCCTTGCATGGAACGAATACCACACGACTTTCGGGATGAGCATCAAATTCCTAGCCTCCGCAACTAACAGGCCCCTCCCCCTCTGCTACGTCGTAACGATGGATGCCCGAGATGTTCTTGCAAGTAAGGAAATCATGGAAGCCATGCAGCTTACTGCAATCTACAAGGACTTTGTGGGTGACTGCTGGTAAATGGTTGCGATATGCGGGTGAACCCCACATGATGCTCGCCCGCTGGTTCCAGGAGGAAACCCACCATTTTGAGGGGTCCAGCCTAAAGAAAGGCACGCCCATTTGGCGAATTCTGAATTCTAATACATGATGTCCACCCAAACTTTCCCCAAAGCATCCCCCAACGGCCCCGGAACCCCCACCTAAGCTGCAACACCCCCAAAACAAGACACACCCAGTTTGACAAAGCCACACCTCCGATAGGTCAGCTCCGAGCTTCCCGGCGCTCGGCGGACTCGTCCAGCCACATGGCCAGCTCCTTTTAAGCTCCGGTTGGCTCCCCCCTGTAGCGGGGGGGGACCTGGACCCTCCAAAGTCCCAACTCAAAAACGGGCTGCCCCCCCCCCACCAAAAAATGGGATGGATTCCCTGCTTTTCATGGGCGGTTTGAGGGTCCAGGTAATTCCCCTCCCAAAAAAAGGCATCACCAGCATCAAAGGCATCACCAGCATCAGCAGCTGCACAGGCATCACCATCAGCCATGGATGCGGATTTGCACGTCGCACATCGCCAAACAACACTGACTCGGATATTTTCCGGACCTTCTGCAGATTTTGCGGGCCTTCTCCTGGTTTTGTGGGCCTTCTCCGGGTTTTGCGGGCCTTCTCCGGGTTTTGCGGGCCTTCTCTGGGTTTTGCGGGCCTTGTCCGGGTTTGCGTGCTTCCCCAACTTTTGCGTGCTCGCTCATGTTTTTCCTTTCTTTAAAAGAACAAATCGAGAAGGCACTGTCCACTTAGGGAAAAGCCTATGGCCAAAAATGAGGCACCTTACAGTAAAAACGCACATCGGCTTTTCCCCGGGGTATCGTGCCTTCTCAGATGTTGTTTCTTCTTTTCTTTTTGCGGGCGGTTCCCCCCAACCGGTTCTGCGTCGGCCTGATCAGGTCCCCTGTTTGATTTCTTGGGATCCTAGCTGGTTTTTGACCACAGGGAAAACAACAGGGTGCCATTTCCAGTCCCAGGGGCCCAGATTGCTTGTGAAACCGTGCTGAGAAAGAGTACTCAGTGCATTGAACCTTCGTGTGAGGCGGGGGGGGGGGCAGCTGGGACAGCAATCATTAAGTAAGTTCATGTCTGGGTATAGCGCCGTTTAGCAGGGATCTAAGCATTGAGAAGGCATGGTCCCCTGGAGAAGCCTCGGGGGTGGGGGTCCAGACCCTCGACCTTCTGCGAAGACACCCAAAACATCTACAGGCTTGGAGGAAATGCCGTTCTGCGATACTTCTAGATGCACCTTCCAATTCCATTCTTCTCCAGGGATCTCTCTCTTCGACTGACATGTGCTAATCCGCTGGGGAAATGGGTGGCTGCTAGAGAGAACCCTCTTTTCTGAACAGAAACCGCCATGTGGCGCTCCTTGTGGCCATGTTCATAGCTCCATTAGCAGGAACCCTCAATACTGCTTGTCAAATTCCCTACTCAAGGGCTGATGACCATCAATACAAAGTTTCCCCAAGTTTAGTGGAAAAGCCGCTTACGTGTGGTCCCTTTTTTGAGGCTACCCTTTTTGGGTTGCTTTTGTTGTTGTTTTTAAAGGGAAACCAAAAGGACACCGAAGAAAGTTTGGAGGCGTCCGATTCCTATTTTGAGACAAAACCCATACATAACCCGTTTACCACCCGCAACGTTTCTCTGAATCAGTTTTGTCAGCTCATAATATATGAGCCACGCGCAGAGTATGCATTTACACAGGAGGACATCGACAAATTAGAGTATCCCCGGGAATTTTGTGGGACGTCTAAATATGGGGTACTCATGGACCAAACCTATGATGATGGTCATAGAGTCAGAGGCTCATGGCTCCCTTCGTAGCCAGCCAATACATGCTTGTCCCATTTCCGAAAGAGACAGTAGCCAAGCAACAGGGTGCTTTCACCCTTCAATCTCAGCAGCTTCTCCGACTCCCGTATTTTGGATGTTGCACAAGTTCGGATAAATAGCTTCAGGTGGTGCCGATCGGCATCTTCCAGGTTATCTGACACCCGCCTATTTTGAAGTTCACGACCCTAACTAACCCCAAGCGGTCTGACTCTTTGCTTTGGAGGGTACCCGTTTGGGGTTGGTTTAAAGGGAAAGCAAAAGGACACCTGCGCTGTGTTTGGGTCGCTACTGTGGATGGACGAAAACTATCTCGCACCACGAAATGAAACCATGGTTGAAACCAAAACGGTTGCTCATAATTGCAGGGGAATCCAATCAGAAGCCAGGGTTTCTGAACACATTCTTTCGCAGCATTAGATGCATTCCCAAAACCCGGGTTGATTTCCTACTGAGAACCAGTAAGATATATGCCCACCGGTCGACTTGCATGCTTTGGTCCCCCCGAACTTTTGAGGAACACCCCACTGTGGATGGACGAAATCCACCTAAGAAACCCTGGTTTCTGATTGGATTCCCCTGTAAATACCGACGGTGCCTGCCTTCATTCCCATGGTTTCATTTCGTTCGACCGGATTTCGCAACCATCCACAGGGCTCACTTTCTCTGATACCAAGGGATTTTGCTATGAAGTTCTGAAGTCGTCTTGGGGGTTTCAAAGTGATGCGGGATTTCGCATCCCTCGAAGCCCGCAACGAAAAAGCGCGCGCGTCACGAGCGCCCCGAGAACCCCGAGGCCCCCGAGCGCTTGAGACGAGAAGTCCTGCAGCGAGGAGAGGTGTGTGGGCACCTCCTCCAGCGGCTCGAAGCAGTCCAGAGCCTCGCTGCTAGGGGGGTTTTGGGGGGTTGGATCTACGGGTGGCTCGTCTTTTTTCGGGTTGGAGCCGTCAAAATGATGGTCCCTTTTAAAAATAATCAACAACAAAAGGGGGTTGCCTCAAAAAGACAAGCACATATTGAGATTCCACAGGTTCCAACCATCACTAACACTTCCGAGTTTGGGTGAGATTGAGGGTTCCTTGTGGTTTCCCCTTAAAAGGTAGGTGGTTGATTCGACACATCTCGTTGCAAGCAACCCCTTTTCGCCGTACTATAACCCCTGCGAAACCCGGTGACTGGACCACCCCATTGAAATCAGTATGCAACCCGGAACTGAACCATCCCTTGTTTCCTTTATGAGGATCTTCCCTGGGCTCCCCTCGGATCCTCTGGGATGGCTGGGAGCCGCCAAGAAACCATCGAGTACTGAACTCGCTTCCTGAGTGGACTGGCCAAACAAGTAGCCACACTGTGTTTCTTTGCTACTATGCTCCAACCCCAAAAAGTGACTCTTTAGTCCCTGAACACAGCACCCCAAAACCGCGAACCAAACCATCCTTTACTGTGGCCTACTGTGGATGGACGACATCCATTTCGCACCACCTGAGAAACCCTGGAATGATTCGATTCCCCAACAGAAATACCAACACAATCGTTGTGGTTTCAATCATGATTTCTTTTCCTAGATCCCCCAAACCCCCCCACGTGGATTCGAATCTGTCGAACCAGCCGATCGCGATTCGGAATCGAGCGAACAGCGCCCAGCGGCACCCGCGCAGGTTGGTGGTAGTTCTGAGGCTTAAAACACGGCCTCGACATTTGTTTCTGGGCTGCCCTCAGATCCTCTGCCAAAAGTTTCACTTGTGGGATAAATTTGGGAACTGCCACTAAACCAATTAAAAAGATCTAACACACTAAGTTGAAACGGATGGCCGGGAGCCAAGGTTTTCGAGGGAATGACCCCAAGACCAACCGTCAGTCCTATAGTTTCCTTTACTTCAGGCAATTCCCCAAAATAGTTCATTCCCCAACTCCAACTTGATTGCTCACTGAGACCCCTAACCGCTTCCCCGGTTTTGAGCACCAACAAGCATTGCCAAAACCTGGCCCCGTTGTCATTTTGTAGCGATTTCGCGATTTCGCGCGCACCAGTCGGTTTTGAGGCTCTCTCTCGGAGTTCGACTCTCCACGCGTCCCGCATCTGTCGCGCATCCGCGGATGCAACGCCCCTTCATGGGTGTTTTCCTCTTCCAACCAATTATTTCTTGGAACACTCCCCCCAAAACTGTTCCCTGGCATCCCTCGCGCGCATCCGCCGCGCGAATCCATCCGTCGCGCAGGCGCCGCCTGGCCCTCCTTGGTGTAGCTCCAGCGCAGCACCGCCGCGGAGGCGCGGAAGCGGCACAGCTCCAGGGCCTTCCGCTGGGCCGCTTTGGGAGAGCTCCCAAGGGCTTGGGGGGCGCTGGTCGTCTTCTTTTTTTTATCAGGAGGCTGTTTCTGTTTGCTGTTTTTCCTTGTTTTAAGGGGACCACCCGAAAATTGGGTGGTTGGCTTGGTTTCAAACCTGACAAGAATAAAGAATGGTGGTTGTCCTCTTGGATTCCAACTTAGACATCACAAACTCGTGTGGTCCTCCTGCTTTGTTGCCAGCTTAAAAGCAACCATTGGTGATTTGCATTTTGGGTGTCCTGCTGAGAAACAAGGCTTTAAGGGGGACCCTCAAAAACGAGCCACACCAAATACGCACAAACATCGGTCCATGTCCTAAACTGGTCCTCTGAAACCTGGGGGACCGGTTTTAACCCGTCCGTGGAGGGCCACGCGCAAATTGCTGGGAGAGTTCTCAAAGCACGTTTAGTTGGTATCAGAACTAGAAACGGACCCGGCCCCTTCTGAAGGTTCTGCTGAATTTCGGGCTGTTCTGATGGGTCTCAAGGATTCAACAGGGGGGTTCGGTTCAAGAAATGATTCGCAACCTTTGAGGTTCCAGGTTGATCCAGGGTTGCCATAGGGGCTAACCCTCTGAGGGCAGTACATCGCAGAAAAGTGATCCGGATCGATCCGGATCCCCTCTTAGGTGGGATACCCCCGATCTCATCCGGCTTGTTGATCCTGGGCGGATAACTGGGATAACTGGGGTGCCTGGAAGAACTGCAGTAACGGGGTAACTGAGATAATTGACAGCCATGACTGGGAGAACCGGTGCCCCTACTGTTCGGCCAAGTTAGCAAGTTGTTGGCATCCCAGGTTACCACCCACTCAAAAGCGCCTCAAAGTAGAGTCTACCGCATTCTTAGTGGGCTGGCAAACCACTCACTAACTTGGCCGAACAACCAAGTGTTCCTTGTTGACCCATGCCCGGAAACGAAGGTCCCAAGCGTTCTCAGTGGGCGGCTGTCTGAGTGTTCAACAATGAAGAACACGGGGAAAACTTCAGGAGGAAACCGAAACAGCGGACCCAAACTGTGTCGCGTGGCTCAAGAGCCAAGCACCTTGCGGGAAACACACATCCATGTTGTTCTGTGAAAAAGCTTCACAAACCATGCGTGTCTGTGTGCCCCGCAACGAGGCTCCGATTTTGACAAAGAATGTTGACCCCGGATCTAAGTAGAACCTGGCCTATTTGGGGGGGTGTTCCCCCTCAAGAAGTCAACCTGGTTCTGCTTACTCGGTTTCCATGATCCCAAATCAAGTTGTGCCTTATGTGGCATGGCCTTCTGCAGGCAGTGACCTGCTGAGCGCCCAAGTTCAATCTTTTGGTACTCCTAATCAAGTTAACGGACGGAACCCCAAAGGAGCCCATTTTCCAAAATGAGTTTCCTTTGCCTTTTTCTTGTTGGGGGGAAAAAACTGTAGAAGTAGTCAAATCTTCTGAAGCTTGTCAACTTAACAACAGGGAACCAGCTTTTCGCACGGATCCCTGACATCGGCCACGTTTTCTTCCGCTTGCGCGTGCGTTTGGGAATTTGGGGGGCGCTCGGGTTGCCAGGGGCCTCAGAAAAGGAGGCACACTGCTGGGAAGATGAGGTCCTGGACAAAATCCGCTTCCAGTTGTAGGCTTATCTCTAGGGGTAGCTGCCCCATTCTTTCCATGGATCCTTCTCTCTGGAAAACCACCAACAAATCTGGGGAAATGGCTGGTTTTTGAAAAGAACGATGGCTGAAAAGAATGGACAAGGAATCAACCGCTAGATTGTCGCAAGGTTCAAAGGGCTTCCAAGTGATACTTTTGCCAGAATGCTGCTCGGGCTTTCTTGCTGCTTGAAACGTTTTTGGCGCAGAGTCATGGGTTCCTCGAGTTCCCAAGGCCCTTGGCAACAGCCAGGTCATTCCCCTCGTATCATGGAAGCGTCGAGCAAGTTCTGGCAAACCCTGAATGCTTCCACCAATAACGGCTTCCAGCAAAACATCCTGCAAGCCTCATGTCCTGAATGGATGGGCGAAAAGAGTCCAAACTGTTTGTTTAGCACTAAAATGATCGTCCTAAGAAGTAGAAAGCGAAGGAATCAGGGAGTGGGAAATACCTTGCAGAAGGCGGTGGCTGATTCTGGGGACCACCCGCTGCATTACTCCATGATTGGAGAGAATTCCGGGCTGTCCAAAGTGGCAGGATCGGCAGATCCTCCTCCAAAAGCCCTCTCCTCCACATGTCGACCCCGGATTCATCGAACTTAAAGATTAATCCAACATTTGAGTGATCCTCTCTGTGCTACAGGTGGATCCATTTGTTGTAAGGGAACCACCCTTCAAAAACCAAATGGAAATGGTGAAGGGTGACGTACTATACTGGTAACTGGGATCGCCTCTGTCGTAAATGAGAGACCCATCATCATCTGGGTACCCTGTAGAAAATAAGCTTCCTTTGGGCAAGGTCCCATTCAGAACGACTTAATTGACCTCGCGGATTAATTTGGAAGAAGGTCTCACACACAATGAATCGAGTGGGGGTTGAACCGGAAGTACCAATATTAAGTGCAAGCCAAGCTGGTCCTTCCCCTTCCCTTTTAGATCATTTTCGGGTTGTACGAGTTTTGTTCACTCCCATAGGTGCATGGCATCAATCTCAGGGCATAGGAATGCCTTTGAACAGCCCGGGCAGTTCATTTCTCCACGAGGCTCTTGTGGCGAACTTTGCGGCGAGCTCGAGATACGTTGGCCCCGCAGGCCCATCATGGGGCATTTGGGTGTCTGGGGGGGGGGGGGGGTTCGGGACTTGCTGAGTTGAATCCTCCTGTCCAGGGCTGTGGGAAATGGAATCCACTTCCGTGATACAACCAAAAGGGCTTCCCAAAGACTGCCTGACAGGTTTGGCTCTTTGAAGCGACCCCAATGTCAGGTTACCTTCTGTGAGTGGACGATTGTCCTGCACTACTTGCACACCATCGTGGAAACCATGACGTCGCTTGGCATTTTACAGCAAAACCAAAACCATTCCAGGGTGATCGAACCATTCCAGGGTTTCTTAGGTGCCTGCTGCTAAAACGGATCTCACCACCATGCACATGCCAATATGGCGTCTCAACACATGAGAAATCTGTGCTGCCGTGTGGGCCAACCGTCGAGCGGCGAAACCCGGCTCACGAGCGTGTCCCTGGCGAGCGCTGCTGGGTGAAAGTACTGGCGTAAGTGAATGGGAGCTTTAAAACGGCTTAGACAAACCGATGAGAGACCCCGTGGTAACCGCGACTAAGTCCTCAGGGGTAACCGCGACAGCACCTGAGCGGTAACCACGACAAGCTTCAGCTGCGACAAGATTAGCGGTAGACACGACTAACTTCCCAGAATATAAATCACTCCTGGAAGCTCCGGGAAGCTGCAGGAAGATTCCGGAACGCTTTCCTGGAAGCTCCCGGGAAGCTCCTGGAAGCTGCCGAGAGCACGAAAGTGAGAATTCGATTCCAATTATCACTTTTAGTCTTCCGGAAGCTTCCGGGACGCTTTCTGGAAGCTCCCGGGAAGCTTATAGAAGCTGCCAGGAGCACGAAAATGATTCCAATTATCACTTTTAGTATTGCGGATCTCCTGGAAGCCTCCGGGAAGCTCCCGGGACGCTTTCCTGGAAGCTCCCGGGCAGCTCCTGGAAGGAAGCTGCCGGGAGCACGAAAATGATAATTCGATTTCAATTATCACTTTTAGTATTCCGGCGGCTCCTCCTGGAAGCTTCCGGGACGCTTTCTGGAAGCTCCCGCAAAGCTCTGCAAACTGCCGGGAGCACGAAAGTGATAATTCGATTCCAATTTTAATATTCCGGATCCTCCTCAAGCCTCCGGGAAGCTCTCCAGGAAGGTCCTGGAAGCTGCCAGGAGCACGAAAGTGATAATTCGATTCCAATTGTCA
>CAUJNA010003252.1:255000-312500 GCA_963377175.1 Effrenium voratum | reverse complement strand
ATCTTCGTAAGCCACACTCTGGGCCCAAGCTGCTTCAAGGTCCATCAAATCACCAGAGTTTAGAGGGACACGTCTCATACTGTGGATGGTTGCGACATCCATTTCGGTCCATCATGCGCCTTACAAAGGTTGGTGCGCCCAAAAACACTGTGGATGGACTAAAGTGTTGTTTCACTTAAGAAACCCCAGAATGATGATTCCCCTGTAAATATCAACAGACAATGGCTTCAGCCAATGTTTCAAAGTGAGGATTTCGTCTATCCACAGTAGGTCGTCTTTTCATCTGGCCTTGAGGGATGCCTCAAAGAGCGAACCGTCTGGGCAAATGACTGATTCTCTTGGGAAAAAAGCAACCCAGAAAGAGATCTTGATGGGCCAATTGCTCGACTTAAGCCCCTGGAGCGGCGAGCGAAGTGAAGTGAATTGCCCAGAATGCAGTGTGAAGACCCAGGTTGGCATCAGCTTCTTACAGTTGGGTCGGTCCTCGGTGCGCTGCGTACAGAAATCAGTTCGGCTGGAAGGGAACAGTGTGACCACATGATCCAAGGAAGAACCTGTCATGGATGCCTTGGCTTGCTTCATCAATAATGCAAATTCCGCAATAAATCCAACGCCTGAACCAAGGCCTCCCCAAGTAAGGGAAACCAACGGGCAGTTGGAAGAGATTGGAGATCGGAGGACCCAAGGTCATATTCTACACGGCTGCTTTCTCCCCACCCTTCGTTGTGCCCATAGATCCCCTGCGTTCCACCCATTTAAGGACCCCCCGGCATCAACAAAAACACACAACAAACACGCGCAGAAAACGCGAGCCTAGCGCCGGGCCGGCCGGGCACGTGCTTCCATCGGCCTCGCTAGGTCTGGAGGTCTTGGGTATGCCCCCCTCTGGCTGGCAAGTCTCAATTCTTCGAAAGCTCAAACCGAGATACGGGTATCAATCTGAATGGGGGACCCGCGTGGACATTATTATTGACATGTGGTCGTATGTCCACATGCCTGGGTCTGATGAAAATAACCTTCATCAAGGATTGAAGCCCCCTATGTAAGGTCTCTACAAACATTGCCCAAGAATCCTCCCTGGTTTGAACCCGTTGTCATTCATGTATATTGACTCATAAGTTGTGTGCTCTACTAAACCACGAATTCCGGAATTGTGGGAAGTCGGCGTGCGCTCGGTCTTTCTCCAAGACAAGCCTGCAATTGCCATTGCTGCCTGGCCCTCCTGCTAAGCCTCACTTGAGTGTGCGAGCCCAAACAAGTCCTGCTGGCTCCTCAAACGTCGGTCCCGAAAAGCGCAAGATCTTCCCAATGAGCGCGTGTCTTCTTGTAGGGGGACCCCCAACATGGTGGTTTGCCTTTTGGTTTCCAACAAAAAACACAAAAGGAGCAATTACTTCGCTTCGAGCAACCCCCACCCTCCACACTCACGAGCCTACGACCGTGAACACGGTTGTGTGAATTCAAGCATGGTCTTCGAGTGGCTTGGGGCCTATGACTGCCCAACAAGCTTTGCATTGAGAGCCTTATCCACCTGTCTGTGTGTCAAGCTCCACTTGTCTGCGAGCCGATCTCGAGAACTCAAACATCGGTTCAGTTAGCAAAAGCAAAGCCCCCTCCAAGAAGAAACCCGACGGGGGATGATACGAAGTTGCTCTGGCGGAATACTCGGCGGGATCCACTGGCGAGCCACTCTGGCGGGATACTCGGCGGGATCCACTGGCGAGCAGCTCTGGCAGGATACTGGGCGGGATCCACTGCAGGATTCACTGTCGAGCTGCTCTGGCAGGATACTGGGTGGGGGCATGGTGTAGACGCGTCGGAAACGCAGATTCCAACATAAAATCTACCAACCCCTTCCAGTCGGGTGGGGGGCTAGCCTCTCAAACAACGGAACCACGCCCTTAAAAACAGAGACCTCCCGTCCATGCGCTTGAGCCCCGTGGAACAAAACGAGCAAATATGTCCAGGAGTCAAATCGATTCCCCTTAAAACCGACAAGGAGTTAACACTCACTGGCTGAGTGGATCTAAAACGCACAGGGCAGCTAAGCCAAACGCGAAACGAACCCCACGACGTCGCTGCGGTGCGGCCTGGCAGGGGTGAAGACGTTCCATTCGCCGTCCGGCAGCGATGGGCCGCCGCCCTGGCAAAAGCCAAGCCGGGGATGTCGTTTTCGCGGCTACGTGCATAAATATATATATATATATATGTATGTATGTATGTATGTATATATTTTGCATGTGTATGTAAAAACAAATATATATATATATATATACACATGTGCATATATATATATACATGTTTTTTTTGAATATTCGCGTGGCGAAATGTGTGAATTTCTTCGCATATATACATATATATCCGCCGACCCCTTCTCCTCAAAGGGGAGGCGCATGGGAAGGGTGGTTGCAGTACAAGCTACTGGCATCATACGGATGCCCATCATCATCATCATCATCATCATCATCATCATCGATATGATCCTTCATCATTCTTATCGTCAACATCATCATCATCATTTCTATATCCTTCAACATCATCATCTCTTATTAGCCGGCACTGGTGATGCCGAGGATGTCATCATCATCTCTTATTAGGCAGCACTGGTGATGCAAAGGGTGTTATGATGATAGTTGTCATCATAATCATCATCATGATCATCCTTATTATGATGTCATCGCTCTTCTCATCATCATCATCATGATGATCATCATCATCTCATTCTTATTCTTATTCTTATATGCATTTCAAAAGTAACGTTAGGCCCCATTGGCAACGCAGAGGATGCTACGATGATAGTTATCATCACAGGCCTCATCCTTATCATCACTATCATCATGGTCATCATCATCTCTTGTTAGCCGGCACTGATGATGCCGAGGATGCTACGATGATAGTTATCATCACAGTCCTCATCCTTGTCATCAGTATCATCACGGTCATCACCATCTGTTATTAGGCAGCACTGGTGATGCAAAGGGTGCTACGATGATAGTTATCATCATAATCATCATCATGATCATCCTTATTATGATGTCATCGCTCTTCTCATCATCATCATCATGATGATCATCATCATCTCATTCTTGTTCTTATTCTTATATGCATTTCAAAAGTAACGTTAGACCCCGTTGGCAATGCAGAGGATGCTACGACGATACTTATCATCACAGTCCTATTAGCCGGCACTGGTGATGCCGAGGATGTCATCATGATCTCTTATTAGGCAGCACTGGTGATGCAAAGGGTGTTATGATGATAGTTATCATCATAATCATCATCATGATCATACTTATTATGATGTCATCGCTCTTCTCATCATCATCATGATGATCATCATCATCTCATTCTTATTCTTATTCTTATATGCATTTCAAAAGTAACGTTAGACCCCATTGGCAATGCAGAGGATGCTACGATGATAGTTATCATCACAGTCCTCATCCTTATCATCACTATCATCATGGTCATCATCATCTCTTGTAGCCGGCACTGATGATGCCGAGGATGCTACGATGATATATATATATATATATCATCACAGCCCTCATCTTTGTATATAGAAGAAAGATAGAAGAAAGAGATGATGATAATGATGACAATCATGACTATGATGACAATCATCATGAAGATGATAAGGATGATGACTCTTATGATAACTATCATCGTAACATCCTCTGCATTACCAAAGCTGTGGATGACTGTCATGATAACTATCATCGTAGCATCCTCTGCATTACCAAGGATGCCTAGCGCCACAATTGAAATGTATATAGAAGTATAGAAGAAAGATAGAAGAAGAGATGATGTGACAATTGATGATGACAATGATGATGACGATGATGAGGGCGATGACTATGATGACAATCATCATGAAGATGATAAGGATGATGACTCTTATGATAACTATCATCGTAGCATCTTCTGCATTACCAAAGGTTCGTAACGCCACATTTGAAATATGAAGTTATTATTTTATTATTATTTGTTTACTCAGGCTGGTTAAAAGTGTGTGTTTGTCATCAGAGTTTCATATGACTTCATTACCAAAGAAACCAAAACCAAGGGCACTGTTTTTGGTTGCTCGAAAACCACAACTAAATCCAGGGGTCGGCGGCACTGGGCGGCAGCCCTTAAATATATATACATATTACATTCATGATACAAAGCGTTTGCCCCTAAAAAGGTTGTGAAAACTCCGACATGCAACTGGAAACTGACAAACCATGACCCCCACAGACTGCATCTTGCAAGCGGCTTCCCCACAGCTCCTACAGCAACCCATGAAGACCGCATGGGAGAAGCTGGTTGGTTGCCGGTTCCGTTTTCAAGGAAATCCAAATTCCTGAGTGGATTGGCTAGATGCCAATCAAGTTTTTTGCATACCACTAAAATGGTCCTCCCAAACAAATTTTTAAGCCCAAGAGCTCAGGGAGTGAGAAACCTAAACCGAAGAAACCACAAACCAGGGGAACTAATCAGAGCGCGTGCAACGTCTTCCCGTTTTTGCTGCATGAGAAATCGCCAACATGATTTCTGAACGCAAAAAGGTAGTGTGTGCAGACAGGTTGCGCACAGACAAAACGAAGAAATGATGAATGTGTGCGAGAAAACGTGCCCTCTGCGGGTGCTTCGGCGGGGTCTCGGCGCACAGCCCAGGCGCAGCATTTTCGCAAGGTCAGGTGCAGAATTCGTGGCGGGCACACTACGTTGGCAAGGCGGGGCAGGCGCAGCACTTTCGCGCAGCGGCAGGCGCAGCACTTTCGCGAGGTCTGGTAGAGATCTCGTGGCAAGCGCAGCACTTTGGCAAGGTCAGGTACAGATGGCAGGCGCAGCACTTTCAAGAATTAGCGGAAGAAAGGGAAAGCAAAAGAAAAAGAGAAAGGGCGAGAGAGAGAGAGAGAGAAAAAAAAACGAGAGAGAGAGAGAGAGAAAAAAAAAAAGAAGAAACAGAAAGGGGAAAACAAAAGAGAGAAAGAAACAAAGAAAGAAAGAAAGAAAGAAAGAAAGAAGAAAGAAAGAAAGAGAGAGAGAGAGAGAGAAAGACAGACAGACAGACAGAAAGAAAAAAGCGAGAGAGAGAGAGAGAGAGAGAAGAGAGAGAGAGAGAGAGAGAGAGCGAGAAAGAGCGAGGAGGAGAGACGAGAGAGAAAGAAAAGAAAGAGCGAGAAAGAGGGAGGGAGAGAGACGAGAGAAAGAAGAAGACAGAGAAAGAGAGAGCAAGAGAGAGAAAGAGAGACAGAGAAAGAGGAAAAGAAAGAAATTAAAAGAAACGGAAAGAAAGAGGAGAGATAAAGAGAAAAAGAAACTGCAAGCAAAGGAAATAAAAAGGTAATTGTAGCTTGCACATTTCTATGAGAAACTTCCGGCCCCCGGCTTCGCCGGCGCTGCTATGCAACAAGTGCAACCATACTTTTCGAATTGAGATTCCTGAGCACGATGGTGCACAAAATCCTTAAAGTTACGAAGGCTTTGACTAAGTTAACTCTGGCTGAACGAAAAGTCGCTAAGTTCACTAGTCACCTCTGACTCTGCTCCTTGAAAGGATGACTTGGAATGTATCCAAAGCTCTGCGAGCGCTTTCGGAGGACTGCCACCATGCGCCGACGCCTGAATGCGCTGCGCAATCCTCGCTCTCGTTTACTTGTCGAGTCCACGCACGAAGTGAGCCCTCCAGTGTCGCAGATCAGGACGGCCCTTGCACAGTCCCAGATCTGGCAGCAGCCCACGTGCCTGGGAAACACGCTACAAGCCGTGTCTGTCAAGATCCGTTTCAGCTACAAGTTCAGCACGTGGATCATGAGATTTCCGAGCACCAATGACCAGCTTCGCTTGCAGAGCAAGGGGGCGCTACTTTCATGAGTCGGCCTCGTGGCGCCACAGAAAGCCCTGTTTTCCCCCCTTCAGCACGGGCTGGCCCGCCGCTACTCCGCCGATGTTGCGCCGATGTTCCCCCACTTGCGTTCCGCAGCCTTTCCACAGCTGAGGGCGTTGTAGCTGCTTTGCGTTTGTACCCGCCATGGTGTCCCTCCTCTATTGGGGATGAGCCCGTGTGCAGCTTCGACTGCCGCGCCCACATAGCCCTGACTTACGCGGACCCTTTGATGGGGGAACACCCACCCGCAGGTGGGCCACTCATAGCGCAAGCCCATGGAACCACTTTGAGCCGAGCCAAGCCGAAGTCATCACCTCAAAACATCAACGCCCCCCCCCTTTCCGAGTGATTAGCGCCTGCTTTTTTGGCCGAGTGGGGGTCCAGCTGGTGCTCGAGAAAACCAAAAACGCAACATGTTTCTATTTTCCCCATAAGTAGCCCAAGTTACACACAAGCCAGTTACGCCTTTGATTACAAGAAAAGATAAGTAGCCCCTAACAACACCCTAATTAACATATATCTTCACAATCTAGATAGGAGCTACTTATGCTACTTGTGTAACTTACAACCTGACCTATCCAACTTATAAGTTAGGTTATAACCTAGTCAGAAGTTACATTATTAGCCCCCAGCCATTGAGTAGGCTTCTGCTTGGAACAGAAAATGCAATCGCATACGGGTCGGAGCTTCAAATATCACGCGCGTCTGCTGTGCTCTGCGTGCACATGAGCTCTGTTGCATGTCAATTCGGGAACACCTTTGCGAAAACGTGAGAATCCATCAAATTAAGGATGAAGCATGAGCATGTGCATTCCTGTCTGACGACGCATGATATGGCCAACCGGTCGAAAGCAAAATGATGCCAAGAATGCCGCATGGTCTTCAATCAGCTGCAGCTTCGGGAAAGCCAGAAGAGGGCTGTATGGCGGGAGTTGGCAAACAGGAACCCATTACAAATAACCGTTTTCAAGGCATCATACGGGCCTCAACCACCGAGCAAAAAAGAAGATGGTGAGTCTTGGCTGAAGGGTCCCTGTGTGTTCCGGGCTTGCGCCGCCCATTCGTAGCTATTTTGAGAGGGACATGGACCCAAATTCGAATTAGGGCCCCGGTGTAGCTGTTTAGCGATTGAAGGCTGGCTGGGGTAAAATCAAAGATGCCCTTGCCTACAATACCTTTTGTATATATATATATATGTTGATATTTATACAAATATACTATATATGACATGCTTAATGTTGCTTGGGAATTTGCCATGTGCTAATGGGGCGGCCACGGAGGATCGGCCAACGTCTTACTGTACAAATGCTAACTGATACTGATTAAGTGGGCAATTTCTTACCACAAATTGGAGGAGGAAGATGTTTGGTCACTACACAAATCATGATGCGCCCAGGTGGTAAAGAAATGCCCAGAGAAATTCCACAACGGCAACTGGGCCTGCCAGAAACGCCCGACACCCCAACCGGGGCTTGCTTGTGTATCTTGATGCTTCTTCCTCTCTTTTCTTTATCCTATCTTTCTGTTTCTCTTTCTCTAGTTGTCTCTTGTTTTCTCTTTTGCATCTTTCTCTTTCTCTTGTTTCTCCTCCTCCTGCTGCAGAATAACGAAAACAACAAAACAATAACAGCAACCCACAGCAAGCAAGAAAGCAAGCAAACAAGCAAACAAACACACAAACAAGCAACCAAGCCAACCAACCCCACCTATCAGACCCATCCAACCCAACCAACCCAAAACCCAACCCAACCCAGCCCAACCCAGCCCGCCAACGAACCCACTAACCCACCAACCAACCAACCAACCAACCAACCAACCAACCAACCAACCAACCAACCAACCAACCAACCAACCTACCAACCAACCAACCAACCAACCCACCAACCCACCAACAAATCACACCAAACCAAACCAAACCAAACCAAGCCTAGCCTAACCTAGCCTAACCTAACCTAACCTAACCTAACCAACCAACCCACCCACCAACCCACCAAATCACACCAAACCAAACCAACCCAAGCCAAACCAACCCAACCCAAACCAAACCAAACCTAACCAATCAACCCAGGAACCCACCGAGAAATCCACCCAGCAACCCACCACCTGCGACATCTGTTTGCATCCGCTCCCGCCAAGCGCGCCGAAGAGCACCCCGGCCAAGTCCCCCATCCAGCTGGCCCCGCCCCGCCGAGGACGCCGGTCCTGCGACGCAAGGCCCACCGGCCCCACGCGAGTCACAATCAAAGCCTGGTTGGCAAATGGAAGCAAGGACGAAAACCTGCGGGGCCACATCCGGGTGGTTTCGTCCTGACCAAACAAATCCATGGCTTGATTTGAGCGGTCCATATCCTGGGTTGCTTTCTGCGAAGCCCTGCTAAAAGCGAATAACTTTTAGTGGCTTAATACGGAAAACCCATTAGTTGGCAAAAAGTTAAAGTCCTAACATCCAAGCAAAATGCACCAAAGTGGTAGTCAAGTGGTCCAACCCAAAACCACGAAGAGAGCACCTGTGTCTGGTTGGGATAGTCCCTTGCCCACATCTAACGCGTGCTGGCCCGATCGATCTTCTAGCAGCTCTTTGCTGCTTCTTTGAGGGCCTTGGGATGGGCTCAAAGGAAACCAAAGCGAAACCGCCAGTTTTTGGCCTCCCCATCTGGTTCCGAGTTTTCATGCAGGACCCTTGGGTGAATTATGTGTCCTATATGTGCGTTTTATGTCCACCAACCGTTGAGGGTGTTCCCACACACCAAGATGAAAATGGACTGGATTCTGTGGGGGTTCCAGCGCTGCTCAGTTGACTCCAACAGGCTAGAAATGTGGGTCGAGAAACCAAAAAAACTCACCAAACCCCCATTTTCTCCAAGGTGGTCATTGACTCCCTTTTCTCAGGCCCCAGAAAGAACAGGCGACCACCTAAAATGAGGTCAAAAAAGGGACCATGAACTGCAAGGTCAGTTGACAGTCAAAACAATCCGTATCAAAAAAAACTTGGTTGCCCAAAGGCCCCGGAAATTACCGGTTACGCTTCTGGGACCTTTACTAATAATGGACCAAAAGCGGGGAAACCGAGCGGTTAAAAGGTCGGCTTTGGACGACTGAGAAGATGATCTACCCAAACCAATGCAAAGAACTACAACGAATATCCGCACCAAATTCTGGCTGGGACTATCCCTTAAGCTTCACTTCTGGCCTTCCAAATCATCAAATAGGACTGAAGCTGCAAAGGAAGCACTAGGCGTGCAAACAAGAAGTAGAGGTACAGTTGCTTGAAGTTGACCGTTCCCATTTGCGTTGCTTCCTTTGCTTTGTCAGCTTCCCGGGTTGTGAGTTGAGTCTCACGAGACGAGACTCGCCTTGTTCAGCTTCTCGGACACTGAGTTCACCTCCCTCGACAGGTGCCGAACCTGCCCCCGGCCGAGTTCCGCGAAGGTTGTTTTTTCTCTCACTTGGCGCACGGGGTACACAGAAAGTGAAAATCTGTTCTGGTTCTGTTTCCATATGGGTCAAAATTCAACCACCAGACCTCAGATTGTAGTCCATGCGTCGTTTTTCCAGGGTTCGATTTTGGAAGGGTTGAGCCTGAATTATAAAATCCTTTTGTGGTCGGAGACCCCAGTTGAGTCACAATAAAAACCTGGTATTAAAATGGTCCACCCAAAACCATGTACAGAACTAAAATCCCCACCCAGTTATGGCAAGGGGATTGTCCCTTACTAGTTTTTAACCCACCCGGGTTTTGATTGTGGCTCAGGTTAAAGAACATCAAACGAAGAAAAGTAAACCAAAACGACTGAGGTCCTACTCTTCCTCCTCTCGCTGACTAGCACCCGGGAGTCCCTTCAAGAAGAAAAACTGATCTCCCGGACGAAATGTCCGGTCCCCTAAACGGTTGCGACGCCAGAGGGAAACCAGGCGTGCGTCGAAACTCCACGGATCCTGAACCAATGGTTCGGTGTCCATGTGTTCAGTCTATTGCCGTCCAAGACGGGATGCCTGACCGGACGACGCATTCCCATGTCCTTGGAATAGAGATCAACAAAAACACGTACGCAAACAAGCAAAAACAACAACACAAAACAAAACACAACAAACAAAACAAACACAACAAAGAAACAAAGCAACAAAGAAACAAAGAAACAAACAAACAAACAAAAAAATAAAATAAAAAAATAAATAAATAAACAAGCGACAAAGCAAACAAATGCATCATATTCAAAACATATAAAGAATAAGAACACCATTTCCATCGCTAGCGTTTGGGTTGGCCCCTTACTTTTGTGGCGTAATGTTGTGTTGTGGACTTCGCTTCCAGGAAAACCACACCCTAAAATTCATCAATCCAGGTTCAGCAACAGTTGACCGTCAACCCCGGTTTATTCATGGGGGGGGGGGCGGGCCCCTCCAAAAGTGATGATTCCCACCTAAACTCGGGGAAACCCCCTACTCATAAACTGGGGTTCATTCGTAGGGGGTCAACATTACAGGGCTCCCTTTCGTTCAAGCCAACAAAAACACTACAATGAGAAAACATACACGCTTAATTCGCAACATACGCTTTATTGAATGTCTACAGCTAATAGCAGAATACGCACTTCCTGTACATCGGCGAAGGGGAGTTACCCAGTTTTCATCCACGAACTAAATCGCCAAGATTCGGACGCGCGGGCGCAAGCAGACATGGTCATACTCTTCCTATCCATTTGAGCCATGGTCAAACCAATGCGACTTCCACCGCCTATGGACACGGGACAACTGACTGCGCTCCAAATTGACGTACCCGGCAACGCGGCCGCTCGTGAATCTGATTGCTTCCTCGGCCCCGATCTTCTCCAGCGCGATGAGCTGCTCATCTCTGGTCACTGGTGTTAGTGTACAAGCAAACTTGTGAGCTGTCGTGTTCCGCGACGCAGCCTTCCGCAAGTTGAATCCGATGGCTTCGGTGATCCACCCACGTTCTCGCCATACACGCACTCTACCTCGGCACTCGGGATGTGTCTTCTTTAACCAAACCTCACTTGAGTGTGAAGTTTGCACCAGGAGCCTCTGTCCAGTATCGCGCCCTATGAGCCAAACGGTTGGAGTTCAAAATCCACGGTGTAATTTTCTACTCGGTCTCCCAGGGCCGGAAAATACACCACACTGGAAAGCCTTCCATACCTCCAGTGGCCACAGGTCTGATGCATTTCAGCCGTCCTTCTTTTCAAGCCCAGCTTCTGGTTTCTGGACAAAAGCCCTGGCAACAAAGGGGAAGCCCTACGACTGCAGGACTTGTCCCATTGCGCCTCCTTGTCAAACCACTGACCGCTGCCGGGAAGTACTGGCCTAAGGCATCAAGAGGGATCTGAAAGGAGGGCTTTTCTTGAAGGAGGAGGAGTGTACTCATGACTCCAAACTAATAAACCAGTCCTATTAGGGGGCTGCTCCCCGCAGGAGTGGTCTGAACCTTCCACTAAACGGGGAGACCCCCCGATGTTTCTTCTTTCTTCTTCTTTTTTTTAAACCAGGGGCGTATGAATCTGGGGTCAACATGAATCATGATGAAGGTGCTTTACTCGGAGGTTCCCTTGTTTCCGGTTTGGGAATGGCGATTTGCCCAGATTTGTCTGAGATTCTTTTTTCGGACGGCGCAGGAGAAGGCTCTGGAATCTTAAAACGGCCCCTTGTCCACTTGCATGATGTTCGGAGAAAGGGCTGCCCAACTGATCAAAGAGCACCCGACCTCCTGTTCAGGATCCAGTAAAAGGGTATTCCAACTGATTCATGTGGGGTGCCTGATCTTGAGACCGAAAAATAGAGAGCCATTCCGAAATTGCGGGACGTCCACCAATCATGTATCTTACCAGGGGGCAAGTTTCCCAAACCATGAAAGCAATGGCCAACATAGCAGAAGCTAGCTACCTATCAACCGGGTACAGCTTCTTCATCGTCTCGCAAGTTCCAACTTCTTTAGACCTGCATCTTCATCGGAGACGACGAACACATGCCAACTTTTGACTTGTGGGCTCGTTGAACAAGTTGAGTTGGAAAAAGGGGGGTAGTCGATCCCCCCCCCGTTCCCACGCAAGGGGTCAAACAAAAAGGGGAGTTCAACGCAGGGACTGACATAGAAATTTGGCGAGTGAACCCATTGATGGTAATTTGGTGAGTATGATCCATGGCATCTTCTTTACTGCAGTAGATGGTAAATAGGGGAATCCGTTTTTGAGGGTACCCATTTTGGATTTAAAGGCACGTTGAGATTTTCAGCCGCCATCCCCACCAAGGCTCCAAGCACCTCCTCTGGCGCGTTCGCAGAGGTCATGGGTGTGCCACCTGCGGAATTCAAGTGCGCGGAGGACCTTTTTCTTCCGTCAGTTCTTGGGAGCATTTCTGGGCATTTTGAAGTGTAAACTGTTATCGTGGCAGCAGGCACCAATAAAACGAAGACATGAAAGTTTCCCTCCTCTCGTTGCCATGCAACCGGTTGTAAGTCTCCTAGGTGGGTTACAACCAGCCTTACTGACCACTTGCTAAGTACACGTAGCGCTTCAAAGCACATGGCCTCCCCCCTGAACACACCCCCCCCCGCCAACACGGGTTCGGTGCTTCAGGCAAATTGATACGTCTCGTGGGCAAATTCCTACATGAACTGGAAATTAGGACCCCTGGCCAGTCGGCTCGATATTTCCTGAGCATCAACATGCTCCAGCAAACAAGCCAACGTCAGACGTAGGGCCCGCTGTTGAAAGCTTAGTGTTAGGAGGGCCCACTGTACAAGGAGTTCCGAAAGAAAAAGTGTTCATAATGCGCGGGACTTCAAACAGGGATTCCCGCACATGTTTTGTTTCCTTCGGCTTCCCTCAAAACAACTACAAAAAAGAACACTTGGGGGGCCGAGCGGCGTGACATCCCGCATAAACTGTGTAAGTTCCCTCGATGCTGTAAGTAAACCAACCACCCAAAGGATCCTTGATACCTCATGATGCGCTTTCAGTGGCAAAAGCATCCAAGCACATCCTCAAAGAAAGCAATCTACATTCCCTTCTTGCTGTATCTCTAGTGCATGGCAGTGAGTCCGAAGGCGGTTTCGTGCTGCACTGATTTTGCCTCCCAAACTCCCTTCAAGGAGACCCTTTCTGAAAAAAATGAGTCGACAGCGAATCCCATGGTTTGGGACTGCAGGAATCACATGATTTGCCCGGTCAAGTCCATCCGATCTATGCACTCAAGTGAGAACCCCGAAAGCCAGCCATTGGTCATCTGAACCCCTGCGGTTGAGTGCCATGGCCCTGAAACAGACAAGACAACGCGTGAATCTGTTGAGAGCCCACGAATCAATGCTTAAACTTGCGCGGGCTCAATCGAACCACAGAGAAGGATTTCCCGTGGCTTATCAGTCGTCAAAAAATGGGCCAACTTAGTTTCTTTAACCCATCTGTATCGCCTGGTGAGTGAGCTCGTCATCCATCCCCGCGGTGGTCTCTTTACGAACCACGCTCGAAACATGCTGTTCCCGCAAAGGAGACGGGACAAATTAAGATCGCCCCTGGTTTGTGCGGTTGAATTAAATTTAGGGCTTGTCCCAGCATGTCCCGGACCCCGAATGGACTTTCGACTGAATTGGTTGACCTAACCTTACATGTATTGCGCAAATTCACCGATTTAGTTCCAGTCCATGTATTTTGCCACATATTCCTCACCACAATTCACCACTATACAACTCTCAGAATACAATGGATGCTCCAATCCTTGGTCAGCATTCTGAACCTAGGAGGAAAGAGCTGAGATATCAAGTATCAATGTCCACCAACCAGTTGTTGTGGCATTCCTCATTGTTTGCTTCAAGAAAAAAACAAAGCCATATGAGACCCAGATTCAGATCCCCAGTGGCATGGGAAAACGCGCACCTCTTTGGGCTGGTTTAAACGGGCGCCCCCCTCCGAGAAAGGAATTGAATTGAAAGGAGCAGACTGGAGGGCCGCCTGGATCGATGAATGACATTCCTTATCCCCGCCCCTGGTATGTAATTGCCTCTTTGGAGAGAGGGACACCTACAGAAAAAAATAACCCTTGAGGTTCCCTAATCTTGAGACAAAACCATATCTTGGCCGTCTGGGCCGGAAAATCATTGAGACTCACTACCCCATTTAATACCATAGACTACCGTAAGATATTGACTCATTTCGAGGGGTGGCACAAAAACACAACGGATGCAGCCTGTGCCCTCGTCCAGGCCCGCCGGGTGTGAGGATTGGAACTTGGCCTCGGAACCGCATGGCTGCGTGTCCGGTAAGGGCAACCAAAGGCAAAACCAAGCCTAGTGTGGGGTGGTGTTTTGAAGGGAATCCTACAGCACCCCACCATGTTGAGGGTCCAAGTCCCTATTTTGATACAGGCCGCGGTTGTTTTTTGTCGAGGGCACCCTTCTTGGAATCTGCTTTTGAAAGAAAACTAAGAGGAAAGCCAGCCCATTTTGGGGGGGCTCCCAAAAACAACACACACCCAAATCAAAAAAATAACAGCTTCCGCCTTGAACCAAACAAATAACAAAAGGAGCTATATACCATTTTCCCAGCACTGATTGATATATTTTGATTTGGGGGGGGCCATGCCACGGATCCTTCCCTTGCAACCCCCTTATTCATGAACTACTTAAGCCCAGACGCTAGGCGTCCTTTTCGGAAAAAAGAGATAGACTCCACTGTTAAAAGGGAACCAAACTTCTATTATCTGTTTTTTCGCCAAACAACATGAGAAAAATGTGTCCAGTACTGATATATGTTCATTGAACATCACAGCGATACCCATCCGCTTTGGGTTCCTGTGTTTAACTTGGGCCATTGAGAGAACGGAAACTCGTGCAACCCATCTGAGCAAATTATTGGCTAACCCCCAAGAAATAAACTTTCAACTTGGGTGACATCGCAAACCCCCGTGTTGAAGTCGCCCAAATGTTGCCCAGATCAAAATCTTCAATGCAACACCACATCCGTATCTCTGGCTGGGTGGCTTGCCGTCAAATCAAAAGTTTCGTTGCCGACTCACCCCAAACCTGGGTCCCAAAGGGACCTCCAAAACCACCCACCTGGGGCCATTGGAGCAGGGTTCCCCAACGGCTGGTCCTGTCAAAAGTTTCGGATCACTCCATGTCCCATCAGCCCAGCTCCTGGGCCCGCGCCGACATGTCGTCCAGCACCTTAGGGGAGGGGGTTGTCAACAGAATGGGATTCTTGGGGACTCTGAACCCCTTACCTTGGCTTTCCCCTTTTTCCTGCCAGGGCTTGTCAGTTTTCTCCGGGCAAATGGCAAGAAAGGGATCCCCTAACAAGTCAAAGGCCTTCGTACAACTCTAGAGGATCCCCACCTTCGTGGGTTCGCTCGGGAGGGAATCTGAAAAAACACCCTGTCGCAAGTTCATGAACCGAACGTTGGGCGCGAAACTCACAGGATGCTAATCCCCTTTTGTCCCAAATTGGAATCCATGATGTCATGAAGACTAGACAAATATAAACTATGAGCATAATTCCCCCGTGATCACAAGGTATTTGGTTTAACCCACAACCCCGTTCTGACCACTTCGGCATTTACAGTATTGGCTAAGAAAGCTAAGACACAAGATAAGGGCATGAATCTGAATTGGAGACCCTTTGGTGGACATTTGGGGATTCATGTCCAGAACCTCTTGAGGTGGTCACCAAATTTTCAGTTTGTAGCCATGCAAGTCTATGGAAATGAAAAGAGAAGGTGTCTGAAACCACGTGTCACCCCACCATACCTTCGGGACAAAATGAGAGGACACCCCACCCTGCCCCCTGAAACGAATGATGAAATATGTCCAGTTGTGATAGATTCCCTTTGAACCCGGAAAGCAACACGTTTTCCTCAGCAAATGGAATAAACCCCGTTCCCCACTTGTGAAAGTCTAGGGATTCAAGCACGCCTTTCTGGACATCCCCTACAAACTAACATGGAACCCTAAAAGCCATGTGTAGATGAATATTTTTTTGGGATCCATGTATGTTGCGGGGGAGTAACCAGGGCATGTCACCTGTATTTAGAGACTTCGAGGTAAGTATCCGGTTGCCTTGCATTTGAGACAGCACTCCCTCTCTTTTTTCAATCGTGGGGTCTATTTTGCAACCTTCTTTTAGGGTATTGTTTTTGTTCGGGTTCGGGTTCAGCGCTGCAAAAATAGACCATGCCCCCCGGCCCCCTTTCTCCGCGCCTTCCCCTCCCCCCCTCTTCCTCCCTTCTCCCCCCCCCGCCCCCAAACCCTTCCCTCCTCTGCCTCCCCCCCACCCCACCACTTTGGGGAACCCTTCCCTAAATTCTATTTTGCAACCTCCTTCTTTTTTGGGGGTCAAGGTTTGTCTTTGGTTTTAGGGTTCCAGGCTTAAAAATACTCACATATCGTCCCTCCCCTCCCCGCCCTCCAACCCCCCAACTTCCCCGCGGCCTCCGACTGCTTGGCCGCCTTCTCCCGCTGCGCCTGGCCCTGCTCGTGCCGCCTCTGCTGCTCCAAGCGCTCCTCCTACCGAGGCGAAAGCTGACCCGAGCATGCCGCGAGCCTCGGACCCACTGGCGCTTGGGGTTTTGGGGTTGCGGTGGACTTCAAAATCATTCTGTTATTAGTCATACTGTGGATGGACGAAATCCTGCACCACTTGGAAACCATGGGAAACCGTTGTTTGCTGGTATTTACAGGGCAATCA
Organism: Effrenium voratum; assembly: GCA_963377175.1. Lineage (NCBI taxonomy): Eukaryota > Dinophyceae > Suessiales > Symbiodiniaceae > Effrenium > Effrenium voratum. The sequence continues at coordinate 295,934 of CAUJNA010003252.1, read as the reverse complement.
TCCTTCCAGGGTCTCTGAGGTGGTGCAGGATTTCGTCCATCCACAGAAGAAGTGAACCAGCAGTAACAAATGATTTACATGAGTGTCTCTTTTTTGAGGGTAGCCTTTTTGGGCGGTTTTGTGTTACACGGCAAGCAAAAGGAACGAACTCAGGGGTGAAGGTCCACCATTTCCTTCATTTGCGTTTTGGCCCCCTGCGGAAATTGAGAAGATACATGTTCAGTAGTGAAATCGATCCCCTTTAAATCCAAGAGGGGGAAAATGAATAATATGCTTAACCAAATGGAAGCTTGTGTTGGGTGCTGCTCTGCTCGTTCTGCATGGGGTGTCTCGTTTCAGGCTCGGAACCCTTTGGGGGACCATTGGCTGAAAAGGAAGGCACATAGAATCCGCCAAAGGACGCCCGCTCCGTTTTACAACATGCGTGACATGGTCAAAACTCCGAGGCTTTGGCCAATTGGGCTACGGTTCCCCACGCAGGAATCAATATAATGGTTTGAGGATCCTTCCTCACGACCAGGTGGATCACCATCTCTGCTAACCAAGACTAAAGAGGTCCTTGACCATGGCACATGTGGGGGTGTCTCTTCTTGAGCGGTACTCTTTGGGGTTTTAGAAGAAACGCAAAAAGGAAACCCGTCATTTTGGAGTGGTCCCTTGTTTCAAGACACACCTGTTCCCTTGTTGCTTTGGAGTTGCAGTGCTTTTGCTGTCTGTCTCATTATCACTTCCCCCTAGTAGCACATGCGCCCTATCAATACATATTTTTCCCAAATCCTCTGATCCCCAATGCTACTTCTCAAATTCTAAACCAATACTAAACCTGCCGATTTCGCGCCAATCCCACTAATAGTCATATTCGGGGGTATTCCAGCGCATTGTTCAAAATATATAGATTCATATTTACCTTTTTTTTATGAGTTGAATGAATTTCCTTGGTTGTTATTCCAAATTCAATTCATGTAGCTGTGAAGCACAACAATATTAACAACCTTGAACTGTTTTATTTACATCCGTTACTCGGAAATTGCGATTTCGCGGTTGTCGTGCGCGGGAAACGGCATTTGGACGAGGACCGAAAAGGAAATTCAGTCAACCCTTGATTACTTTATTAATAAACATCGTTTGCCCCCGAGCCAATATATATATATATATATATATAAATAGGGGGCCATACTTATTATTGGGGAAGTGATTACACGTGTGGTGGTTGTTTGTCTGTTTGTCTGTTTGTCTGTTTGTCTGTTTGTTTGTTTGATTGATTGATTGATTGATTGATTGATTGATTGACTGATTGATTGATTGATGGATGGATGGATGGATGGATGGATTGATTGATTGATTGATTGATTGATTGTTTGGGACGGTCTACCTTGCAACCATGCAATTGGGTCAAGAACAAAACACAACAATAGAAATTCATAAGGAAACAACAGCTCCCAACATTTGTCCACCCAAGGGGAACAGCAACTCGCCACCTTCAGGATTTCAAGATGACAATTCCAAGTCTCCAGTGGACAACCATGTGAGCGGTCAATATTTATCCCGTTTTGGCTTTGGGTGAGTAGCTAGGTCCTCCGGTAGAGAGGTTGGAATAAGGGTACCCTTTTTTTTCTGTAGTCTATTTTAGTAGGGGAACCCTCCCAAAAAAAAGTGAAAAAGGGCACCACTGGGGGACCTAGGTAATGTTTGCCCCAGATAACCTATCCAAAAGTTAAGTTTGTTTGGGGGCTGTCCACTTTTAGTGGGATCCCGGATCACTTTTGCGGGCCACACCCTGTGTTCTGGGTTCCTTCGTCCAGCCCCTATGATCGCATGCTAGTTTTGGTGAGTGTGCTCCGCCCGTTACTTGGCTTACACTTGGGGCATACAGAAATCATATTGTCTGACTCTGTTCCATATTTAGCCTATCCTGAGAATACGCAACATTTTTTGCAGGAGACTTCACTTCCCATAGGTTACAGTCAAGTGTTGGCCGTCGCTCATGTAAAGGCGGCACAAAACACCGCTTTTCACGGGTCCCTCCTTATTTTTATGTATCCTTTTAATATCCTTATGTATCCTTGTGTGACCCCTAGCCAAACTGTTGCACACATGCCTGCCTCACGCCCGCTGGCCCACCGCGGCCCGTTTGCCGCGGACACATCGGCCCCACCGCGCTCGCCGCCAGGGTGGCTTGTCACTCGCTGCACTGGGGCAGTCCATCGCAGGGTGGTTCTTGTGGCACTCTTTGACCGCGCACACGTGAAGGCCCTTCTCGCACTTGCGGCCAGTGTCAGCCACCGTGCATTTCCCCAGGTTGAAATTGAAGCAAAGGGGGCTCCCCTTGGGGCGCCTTGCCTTCTTCCCACATCGCCCAATGAGCTCTGTCCGCCGCCTCGCACTTGTTCGCAGGTCAGCAACTGGAGGGGGACCTCGCAACCGGCCCTTCCCAACTGGCGCATTGTTGGGGTCATGTTCATGGTTTTTTCGGTATCCTTATGTATCCTTTTGGTTTTCCAATCTCAACACACTCCATCCAAACACAGCGGGGGGGGAGGGGGGGCGTCTTGAGGCAGAGCCATTCGGCTTCCCGTTCACAAGTTTCAGACACTCCCACTTAAAGTTGTCTCCAAACAAACATGGGCAATCCACCAAACGACCCTCCCGAAATCTTCGGGACTTGAAGTAAAGGCCGGTTGCCTTTGAGCGCGTGACCCACCATGAAGCAAACATGTTTCAACTCTGATGAAGCTTTCTTTCGCTTGAACCAACCCTGATTCCCACCTTTGCTAGGCACACATCTTGTGTACACATAAACAGACATGCTCAGCTGTCCAGCCCTTGCTAAGGAAACAGTGCTGGTTTTGCAGTCCCCCCACTAAACATGAAAGACCCAAACAACAACCAGATTGATACAGCATGCCAACAAAGGTGAAGTCAGATTCTTCGTGAAATTAGTCCACCCCATATACTAGTATATATATATATATACATACACCATATATATATATATATACATATATACACAACATGACCTTGGAGGAGACCCCGCCGGGACGTGAAGTCCGATAGCACTGGTTCTCACTTTCCCAAAGGACACACAGAACAAACAAGAAATGAACCTTTGGGGGCCATGAACTAAAAGCCGAACATGGGAAAACCACAAGGTCATGTCAGGTCGAACGCGCTTCGGGTCAACGCCTAAGCTTCGGACAAATTGACCAGGGTGCGTGGTTTTTTTAGAAATCGGACTCCACCCCACAGAAAAGGGGGGTTTTCTTCTTGGTTCCCCTTAAAAAATCAAACCCAAAAGTGGTGGGGGACCCCGAAAAAACGACCCTGGCTCACACTTTCGTCTCTTTGGGTTCCCTCCAAAAACCCAAAAACCGGGAACTCCGGGGGTAGCAACTCCCAAAGAAAAAAAGGGCCACCCACCCGGCGCGCGCCAGCACGCCAGCCGGTTTTCGGGTCCCTCTCGCTCGCTCCTCGTGGATGCGAGCCTCAATGAAGGCCTCCAGCCTCGCGTGGTCGGGCGGACGGACGCTTTGGGGCTTCCCGTGAAACCAACCCAAAAACGGGGTCATTGCCCTCGAGAAGAGACACACACACACACACGGTTTTGGGAAAACCAACGGAATAAAAGGGAAACCGGCGATCCGTCTCATGGATGTTGGGTGTCCCGTGAAACCGGCGATACCATGACAAAAAAGTGTTGGATCGTGCGGTTTCATGGGAGCCTCACGTGAAATAATAATTAAACAAAAAAAAACATGATTGATAGGTGGGTGGTGTCTGTTTCCCATGAAACCCACCCCAAAAAAGAGGGTCATTACCACACGATTTTGGGAGGCAGCCTTCTGAACCCAACAAATACGGCCCTCACGAAAAGTCACAAAAAGACACACAGGATTCCCCAATAAAAGGGTCACTACCCTCAAGAAGAGACACACACACAGACACACACGATCTTGGGAAAACCGACCCAATAAAAGGGGTCATTACCCTCGAGAAGAGACACACACACGGTGTTGGGAAAACCAACGGAATAAAAGGGAAACCGGCGATCCGTCTCATGGATGTTGGGTGTCCTGTGAAACCGGCGATACCATGACAACAAAGTGTTGGATCGTGCGGTTTCATGGGAGCCTCACGTGAAATATGTGTTTGTGTTATTATTATTATTATTGAAAAAAATGATTGATAGGTGGGTGGTGTCTGTGTCCCATGAAACCCACCCCAAAAAAGAGGGTCATTACCACAAGATTTTGGGAGGCAGCCTTCTGAACCCAACAAATACGGCCCTCACGAAAAGACACACAGGATTCCCCAATAAAAGGGTCACTACCCTCAAGAAGACACACACACACACGATTTTGGGAAAACCAACGGAATAAAAAGGAAATCGGCGATACCACTGCAAAACGTGTTGGATCGTGCCTTTCATGGGAGCCTCACGATAAATAAATAAAGACATGATAGGTGGTGTCTGTTTCCAATGGAACCCACCCAACAAATACGACCTTCACAAAAAGACACACACACACACTGGATTTTGGGAAAACCATCGGAATAAAGGGAAACCGGCGATACCACTGCAAAAAGTGTTGGATCGTGCCTTTTCATGGGAGCCTCACGATAAATAAATAAAGACATGATAGGTGGTGTCTGTTTCCAATGGAACGCACCCAACAAATACGACCTTCACAAAAAAACACACACACACACACACACACAGGATTTGGGAATACCATCGGAATAAAGGGAAACCGGCGATACCACTGCAAAAAGTGTTGGATCGTGCCTTTTCATGGGAGCCTCACGATAAATGAATAAAGACATGATAGGTGGTTTCTGTTTCCCATGGAACCCACCCAACAAATACGACCCTCACGAAAAGACACACACACACAGGATTTTGGGAAAACCAACGGAACAAAAGGGAAACCGGCGATACCACTGCAAAAAGTGTGGGATCGTGCGATTTCATGGGAGCAAGGTCGATCCATCTTCTATGTTGGCTCTTTGGGTTTCCCATGGAACCCACCCAACAAATACGACCGTCACGAACAGACAGGAAAAGACACACACGATTTTAGGAAAACCAACCCCAAAAAAGGGGTCATTACCCTCAAGAAGACACACACACACACACGATTTTGGGAAAACCAACCCAAAAAAGGGAATCATTACCCTCAAGAAGACACACACACACACACGATTTTGGGAAAACCAGCTGAATAAAAGGGAAACCGGCGATACCATTACAAAAAATGTTGGATCGCGCGGTTTCGTGGGTGGGAGCAAGGTCGATCCATCTTCTATGTTGAGGTGTCCCAAAACTTACCCTCGAGAAGAGACACACAAACACGATTTTGGGAAGCAGCCTTCTGATCCTTTGTGAAGCAACTATTGGAATATCTTCCAAGAAATACGGAGGCGGTGCACCCAACCAAATGTTTTCTGGGTGTTTTCCCGCAGAAGGTACCTTTGTGAAGGATGGTTTGCTTCATTGAGAGCAAAACGAAACCTGCCACTCTCACATTGGGCGCTTCCCTAACCACTTGCAATATGTGATGGGGCTTTAGACAAACGGGCAGCCGCCACGAAAGTTGCCCAAACCAAACAAGTGGCCGGTGTGCACGCGTCGGAAAAACAACCCATAGATGTGTCTCAAAAATTGTTCGGATGGCCCTTGCTTTGCAGGATATTCTTTGTGACCTCACCGAGCAAATACTGCATTGTAGCCTGCCAAACGGGCATGTCTTGCCCGATGTACTAAAGCTGAAATCTGTGTCAAAGTCACGGCCACAATTCTCTGCTAAAGCCATACTTTGCTGTAGGATGGCCTGTCATCCTCAGAGCAAGACCTCTGTTTCATACCCACCATCGTCAGGTCTGGTGCAAACCCGCCATGGCTCTCACAATCAAGGAGCCTTTCCCCGGCACTGTTTCGCCCTGAGTTGCGACCCGACTCTACGGGATCCTAGAAAAGTTGCCATCCCTCAGGTTGGGTCGACCATCTGTTTCAACATGACCAAACTCATGCGGAAGCATCCACGCGTTACTTGTATGTTAGAGCCTTAGAATCAGGGTACCCGATTTTGCTTCGGTAGTCTATTTCAGTAGGGGAAACGAATCTCCCCCAAAAAGAAACGGCAAAAGGGCACTACTGGGGGACCTAGCCAAACCACACAATCTGCGACTACTTTTAAAAAAGCAAGTTGTTCCTTTTTCTCGTTTCTTTGCTTCCCTTGCTTTCCTGCCCTCCGTTTGAGCTCAATTCCTGGTGGTAGCCTTTTAGTTGACAGACAATTCTCAATATCCTTTCCTTTCTCGTCCTTTCCTTTCCTGTCCCCGTTCCAAACACAAAAAAAATAGTCATTCACCCAAGTAGTGAGCAGGCAAGCTGCTGCGGCTGCCGCAGTGCATTCAGTGGACCACTTCGGAAAAACAAAAGTAGTGTTTTGTCTTGCTTCCCTTCGTTGATATCCTTTCTTGCCAGGCCGTGTCCCTTTGCCTGCTTGCTCCGCTCCTGTTGGTTGTTTATGCAATCGATTTCCAGTAAAAGGCCCTGACTCGCAAGTGCTTCTCACTTTGTTTGCCAAACATGCTCCAAAGAGGGAAGCCCCCAAACAGGTGCGGGTGAAACCCTTTAATCATCGCAAGAGAGGTATGTTTACCATGGTTTGTGGTTGGATAATTGCGAAACCTTCACGCTAAAACACACATGGAAGTGCACAAACCCTCTTGGACAACTATTAAACACCGATCGGTATTAAAATAGTCTACCAAAACCATGTAAAGAATTAGTAAGGCGGCGAAGTCACTCATTTCACGTTTATGGTTGGGAGTATCCCCCAACCTTCATCTACCAAGGTTTTGATTTTGGCCCCATCCTCCTGGAAAGAGAGTCTGCGCACTTCCGTTAGTTGGTGGGGAATTTAGGGAAATCCACCATACCCCACCCCCTTTTCAAACCCGCCTGTCCAACTCCTCTGCAACCAGTGGCTCCTCAGCCTGCCGCGTGCTAGGAATTGGGTGAGCCCAATACCTCTCCTGACCACAAGCTACTATACTGGCCTTTGATTTGTTGTTTTTACCGGGGTGGGGGTTCAAGCCAGATTCTGTCATTGCCAAAGGGGCGAACCGGTTTGGTATTACATAAGCCCCTCATCTTAGCAAGAAAGTCCTCAATATTCATTGCCCACGACTCACCACAGACTACCAATGAACGTAAAAAAAGGTGCCCAACTCACAGGTCATCACCCGTAACACCATGGCAACTCCTCGTTTGGGAGGCCTCGAACGCGCAGCACGCAGTCGCCATCACTTCCCACGTGACGCGAGCAGAGAAACGCCACGCGGCCTTGGGCGGTTCTTTTGCGTGGCCTCTGGGGCAAATCTGGACCTGGCCCCTGGAAAAAAAATAGATTGAAGCAACCCTCAAATGAAGCCAGACAGGTGCTTCTCAAAATAGGAATCGGTCCTCCTAACATGGCAATGGTGTCCTTTGCCTTTTACATACCAAAGACAAAACGGTCCGAATCCCAGTTTGAGAAACACTGAAATCTTTACACGACCTACTCCCTGGGCAAAACATAACACCACCCCAACGAAGAGTGCAGTGACCATAGGTGTCCTTTTGGTACAACAGATGGCCCTGGCAAATGCGGGGGGCATAAAACCCATCTGGACCAGTGAAACCCATCTATGTCTAATCAAGCTAGCCCAAAAAGGACGCCTATGGCAGGGACCCACTGTATTTGGTATGATACTCTTTGAGGCCGCTTTTCTTGGGATGGTAGTGAGTCAGTTTCGGGCGATAGCTTCGGGCAGTGTCTTTCCACTTTGGATTAATCGATTAATCCGAGCATAGTGCTAATCAGAGAACTCACAAGGGATCTTCGTCAAATCTAAAGACACGAAGCTCACCTTGCTTCGCGCTTTGTCGATCCAACCCCACATTCTTGGTTTTCCCTATTTTGGAAGAAGAACGCAGCAGATTAACACGGAACCCATAAAAAGCCATCATTTCACTTTCCAGAGGGAACTCCTTTTGGGGAGCCCGTTTTTGGGCTTCAATTCGCAGGGAGTGGGGTACAACTCCACCCCCTCTTCCCGCTGTCCTCCTTGACAGGCTTGGCCGGCGGCCTCCTCGGCATCCGGAAAATTCGGCTTCGGCGGCCAGGTGCGATGCGGCCATTTCGCGCTGCAGCCCGGCACACTGCAGAAAATGATCTGTTTGCAGGTCATGTTCCAGGAACAAATCCTTTGAACTTGAAGATCCCTGACTGGCGCCAGATATCCAGCCCCAGGAATCGTGCAGCCCAACAGGACCCCAGAAAGGAACCTTTCGGGTTGATCTTTGCTTGGTGAAGTGCCTCGCGCAAATTGGCCATTTGGCAGTTCCATGGACCAGGGGCTCTCAGGTTCTCTCAATGGGACTGTCTGGGCTTCCGGGTTCCCAAGTCAAGTTTCCGCCCGATGGAAAAATATGCATGTGGCGCTTTGTCTCACGATTTGGGGACCCCTGACTTAATGGGTGGTGTCCTGGTGGTTTCCCTTCACAAGGCACACCCCGTGCTGGCCGATATCCATAGTTAAAACTAACCACAAAAAGTCAGCCTTCGGCAAATATCAAACGGCAAAGGATTGATGTGCGTGCAAAGACACAATCTGTTAAACGGTTGGCTGAATGCCGGTCTCCTTTCCAGCTTGTTCCAAATGGGGTCCAGCTCATTTTGGCAACAGACAAAACGACATATGTGCTTGAGTGTTTTTTCTTGCGGATCCCAACATGTTCTACACAAAAAAGGTACCCTAAAAAACACACACAGACACAGACACAGACACAGACACAGACACGGACACGGACACACGGACACACGGACACACGGACACACGGACACACGGACACACGGACACACGGACACACGGACACACGGACACACGGACACACGGACACACGGACACACAGACACACGGACACACGGACACACGGACACACGGACACACGGACACACAGACACACGACACACAGACACACAGACACACAGACACACAGACACACAGACACACAGACACACAGACACACAGACACACAGACACACAGACACACAGACACACAGACACACAGACACACAGACACACAGACACACAGACACACAGACACACAGACACACGCACAGACACACAGACACACAGACACACAGACACACAGACACACAGACACACAGACACACAGACACACAGACACACAGACACACAGACACACAGACACACAGACACACACACACACACACACACACGTTGAGCACAAGCAAACCAAGAATATTTTTTCCAGGGCGGCCTCCCAAGTCTCCAACCATCCCACTGCTTCCAGCGGACCGCGCGCTTCATCATGTCCTTGTTCCTTAAACAAGAATGGGTGCATCTTTTTTCAGGGTACCCCTTCGTTTGTGGTTTTAGAGGGAAACTAAAAACCAAGCCGAAGCCATTTTGGGGGTCCGATTTTATGGGGCTGTTTGGCACCCAGCAAGGGAATCCGATCCGAGCACATTGAAGAATTCACCAAAAAATATTGGACCGAGAAAGGAACTTACACTTTGGGTGAAATCCTCCCCAAACGCAACGCACCCAGACCAAACGCCGCCACTTGGGAGGAGTGAATCCCTGCAAATCATGGCCAATCGATTTGCGTGGATTCCTGTCCATCCGCATGGCTTCCCTATGTCTTCCCTGCTAGGAGTTAAGTGTGGCTTTCCCTACTGACGAAGTAGGCATCTGGTCTGCCCACATAGGACGTTTCATCTATCCCAAGTGGTGACTTTTGTGGATTCCGTCCACCGCTCGGTCAGGGCCCCCGGAATCCACCCACAAGCCATGGAGGAAATCCATTCGCACCTCGGTTCGGAAACCCTGGTTTCTGAATTGACTCCCCTGTAAATACCAACAAACCTTCTGGCTTCAACCATGGCTTCAACCATGGGATGGTGCGAGAGGCGGATGCCTCGCAACCATCCACAGTACGGCTTCCTTTCAGGGGTCTGGCTTGATGTTCGGGCAAGTTAGGTGGTTGCTCACCCACGTACTTTTCAACAGGGTTTCATTCCACTTTGGAGGACCTATGAGTGGGTTATAGCCTTCTCATGCGAATCGAACACCTAGGTGGAACCCTCCAAAGTGAAACGCGTGGAACACACAACCTTTGCCAAGAACTGACGAACTTGACGAATCGAAGACCCAAGTGGAGAGGGCTAGTTAGTATCACCTTCCGCCCCTAACCCCCCCCCTCCCCCCCTCCGGTCAGGGACCCCCCCCCTAAGTCTCCCAGTTCGACCCAGGAACAAAACTCGGTTGCTTTCTGCGAAGCCCTGCTAAAAGTGTTTAACTTTTAGTGGTTTAGTACGGAAAACCCAAATCCGTTGGCGAAAAAAGCTAAAGTCAACTAACAGCCCTTGGCAAAATGCGCCAAAGGAAAATCATCTCCGGGGCCCCCGGGCTCCAAGGTGTCCCAAAGCTCCGCCAGCACGGTCTCCACCTCCTGCCTGATCCCAACCCGAAGACACATGGCGCGTGACTTTGGGAAGAACCCGTTGTTTGGGTGCGTTGAGAGGAAACCAACAGGAAAACAACAGAAATATATTATATATTGTTCTTTCGTTCTTTCTTTCTTTCTTTCTTTCTTTTTTTTTTTTGTGTTGGGGGGGGTCCGATTCCTAAGAATGACACTGCCAAATGGGTCTGTGTCAAAACATCGGAATCAATCCAATCCCTGAATTCGAATTGGCTCTCCTTTGCGTTTCCCTTGAACCCAACAAGGGCACCAACTTAAACAAACACACACTTGCTTGTGTGACAAACCCAAGCAAACATGTCACATGCCCTTTGGTACACATAAAATAATCTGTTCCGATTCTGCTTCATATTCAGTCTACAATATACAATACTTTGGAGGAGACTCAGTTTCGGCTTTGTTTTGGGTAAGCTGTGACATCCAATGTTGGGTGTTGTTAATATTAACTAATCAAGCAGCTGATTGATCCTGGCTCCCCTTGCATAAACGCGGCCAGGTCAACTTCCATTTGCGTTTGTCGCCCCCGCGAAGAAAAGAAGAGTATTTCCGGTGATCGCTTCCCTTTAAAACCACCAATATTCATTTTCAGCAAATGGAAGTCAACTTCATCAGCTGATATCTTGCCAGCTTCAAAAAAAATCGGGGGACCTGGCCAACTCCTATGTTCTGCAACTCTTGCGCTTGGGCAGTGGGCACCGGGATCGATTCCCGCTGAGACGTCCCAGTCATAAACCCACCCGTCATTCAATGGAAACACGCTGGTCCCCACGAAATGGGGGTACAAAGGGCGCACGGCAAGTGCCCAAAACCTATTGACTCGTGGTACTAAGAGGTCTATATTATAAACCTCTTAGTACCACGAGTTTATAACGGTGTTTCTGGCCCCCTGCAACCCCCATCAAACCAATAGAACCTGATATGGCCACCACATCCAATTTTGTGGAACTTCGAAGGACGCCAAGTCTGAGTTACAGTCAACCATGAAAACTCCAGGAATTGGGGGGATCTACTGTTCTAGGGGGTGCTTCTGCTATACCGTCAACCTGTGGGGAAGAGGTTGGCATACCTCGCAGAAGCTATTTCCACGATTTCTGCGACCCCCGCCGGGTTGAACATTGGCTACGGCACAGACCGGGGCAATTCCGTGGAGGCTCCAACGGGCTCCAAAGAGGTACTCAAAACAACCTTGCCTTTCCTGTTTAGGGAACCCCACAACTGGCTTCGGCTTTCCTCTTGGTTCTCCTTCAAACCCACAAAAGACGGGGTACCCTCCTATGAGTCATACCCTTCTAAGGGCCGGAGGGGGGGGGGTTAGGGACACCAAAGGCTCACTTCCCCCTTCAGCTCGGATCGTCGGATCGTCGGATCGTCGGATCGTCGAGGCATCGAGGCCGCAGCTCTAGGTCCAGGCCAACCCCGTGACCGCTCAACGCCGCGGAGGCGGCCTGGACCTGGCGGTTGGCTTCGGGGGGGTCTGGGCGGCCTGGACTCAGTCGCCCAAAGGGACGGAACCCAGAAACAGCAGGTGACCTTCTTGGGGTCCAGCCAAAAGTTGGAAACCAGACTTTCGGAAACCAAAAGGTGAAAAGGTCGGGCTTGAACAGGTGAGTAGGGGTATTGAAGACAACTGGGGCTGGCAGAACCGCAAAAACTGGGGTAACTGAGATATTTGATAGCCATGATGACCGGGAGAACTGGGGTTAGTCAGGCCAAAGCCCCTACTTGGGTGCTCCATTCGCCAAAGCTAGTTGGCAACCGTTCGGTTGTAGCCCACTCATAAGTCTTTCAAAGTAGGATTGACCCGATATGACTGGGTTGGCAAACGGCCTACTAACTTGCATCCAAGAAGTAAACAGCTCCCCATCCTCCATGTCGTAAAGCCGGCCTACGATCCCAACTGGGTCGATGATGGGGGAGACACTGCAGAAGGGTGGGTTGGCCAAAAAATCGAAGCTGTGCGTTTTCCACTCACATGGTCTTCCCCAAAAGTAAGTCCAGAAACTCAGGAAGTGAGCTTTGGAGAGTACCAGAGGCCCATTTCAGGCGGGTTTCCTTTTGGGGAAGCGTTTGCTCAATTTGAGGGTACCCCTTTTTCAGGTTGGGGTAAGGTTCCACCAAAGGGAACCGGATGCCATTTTGAGGGTCTCTCTTTGAACTAAGACATCTAAGTTCTGTTTCACCTCCTTCTCCATCGATGGGCGTGGCACACCTGCGCCCAATGTAAAGGGATGCAGGGAGGGCATGAGGTTGTCCACCTGCGGTGGTTCGTAAACCTGCAATGAGAACTTAGATCCTCGAGTCAAGAATCTGTATCCACTTGGGAATAACATGCAACCTTGTCTGCATGAGGGGCTTATGTGGAAACCAGGAAACCAAGTGCAGCATGTGCACCGGCACTGATGCTCTTAGATTTTGCATAGTTGGAGCACGAAGCTCCAAGAAAATGCGAATTTGCAGCGATGTGTCCCATTCACTGTTAGGCGCGCATTTGGCAAGGCATTCCAGAAGTAAAGACACGCTAGTCTCCCCCCCATCAAAATAACGTGGAACCTGACACGGAATTCCTGGTTTGGACAATTTTCCTTTTAAAGGGACCCCCTGCCAGGTTCCGTTTTAAGGTGGGAGGGTAGTGAAATTTGAGGCTTCAGAGCCGACACCACATGCACGTTTTCGGGCAGCCGACCTATCTCGTTCCGGGGGAAAGGCGGGGGGGAGGCAACTCCCCATTTGGAGACAAGAGTTCGTGTTCGACTCCCCCTGTCCAAGCTTGGACCTGCGAAAAGTTGTGACTTTTCGCTTCAAAGGAAAGAGATGAAGGAACTGCAAAAGGGCAAATGAGTACAAAGGTCCGTGAAGTCTGCCATGCAAAAAGCTTTAAAAACACTTCTGCGGGAAAGAAGCGACGGGAATGGCCAGCCACAAGCCTCAGGTAGCTCCAAAAACTTGTAGGCTGCCAAATCCAAGGGCACCAACTGAACTGCAGCTGGTTGATCGGAAGGTCCTTTGTATGGAGTGACCATTCGGGAAACCACCCGACAAGATTTGACTTTCACCTGAGAAAAGTTAGCCACTGCATGAATGGAATATTGATCAACCCCCAGCCTTGAAATGGGCGAGGGCACGAAACCCCAGTTGCAAATCCCTTTTAACTTGCTGGTGCAATAGGTAGGGAATGCTTCTCAGAGCAATTTAGTGAGTGTTCTGCAAGTTTCGAGCGTTGCTCATCTCCTTCCCTTGGTTTCCTTTGGGATGTCGTGTAAAAATCCAAACGGCTCCCTAGCAAAAAGTCCAGCCACACCTCGAGCTATGGCAGTGCATGATTCCCCCTTTGGGCCTGCGTCTTTTCGAGGAAACAAAAGAAGACCCGCCCATTTTCGGGGGATACCCACACATTTTGATCACCCCTTTGCGTCGCTCTCGAAAGATGGTGTTCACTACCCCCCAACCACCTAAGCGAAAATTGGGGGATATGATATTGGGGGGGGAGAATTCCTTATGAAGAGCCCAAAAATGTGGTGTTTTCCTTTTGGCTTCCCTTGAAAACCCTTGCCACTTTGCCCCGTTTCTTGGTTTTCTCCGTGGCTTGGGTCAGTGACGCCTTGGACCGAAGGCTTGGAAGTCACGGTGAAGAAAGCCACGTGGAACTGTGGTGGTCAAAAATAGGGTAACCCCCAAATGGCTTGCCCTGGTAAGTGGCAACATGTTGCCCAAAACCTGGGTTTCATAAAATGACCCACATGTGGATGGAACCCACTCACCCAAAATATCTCAAAACAAAAACATGAACACTGGGACAAACCACCGGAGTCGGACTTGGTCTACAGCACCCCTCCTTTTGCTGGCGGCCTCCTGGCGAGTCGAGATCACGTCGGTGTGGCCGGTCTTCTGATTCCACTGGAAGGCACCTTGAGGCGGAGAGGTTCAGTCAAACTAGAATAACATATACATATATATATATATATGGATACATATATACATATATATATATATGGATACATATATATATATATACATATATATATATATGTATACAAATATACATATATATATATATATGTATGTATATACTCATCTATATATAAAGATTCACTTCATTCTGGCTTGCTCTTTTCCGCGCTGCAAGACCAGATTTGTCTGAAAAATTGAAACTTGAAACCTGCATTAAATACCAACACCTCTTCCCAGTAGGTTGTTCAAGACCCCGGGGTCTTCCTGGCCAAGCCCAGGTAAGCCCCAGCCCCAGCCTTGATTAAAGACTACCCCACTTTGTCTGGCCAAGCCCAGAAACTAAAAGGGGGTTGAGTCTTTCGAGTCGGATTACCCCTCGACTCCTTAAAACTCCAACCGCCGTCTTCCCTCGGGGCGGTTTTGAAAAGGGTCGGATTACCCCTCGACCTCACTTTTGACCTTCTTTCCACGTCCCCCAGTCCTGCCTTTGGCATGCTCAAATTTCGGCAACGATGCTTTGACCGCGGCCAGATACTGGTTTTTGAACACCCCCACATCCGGATGGTTGGGTGTTTTCATTTCAGCCTGAATGGCTAACCCCTCATTAAGGTAAATACGGGCAGTCTTCTGCGCCTGCCAACGTCCCTGGACAAGAATCTTATCCAAAGACCCATGTTTACGAAACCAAAAGGTTGCCCCACCGCGCCTTAAACTGTATGGACGAAATTCAAAAGCGTCCAAGTGCAGATCCTTGAGATATTGCGCGAACTTCTGACGCCACTTATGGGGCGCGGGGCACAAGTTGACGGGAGTCACCGCAGACTCCTTCCACTGTGAGAGTCGACGAACGACATCAGCGACTGACACGGTGACGCTTTCGGCGGCACCCTGTCGCTTACCAGCCTTGGTAAGACCAAGTGAAATGACTGCGGGAGTAAATCCAACTCCCGGAGAAACATGGGATTTCATTATACCCAAAATTTCGCCAGTCCTCAACATGGAATAGAAGCCGACAAGGAGTGAAAGGGCAAAAAGCGGATCCTTCCGGAAAAGCGCCAGACCAACTAGCGCGTGAAGGATATCTTCGGAAATTGGAGGCGCACGATTTGGCATTTCATTAGAAACCCAAGTCTTCATAAGTCTCCAGCTTTGCTGGAGCTTGCCTCGTACCTGGGGTTGCGCATCTTGTATGGCGGCTAAAGTATCAGACCCCAGGGCCCTGCCTTCACCATTTGCCCATAAATGCTCCAAATATTCGCCGACCAACTCATCCAAGAAGGATTGATCAGTCGGAAGAACCTTCCCATTAAATTTGAGGAAGGAAAAGAATCCTTTCAAAGCTCGGTCATACCGGACACGAGTAGCTGGCTGAACTGTGATTTGTTTTAAACTTCCAAGTCGCTTGCGAATTTTGACCCTGTCTTCTTTGGTTCTCCCTTCAACGCATTTAGGGCTCATTTTACCAATTTCTTCCGGACACTACGCCGACTCGGTCGGTCGGCTGGATTCTGCGACGTGTGGACATACGCCCACACCGGAAAACAACGGGAGGCCAAAAGAAGACAATTGATGCGGGTCAAAGTTCTGCGAAGTTTGCGACTGCTGGTACGCCCTCGGGCAAGGGAATGCATGCATACTAAACTGTCCGTCAAGTGAATAAATTTGGCACGAGCCACTTTGCGTTTTCCAATCCACCACCTGACACTGGTTAAAATGCCCCGGAGTTCCAGGCAATTAATGTGCTCGGGGTCTCCTTTCCAACCCCACCCAGCAACAGTCACCCACCTCCAACACTGCGAAGGGATGCTAGCCCGCAACCTATGAAACTTCAACTGTTCCTCAGCGGACGAGTGAACTAAAATATCCTCTCCCTTCAAACTGACATGGTTGAGGAATTTCTTGGCGAGAGTGAGCTCCTCCTCCTTCGACCCTCTTTTTCGGGAAAACGATAGGGGGGGTCGCTGCAAAAAATCCATAAAGTTGCGTCCTGCGCCAGGCTTTGTAGCCTCCACTGCGTCTGAAGAATTCAATTGCGGGCATAGACCCAATACTGATCCCAAGCAGCTCAAAAGAAAAGTGATGACTGTCACGTTCCACGAATTGCCAATAAGCGTGAGCCGCGTATCAGTCTTTTGTGTGGGAGTTGAACCACTTTTCGGGAGGCAGTTCTCAGTGTAGTTAATGGGAAACCCCATCATTGCCTCTCGCTCTCGTACATTGGGCAGACGAACCTCACCAGCCTTGTTGAAAAGACAGTAACAAGTCCTGTACTGGTAAGGGGGGAAACGAAAAGAATCGTCTTCCCATCTCTGACGCTCCTCAGGGGAACACTTGTTGAGTCCCGCCGGCCTATGCCCAGGGAAATTTCGAGGTCGAGATGTGGTAAAGGTCGGTAGTTTCTCAGTTCCCCTCATGGACCATCCAGGTTCCAAATAAATACTGGGGTCGATAGAGGCGTCAAGCTCGATGTCAACCACGGCTCCGTCTTTCTTATGAACGTTTGGCATGTCAGGGACCTCCCAATCAAACCAGTAAAGTCGAGGTCGATGTGCGACTGAAACTCCTGCTGCAGCAATTCGAACGGGTGATAGCTCCACAGATGCTGACATACGGAGACGATCCGTGTCGTCCATTGAGGCAACTGACTCCATAAGAAGACGAACTTGACACCAGGGAAAAGCCTGTTTAACCAGTTCCAGTATCCTAGGAACATGGGCGAACAAGCACGACCTTTCGTCTTTAAGGGCCCCTTTACGGTCAGCGTTGAGTCCACTGACACCTTGGCACGGGGGCCCAGCTCCCACGACGATCAAACTTGCCTGCGAAAAATGGGTGGCCCAACACCTCGGCATCCACCGTAGTAACATCCTCCCACATAAGGGAGGCAGGGTACCTACCTGGATTCTGTAACCCTCCTGGCCTCTGTGTTCTTCTCGACAGCAATGTGACCCAGCAATGGCAGCCGCGAGGCCTCCGCCGCAACTCGAAGTGCACCAATGCCATCGAAGAGCCCAATGGTCACCACCCCGCAAAAATCAAAGGGTTCAGGAAGGTCACCTCGCTGTGGCCTTTGGGAGGCTATAACTCCCCACGGGCTCAGGCCCTTGCTCCGGGTTACGCCTCCCCCCGTCGACGAAGCGTCACTTGCTGTAACCATCCCCTGGATCTCTGTACGGAAATCAAAATGTGCAAGGGGAACCAAACCCACAAACCTCAAGATCTCCATCTTGACCAACTCAGGAGTACGTAGGACGGATCCTTCTTTCAGACCTTCGAAGCTCTTGATATAAGACCATATGTGGTTCAGCGCCGAAAGGAGGGGCCTACGGAACATAGTCATATAAACGAAACCCCCTCCCACAATCTGAGCTTGTCGTTGCGTGCTAAAGGTAGAACTGGCTAATTTCAGCCCCAAAACCACATACTTCAGGATCTTGTCCACCTTTGGATAGGCAACGCCACGCACCCCGTCAACCACAGCTCCCTGTACTTCTGCCTGAGATTGGAGGGCCACAGCTTTCTTGGGGTGCCTTGGGATGTTCCATCTTGCATACGCCTCCTGAAGGGCCAACACAGTAGGAGTCAACTCTCCCTTCAACGTGGCGGCTAGGTCCTTGTTCACCTTTGTGAGCTCGTCAAAATTGTCCAAATAAATACGGAACATGTTGCTAGAAGAAGGGAAAGGCTTGTCACGCCTCAACTCCTGATCCCCTCCATTTAGGCGACCTGAGATCATCAAGCCCTGCCGCAAAACATACCGATGTACATGTTGGGCAATGCTCACAGAATTCTTGAAACCCATCGGAAGAACAGTCGCCGCCAGGTAACATGTACCAGATTTCCCTTCACAGAGGCTTTTAGGCAAAGGGCGGTTGAAAGCCATGAACCTATGCCAAGAAACGGGTACTTTAAAAATATAAAAGAAACATCTCACGTCCTCGCTTGAAATGAGAAGGTCCTCATCGACATCCAGCGACAGTGGTCCCATGGAACTCCACGAAGGAAGAGTAGCAATGTCGCCCTCAATACCCCGACAAATACCATTCAAGGGTATCAAGTTCATGATGAGCCGGTGGACCTCAATCTCGCCTGACCAGTCGCCCTTCGAAACCCCGAAGAGACCATTCAACAAGGGCTTGTCCTGAACGTGATAAACCTCTGACTCCTCAATAACTTTGCAAATGCCTCGTTGAAGAAGGTTTGTTGCGAGCTCCTCCCAATCCCCGGGAGGAACCATGACCTTGGGCCCTTTCGTGAACACCTGGTCCTCAACCGGGAGAAGATAGTTCTCGAAGTTCTCAACATAATGTTTGCACCCTGCATCACAAACGTCACAAAGGGCGACCGTCCCAACTTCCGAGGGCAACGCAGGGGATAACATCTCCCAAGAAACCGCACGTGCAACTTTGACCTCTTCTCCTTGATAATCAACCCCTTTGACTCTGAAGAACTCACCCCTGTCCAGGAACTCCGCCTTTTCCAGCCACCGACCAGCGGCGCACGCTTCATCCATGAGACCCCCCAAAAGCCGCTGTTGGCAGGGGGTCCCATCTCCAAACATAGACACTGGGGAGCCATTAAGATGATTCAATGACCAAATCATGTTCTGAAGAATCCTCAACTCCTCGTCCTTCTTGTTCGGGAATAGTTTCTTGAGGGAGCAAAAGGCTGATGGCAAGGGAAAGATGTTGCCAATGGACTTGGTCATGCAGCTTGAAGATAAATATTGAAACAGCGATGCTCCCAAATGAACTGCTCCCTCACCAAAAGTAAGGCCCCCCAGCATCTCTCCTACTCCCTTCTGCGCCTCTACCTCGGGTCGGCCCGAGGGCAGAGGCACCATCCCCTGGCTAGGAGCGCTATTGGCTCCCATCATGCACGGCAGTACCTCAATTCTTCCACCATTCTCTGTCATCTTCCGAGGGACGCTGTGGTCCAAGGTCTCATCCTCCTCTGTCATAGTCCGGTCCTCACCTCTCCCATTCTTAGGAGCTCTCCAGGCTGACACTTCCTCCTCTTGGCTGACTCCTGCCTTCCTTACTTCTTCTCCGCACCTTTTGATCCCTTCTCCTCCTTGCCTTTCTTGCTCTTGCCTTTGCCGTCTCGTCCTTTTCCTGGCTCTCGCCAACCACCCTTCGGTTGCTGCTCCCTCCCAGGAGCACCTTTTCCAGGGTTCTGCCAGGCACCTTCTCCGCGGGCTTCCTTTATCGCGATCGCAGCCTCCGCCCGGGTTGCTACCTGAGCTGTCTCCAAGGGGCACAGCTCCATCTTCTGAGCAGTCTGCCACGGCATCCCCTGAGAGACCTGCTCCAACGATTTCAGGCGCTGCAGCAACAGGTCGATCGCCTCGGCGACCCTCCCTTGGGCCAGGAGGTCCGCACCATAGGCCAGGGTGAACGCTTCTCGGGCCATCGCGCCATGGAGTTTCAGCTGAAGCACCGTCCTGAAATAGTGCACTCCCACCGGCGCCAAATCTCTGAAGTGCTCCTATGCCTCCTCGCTTTATCCTCCTTGCTTGATGACACCGGAGAGGTGGGGGTCCGATGCCTGGCTTCCCTTGGACGCTCCTCTTCCTCCTCGCTCGCGGCGGGCTCCTCCTTGACCCCCACAGACCCTCCGACCTGGTGCCACGGAAACTCTTCCCTTCCTCTTTTCAATTCCTTTCCTCCCGGACTCCTGGTGACCTCCACGCTCTCCTCACGTTTCCCCCTCGATGACCTAGACCTCTTCCTTCTCCTCTCCTTCTCCTTCTTTTCCTCTTTCTTCCTTTTCTTCTTCTCCTTCACTCTCTCCTCACCGGCCTCTTTGGCCCCAGCAGCCTCTGCCGCTGACCCTGTGTCGGAGGCCGGGGGGACTGCCAGGCCCCGGTCCTCCCTCAGGAGCTCAAGCTCCCGCTGGAGATGCTCCCTCGGAAGGAGCAACTCCTACCCCTCCCGTCCCAAGAGGGGTTGCTGCAGGGGGCTGGGTTGCCAACCAGTGATCCCGATCCCGAAGGTCCAGGATCTCCCCCTGCAGCAACCTCACACGCTCGAAGCCCCGGCTCCAGAAAAAGTAGGAGCTAGACCCTCGGCACAGGTCCCTGACCCTGCTAAGGGTCAGGCACAAGTCGCACTGGCACACTCCTTCGGAGGAGTGGCCAGTGGCCATAACCCGCAAGCCGAAATCTGGCGGAACGCAAACCTAATTCATCTTTACATACCGGGGCGTTACATCACATATGTAATATATGTATAATGGTGCAGCGTCTCTAACCCCCCCCCCTCTCGTCCGTGGTCCTGTGGTTGGGTTCTTGTATATATATATATATACACACACTCGGGTAGCATTTTCAGCCTGGTTGGAAGGGAAACCAAGATGAAACCATGCGTTTTCGGCTCCCCAAATTGTGCAATGCGCAATATGTAGTTCCCAAGAATGGACATGGGAATAAAGAGACTCTGGTCTGTGCGGGAAATTGAGTGAGCACGCGCCCCTGTCAGTTGGACCACAAAACTACAGTTTTTGTTTACCTAACCTCACATGCAATGCACAGTAGACTATGCAAGGGAACTGTAGACGCCTCAGCAAAAAGCTTAACTTTTGCAGGTTAAAGGAAATTATGATGGCCAGCAGTAGAGTGTGGTCCATTCGGGAGGGACATGGAGCATACAAGGGGGACTCTCCAATGTACCCATGGAGCCAACAAGGGGGGACTCTCCAATGTACCCATGTCCATGGATGGCCCGCAAAAATTGCAAAAATGGGTGGCTTCCAATTGGAGACACCAAAATGAGGCACTCTCTTCAGAAAACACCCATATGTCTCACCCCCGCCATGCTCCAGCCCAAACCTGTCACCCCGAATGTGGCGAATATGGCGAATCGGCTTTCCTGTTGGTTCCCCCCGATATGTTTTTCCATCAACCTGACATGGGCACCGCGCCTCGGAGAACAGAAGACAGACGCAAGATTCGCCTTTGGTTGGCTTGGAGGGAATCAACCGGAAAGCCGGTGCGCCGGTTCGGAGGTCCGAACCGCGAAAAACACACCCAACTGGAAGCAAATTGGGAGGGGGGTGGTGAAAACAGGTTGGTTTCCTTTCGGTGCCTGTTTAAAACCAAGAGGGGATCCCCTCACTTTTTGAGCGGATTGGCCAAAAAGAAGGAATTCAACCTTTTCTTACCAATACTCAGTTCCTGAGTGGATTGGCCAACAAAGTCAAATTTACCACTAAAATGGTCTTCCCCAAAAAGTGACTCGAGTCCAGGAACTCAGGCTGTGAGCTGACTATTTTTCTTGAGTCGCCCATGTGTGCCGTTGTCAAAGCTCCTGTGGTTCATGTTTCCCCTCATTTCAATACCCTCTTTCCAACAATCATGGAAGAGGACTTCCATGGGTTTCCCCAAAAGGAAGGTCTTCCAAAACCCTCCCATCGTCAGCTTCCATGACTAGGTCCTCCAGTAGGGAAACCCTCCCCCAAAAAAGGGGTGAGAAAGGGCACCTAGCTGCACAACCTAGATGATTGTTGGAGAGGGTAGGCCCCCTTCCGCTTGTCTCAAATTCCAAGGCTCCCGACCCCAAGCTTGCTCCAGGTCTTTGAAGCGCTTCTGCAGGGACTCGCCCTGAAGCACTTCGGTGCAAGAAGGGAACACCTGAGGTCTTTTGCCTGTGCCCTCGTACGAGGGGCGCCATGGGAGACCTCCATTCGGAGTCCTCCGAGGCTGGAGAAGCGGTTCCTCGAAACCGGGGTCTGCGGGCTGAAAACAGGGGGCAAGTCCTCGTCTGGGCAGGGGTTCACCACGGCGTGCTTTCTTTTTTTTTGCCGAAAAAAAAAAGCACGTGGCTTTTGCTTGGCACCTGGACAAACAGAACGGACCTGAATTCTGTCATCCGCAGTCCCCTCACCATGCTCCATGCATCTGAATGTTTGCCAAACAGCCTGGGTTGCAAAACAAGTGGATGCACTTGATGGGAACATCTCAAAAAGACCACGCAGTGGCAGCGACAGAAACTGTGGCTTGGTTTCGGATAAGAAGAAAGGACAGTGAGTTATCATGGAAACACGAAAGATAAAACATGAAACAAATAGGTTTTCATGATGGATGGAATCGCGCGTTTTAACCCCTTTGGTGAGCTTCATGACAAAAGTAGCCCGAAGGGAAAGTTGCTTCCAAATACCTCGGCTCTTGCCCCTGGCAACCATATTCCACGAGCCGCAAACTGAAAAATCGTGTCAGCAAACATCCCAGTCTCGGTAGAGCCAAAATTCAACGGGCTGTATTAAGCACACCCTTTGCATCCACTTTCTATCGCCAAGTTACCTCACCAACCCGCAAAAAGCCCAGGTGATATCCCCAACAGCCCCGGAAACCCTGGTACCTCCGGAGCCCCCCACTGAAAGCTGCCCCAAAACTACCCCAGAGCCTACCTGGCTGGGTCAAAAATAGGTACCCCAAATGGCTTGCCCTGGTGGTTCAATTTTGACCCATACCCATCTATCCTAGGTCCTTCAGTAGAGAGCTTAGAATAACTGTACCAACTTTTGTCTGTAGACTATTTTACTAGGGGAGCCGAATCTCCCCCCAAAAAAGTGGTGAGAAAGGGCAGGCTGGGGGACCTACCCCGCCTCCGAAGTCAGCCCGGCCAGCGCCACCTGTGAGAGCACCCGGTACCTGGGAGAAAAACGGCGGGGGGGGGGGGAGTGGTTGGTCCGGAAAGGAGCGGCGGAAGACGTTAACTAACATGCCATAGCAGAAAACACCGGAGTGGAACATGCCAACAAACTAACAAGCGAGTTTCTTCTAGCAGAATGTGGCAAACGTGGTGCATGGGTTGTGCACTTCCTGAGTGCGGCTGACGACATGTGCAAACTGGTTGCTTGTAGCTTTGCGGGCTTCAGTTCCAGCGACAGGTGGCGCAACAAACCAACGATGATCGGTGCGAGCTGACGTCGTTCAACCCAAAACAAATGCTGTGCCCCGTTCAGCTGTTTTGGTTGTCTTTGGTGGACCCCATTCAGGTGTCCGCCACTGGGCTTGCTCCCAAAACCATAAACAAGAGAGAGCCTTCTCTCCGTGCTGGAAACACAACACAACCCTTGGGAAACCAAACCGAGCTTCTACCCAGTTTGGTTTCAGATCGCCAAAGGAGCCCAAAAAGCGCCTGGCAGCCGCTGGCACACACCCAAAAGGCACCCCTGGTAGAAGGTACGGAACTCAGATGACATGGCACATCCATCCATCCATCCATCCATCCATCCATCCATCCATCCATCCATCCATCCATCCATCCATCCATCCATCCATCCATCCATCCATCCATCCATCCATCCATCCATCCATCCATCCATCCATCCATCCATGGGGATGGCAAACGGAAAAAAAGAAGAATAAAAAAAAGGAAGACGTATCTTCAGACTCTATCCTGCATTCAGTATGATGGTCTAAAACGCACCATGTAAAGCAGTTTTGGAGGAGATGCCTTTCGGGTTTCCTTTGGTCTTCCTTTGAAAAAGGATTTACTAACTCTTAAAAAAGAACGCACCCGCTCATCACCGTTGGGCACTCGGCGGAGGCTCCCTCAAACTCTTCCCGCATCTTGCGGACCTTGTCTGCATCAGCCTGTCAGGTCCGAACAAACCCGAGCGAAACATGGGCGTAAAGGGAAACAGTGCCCCTGAAAGCAATCAAACCAACCCTTGCTTGCCAAACGTCAACCAAACACAGTATAAGGGCTTGAAGAAATCCAAATTTAGCGATGATGTGGGTGGACGAAATCCATGTCGCACCAATTTGAAACTCAGGATTTCATCCATGCGCAGTAGGTGTCTTTTGGGGAAAAATCGATGGCGCAGGTAAATGATTAGAACCAGCAACCAGTGCCTCTAGGGGTTGATTCTCCATTCTTTTCAACCATCGTTCTTTCAAAAAACCGGCTGTTTCCCCGGGTTTTTGATGGTTTCCTGAAAAGAAGGATCCCTGGAAAGAATGGGGAAGGTACCCCTAGAGTGCCATCTGTTTTCAGCCAAAATGGCCTAAAAGGCCACCTATGAATCAAATGAGAAGCCCTCTAATAAATTGCAAGAGTTGCAACCAGTGCCCGAATTTAAACAAAACGCAAAACGATTTTCGTCAGCGTGTCCGAATCAAAAGGGGCGGGGCTGCCTCTGGGACCTTCGGATGTTGGGAGAGTTGCTGTGACCAGTTAGCTCTTGAAATGAAGTCACTCGCAGGCTCACTGAGACGTTTTTGTTCTGGAACGCTAACAAAAAACAAAATGGTCTCCACCAAAGGGTCCCCAAATGTCCCCAGTTAAAACTCACACCCAAGCGGTATGTGTCAAAACTGGGATTCGGACCCCCACAATGGTGGGTTGCCCGTTTGGCTTCCTCTGCACCCCCGAACAGGGTACCCTCCCGTCCACCAACATGGAACCTGACTGAGGAATCGCTCCTGGCTTGGACGAGTTTCCTTTGAAGGGCACCATCTGTCTGGAGTCCATGTTAGTTGTTGGGAGGGTGCCCCTTGGAACACAGAAACACAAAAAAACCATCGAAACCTAGGTTGAAGCATGATGAAGGTTAGTGGCTTCAAGGGTACCGACTCCAAAATAAGCGCAGGTGATATGCCCAACAGCCCCGGAAACTCTCTGGAAGCTCCGCAACGCTGCTCCGAACCACTCCGGAGCTTAAAAGGAAACCGAATGGTGGACGATATTCTACACATATTGGACACTCATAGTTAACGGGGTCCATAATTCACGCAGCGGGGT
The DNA here is from genome assembly GCA_963377175.1 of Effrenium voratum. Taxonomy (NCBI): domain Eukaryota; class Dinophyceae; order Suessiales; family Symbiodiniaceae; genus Effrenium; species Effrenium voratum. The sequence continues at coordinate 270,680 of CAUJNA010003252.1, read as the reverse complement.
CGATATTCTACACACATTGGACTGTCAAGATCAACGTGGTGAGTTTCTCAAAATCGGGGAACTGCCTGTTCGGAAAAAGAGAGAAACAAAAGAAAGAAGAAAGAACAAAAACGGAACAAACCGCCAGGGGACTTCCGCCCGCCCCATGGGACTTCCTCGCCTTACCCAGCACCGGGGCGTCACCGGAGATGCCGGAGTACCAAGGTACCATGGGCACTGGCCCTGGCTTTTTTTTGAACCAAAACCCGAGCTGACCGGAACCTCTACCAAAGTGCTTGCAAAGGTGGGTATATATACATGTATAAGCTTTAGTATCATCCAAGCAAAGCCCGAACAAGTCTATGTTCTAGCCTTGAAAGATTTTCAACATGGCTACAAAGCAATCCAGTGTGAAAAGCAGCTAGAAGCAACCTACTCAAATGGCTACGTGCTGGCTTACATGCCCCCAATTCACACACCCTCTATATGGGTCAGTGTCAACACCACCTGCAAGCATGCGGGTCATTCTTCAGCAAGCTGATTGTTCACATGTCAATGTGTGATGGCAGTCATTCCTGCCCCACGCTGACCACAAAGATCATGCGGATTGGTATGTCTTGTACCCGATATTACCTTTGTCAGGCACGAAGCCAAGAAGCCAGAAGCCAAAAAGCCAAGAAGCCAAGAAGCCAAAAGCGAAGAAAAAAAAACTTCAATAAATACCCCTCCAAACCAAAATCCGATCGATCACGAGTGAGTTTGCCTCCCAGCAGCTGCGCGGCTTCCTGCAGCTGCACGCCGCAGCCCGGCGGCGCCAGCGGCGCCTCCGGCAACGCCGGCGCGGGCGCCGGCGCGGCGCTTGGCGCCGCGGGCGCGGGCGCCGGCGCGGCGCTTTCGCTTGGGTAGCCGGCGGGGGTCCGCGGAACCAAGGCCTCGCCTGGCATGCAGGAAAAACATACCCCGCTGAGTAACGTGGTTTCATATCCTCAATTGTTATCCTATATTATCTTTCAGGGTAGATCCCAGTAGGGGATGGACAAAATCCAAGGGGATACCTCTGGGTAGTTGCGCACTGGCCGGGTTCCGAAAACATAATTTTCGGTTGAAAGGTTAGTTCGCTCAAACCAAGAAGCAAACAAGAAAACGCTGGCAGTGGGGTTTTCAGGAATGGATTTAACCTGGGTTCCCGTCTGGAAAATCAGCCATGCCTGGGATTGATCCATGCTGAACATTGGGCACAAGCACCCCGAAATGGACGGGGTGGCCCAAGCAATTGAATCCAGTGAGTATGAATTTGAATAGCTACCAGTCGGCCCCATATTCTTGCAATTTGGTTCCCTCTCACGCCAGCTCAAAAGGGGTTCTCCCATTCCTGTAAATTGGTCTTCCTGTCGAGCCAACCCAAAAAGGCTCCCGTATTTGTCCACTATGGTCTTCGACTTGGGAGAAAGGCAGAAATCACTAATCGTTGGGCTCCCTAGCTTCTTTGTGTGTGTGTATGTCGGTGGGCCTAATGTCTTTGTGTGTGGGTCTTTTTTGAGGATAGCCTTTTTTGGAGTGTTGAAAAGGGCAGCCCAAGGGACAACCACCATTTGTGGGATCCCTATCTTGAAAAACACAATCGGTCTCCTTATATTCAATACGAAGGTGTTGCCTCGTTTTTGTTCCTGGCAACCTTGGCCCCCCTTCCAAGGAAAACATGGAAGTGGACAGGCCTATTCAGGAGGAAAACCAATTCTCCAAACCCTTCTGTCAGCTTGCATGATTGTTGAAAAGAGGGCAACCCTGGTTTCCTGCCATAGTGATCCGGGTTGTCCAAAACGGGACACCCCCAATCAACATCACAGAGGGGATTCTTTCTCATGGCTTCCCATCAAAACAAAAGGGCAAGATCCAAAGCGTAAATCTTTGAGAAAAGTCCTGTACGTGGCTACGTGTTAATGAAACCCAATGCCTAAATTCACGAAATGTTTCCAGGTAGTTCTAGTTCTTAATCTGCTTATTTGTGGTAGTGACGTTTTGGGACAAGTAACATCATCCCACATCTCTCCGGCATCCCCTTCCGGGGTGCAACCCCGGAACTCGGTGTACCTTTTGCCCGTAAGGCCAAGCTCTGAGACAACCTCATCATTGGGCCTCATGAGCTTACATCTTGGTTGAATGTGGTCTCTGCTGCAGGGTCCGCAACTGCCAACATGCCCGGAACGCATCATACCACAAGTGTTCCTCGGCCCCACCACAGTGCGGAATTTATGTTTGCATTGTTTTCGTGTTACTTTTGAAGCCAAAAACGAAAAACCTTCCTAAAGCAAATACCCCTCCCCCCGTCTGGTTTAAGGGAAACCCACGTTCCCACACCCAAAGCCCCACGTCCACCTCCTTGCCCCGCGCTCCAGCGCCGTCCTCCGCGTTCCGCGCCGTTCCCAGCGCTCCGGCGGGTCGCCTCTCGGAGGTCCCGCTGCGCGAGCGCCGCTTCTGCGAGGTCACGGGCCTGAGGGGCCCTTGCCAAGTGCGCCCGCGCCAACAAAACGGGCGCTTTCCCCTTTTTTTGGAAGGGGACCCCCCCCAAAACGGGTGTTTTGGGTTGGGGGGGGTTTTAGAAGGGGACCCCCCAAAACGGTGTGTGTGTGTGTGTGTGTGTGTTTTTTTTGGGGGGGGACCTGTTGGTTGATTTGAAGATGCTTCTGGGTATGTTACCCGAATTGTATACATGTAGCGATGCTACCCGGTGGATCCAAGAACCCACCCCTTCGCCGTAATCAGGCTTTTGGCTTTTGGGCCGGAGGGATAAACAAACTCCTGCATCCTGATAGACCCTCTAAAGAATGGGATACGGCCCCCACCAACTGGTGTGTTTTGTGTTTTGTGGATGTTGCAACCATCCACAGTATGGTTTCCCTATGTTAAGCAGATAGTGGCTTTCCCTATATCATCCTTACACAGGTTACTGAAATATCACCCATCAGATCGGCAAGGAGACCCTATGTAGGGAAACCGAAAGGAAACAACCACAAACTGGGGGTCGAACCTCTATCTGTGTATTTTTGTTGAGGCGGCCGTTTTTTGATTGGTTTCAAAGGAAAACAAAAGGGACACACATGTTGGGTGGCTACCCTAACAAAAGACTCTAGAAGTTGATTCTCCATTCTGTTCAACCAGCGTTCTTTTCAATAACCAGCTGTTTCTGCTGGGTTCGTGGATGGTTTCCTGAAAAGATTCGGATGTCTGGACCGAAAGGTTGGATGATCCCCCAGAACGACACACCCATCTTGACTGGGCTGTCCTCAGATCCCCTGCTAAAAGTTTAACCTTCAGTGGCTTAAATGGAAACCCAACCACTAAACCAACTCAAACCTAAAAACCAACTAATAAACTCAAAACCAACTAAAAACTGATCGAGACTAAAACCCAAAAAGCAAAAAAAGAAAGAAAGTAAAAACAACTAAGAAACTAAAACCTAAAAACCAACTAATAAACTCAAAACCAACTAAAAACTGATCGAGACCAAACTCCTAAAAGCAAAAACAGAAAAAAAAAGAAGAAAAAACTAAAAACTGAGACACTAAAACCTAACAAGCAACAGATAAACTAACAACCAACTAACAACTGAGAGACTAAAATCTTTTCACTAACTAATAAGCTAAAAACCAACTACAAACTGAGAAGCTAAAACCAAAAAACAACTAAAAACCAACTAAAAACCTAAAACTGAGACACTAAAACCAGAAGAAGAAGAAGAAAGCTACAGTAAGGGTTCACGGCAGGGAACCAATTCCCTGGCCTCAGCGGCCGCGGCCTCCGCCGCGGCCCGGCCCCGCAGCGGCTTCGTGGCCATGGTCAGCCGGTCGCCCGGTTTCGTCGCTGGCGGTTGGGATCAGGCAGGGAACGACCCCAAGCAGAACCACTTGATCTTGGGACACACCCAAAATACCTAAGAGCTTGGGAGCAGAAAATATTTTCGTTATTTCTGTGTACCGAAATGTGGGCCAAGCGGGAGCTTCTTGGGTTTGGAAAGTGTGGATTGGAACCTAGTGGCTCAGGGTGTGAGTTCAACCTCGTTTTGAGACGTTGCCTGCCACGTGTTCGATCCGGATCTTTCAGGTCCCGAACTAGTGCTGCTTGTTTGGCGTCATTGGCGTCTCAAGAACGCATCTCTGTGGTGTGCAAGGGTTTTGGCAGTACACCCTGGAAGCCTTGGGCATGCCATTGAAAAAGAAGTCAAGCTGTTAAACTGAGCTTGGGGCTACATAAGGTATCAAACCAACACCAGATTGAAGTTCCCAAGGCATTTTTCCTCAAGCAACCTTCTTGGTTTCCTTGGGTAGGGTATCATGTTGCCATAAAACTAAGGGGCGAAGCACGAGCCGCATTCTCCGCAGCGCTTGACACTACCTGCAGTACCTGTTCCGCGCGGCGCGGCGACATCTGTTTGCTACGTGAGCCAACAGGACATTTTCGTGAGTTGCCCGCATGTTTTTCCCGAATCGACCAATAGACTGACAACTTTGACCGTGGGATCAGCTGGCAGGGGGGAAGGGATGGGTTCCAAAGGACCGTGCAGTTGGCTTCGCTCGATTCGACTTGAAACTTGACTCGTTGGCTGGGGCAGCTTCACCGCGTTTACCGCATGCTGCCCGGGTGAATGAACTGGATTCATGATCTGACGACATCTGTAGCCTGACACTTCTTTCGTAATCCTGATGTTCTGCAGCAAGGGCTCATCCAATCCATCCAATCCATCCAATCCAATCCAATCCAATCCAATCCAATCCAATCCAATCCAATCCAATCCAATCCAATCCAATCCGTCCAATCCATACAATCCAATCTACAGCAAAAGCTATCCTCATATTCTGAAAAATTGCTCCAATCGTTCCGTCCCTCCCATGGCGCCAGTCCCATGCGTCAGGTCCATCCGTGCGTCCGTCCATGCCAGCAGACATGTATCGGGGCAAATGGCTGGAATTCCCCAGGAGCAAATGGCATCCATGCTCCCGAAAAAACGAGGGTCGTGTGCACATGCAGATCACAAAGACCACTCTTACAGGGTTGTCCTTTTGGAGGAAAACCACCAAAACTCACCTAACTATCCTTCTGGGGGCCATAACTCGACCTCTCCAGTGATCCAATAGCCACTGGATCAAATAGAAACCAATGCCAGCAGGAACAGTCAAAAGCGAGTTTACGAGCAGTGGCCATAAGATCAGCTCCGGCTCGCAACGGGTCACTGGCCAGCCACACAAATCATGCATCCAAAACACGGCCATGGGAAAGCGGGTTTTCTGGTTGGTGGACTCGAAAAAGGAGCTGACCCAAAATTCCAGCGCCTTGGTTGGAAAAAAGGCTTAATGGACAACTGGGAGAACGTAGCGTAACATCTGCAGTGCTCTAAGCCAAATCGTACCCGCCACCAAAGCTACCTTTCGTCTTTGCCATTCAAACATGGTGCAGCCACGTCTGATGTTCAGCATCGACTAATTCTAGCTTCCCTTACAGCACTCCGTGGCAGCTGATTGTGCGAACAGGCTTCTTGGCATGTCATCACCCCCTACGGGAAGCTCAATCATAACTTGCCAAACAAACCCGTATCTAAGCGACACAACAAAGGAAGTACAAGGACCCCAACTCTGTGTTTACATTCATATTGCTTCGGGCAACCATAATCATATTGTTCAACCAACTACATGGTGGGTCCCCCTTGTTTGGTGGTTTCAACAAGGAACCAAGAGGAAGACAATTTTTTTGGGGGCGTCCTGCAAAATGGACACACCCATATACATATATGGGCGTGCTGTTGAGGCCAAAGGGAAACCAAAAGGAACCCTCCCTGTTTCCGGGGGGGGGGATTCTGGCAACCCATATGGCCATGGGTCAAAACCACGTACCCCCAGTGAACATCCCAATCCAACCCCTAAAATAATGCCTAAAATGGGTGGTGAAGTCACCCACCAACCAAAATCGGATCCCATTGGTGTTGACCCACAGCCATATAACCTAAGCCAAGTTCGCCAGGACTTGATGGCCTGCAGCTTGTTGGCGAGGCGCAAATGTGCTGCCGCCTTCTCCTCCCAGAAGCCGTTCCTGACGTATGGGGCAAGCTTAAACCCCCAGGAATCGGACCGCAGGATTTAGTCGTCCACGTTTCCATTTACCAGGGCAAGCCATTTTGGGGTTACCGCATTTTTGACCCACAGCCACGTGGATCACTCAGTAAGCTGCCGGTGTTGCTTCACAATACTCCCTAACACAACACGGAACCCAACGGGTTCGGGACGCCAAAATGGGATGTTCCTTTTGGTTTCAATGAAAGACACTAGTTCTCTTGATCGCCAGAAGATGGAATCCACGTTTTTTTCCATATGGAGTTTCCAGCGTTGGGCCGGGTCCATGTGGAAAAACACGGCGATTCAGCACGATGTTCACACAACTTGGGGTGAAATAGAACATCCTCCTTTTCAACCTCAGAATCAGGACAGCGGTTTCAACCTGCTTATTGATCTCCGTGTTCTGCCTTGTGATTTATGGGCTTGGAGATAAGACAAGCAAGATCCCCCTGACTTACGTTGGGACACTCGGTATTTCCAAGTGAAGAGCGCAACTCGGGTACTTCCTGTGGAACTTCCGGTGGGATTTCCATTTGGGGTGGCCCCTGCTCTGCTTTGGCAGATACGTGGGAACCAGGAGAGTGGGAAGTCACTAAACATCCGGGCATAAGTGGTCGGGCCTTCTTTGTGGTTCAGCTGGTGGAACATACATCCGCATGGTTTCAGTTTGGTTGATAGATTCGAACCCCTTTCAATGCCACCTGCTTGTTCACAAGGAGACATGGGGAAATCCCAAAAAAGTTCGGAGTGGACATAGCCACCTGCGTCTGATCCATTCCTCCATGTTTGCTGCCACAACTTGCTTGACGAATACGCGAAGCTTAAACCTACTTACGTATTTGTCCACTCCAAAGAAACACACGAAAAACAAAAAAAAGGAAAAAAAAACTGCATACGAATGTGTGACAGATTTACTATGGTACATAGCAGCCTCGATATCAAGCTAAACTCGCTCTAGTCATCGCGACGTTAGCAGCCGAGGCCGACGCCAGTTTAAGGAGCCCACCAACGCTCAAACCCGCTTTGAGCGATGCCCTAAATGTGACACGCGCGCATTCTTGGGTGTTGAGGCAACCTATCGGACGCCTCCCCACGGTCACAAGAAGAGCAAGCATCGAAGTCCGCCTCGGCGAAAAAAGGAAGGCATACACAACTTCGTGTGCCTGCTCCAGAAGTCCCAGCGCGGATCAGGGCCTTGGGCCCGCACTTGCGCTCCGCCTTGCTGTCCTTTGCCCACGAAGTGGAAGCCCTCCCAAGCTGCAAAAATGGCCGCGCGTGCTTGGTCTTCGACAGTGGGTTCGTCTGCTTTCCTGCCTGGATGGCGAGTTGAAGAACGCTTTCTTCACATCAACCGGCGCATTCGTCGTCAGGAATTTGCCCATCCACAATATGACAGAATGAGAAGGAGGCCTGCGGTGCTTTGTCCAGGCCGAACAAGAAATGGGGATTTTTAGGCGGGACCGAGACAATGGCCACTGCTTGGGATAGCACTGAGCGACTTAGAGGGGCTTGTAAGCTGGTTGTAAGCTAGGTTACCAAGAACTTTCTACAGGATTTCCTCCATTTCCCTTCTTGGAACCTCCAAAACTTGCAGTTTCACGGCAAACCACCAGCAAATTTCAACTTGTGAAGGGAAAACCAGTGACTCCTGTACTGACTTGGCGAATCGAACATCCAAGGAAAAATATGTACTGAACCAAATCCATGGACGAAACCCAGTGGAATTACTGGAGGCCTACCAACTGCCTGGCTCGAAGATTTGGTGAATCTTCTTAGTGGATTCTCGGGTGACCTCGCAGCAAAATCCCCCAATGTGTCCCATCTGAACACCTACCAAGCCAAACTCGCCAACAAGAAAGTTGTTAAAGTGGAATGCCGGGCCCCTGACGTAGCCGAACTTTTCAGAGAGCAAGGCCCGGGCGTCATCAGGCGGTGCCGCTCCTATTGCGGGTGGGGATGTGGTGTTGAGAAAACTCAGGTGGTCTCCCTGCACTATACGGCGCGGGTGTGCCTTCTTTTAGGGTTTCAGGGGACCCGCGAGATGGTAGTTTTCCTTTTGGTCTCCCTGCAAAACCACAAAAACAAGATATCCTCCAAAAACCGACCTATTATTCTATAAATGTATATATTTGTATATATTCCCTTTTACGTGGTTCAAACATCGCCTTTTGGAATGGGCCAAAACGAAGCTGGGGTCCCTGCTTGGCCTCCTTTTGCCACGCCCGCGCCAAAGAAATGCCACGCTGCCATTTAAAAAAAAACATAACACTCAAGGTGCCGAGGTGCAACACAAAAGGTGTCTAAGACCAGAGGTGCACCTTCGTTTCCGTGGCCTCTACCGGCCAATCCAGCACCAAACAGCGGCCAATCCACCGAGCTGAACTAAGCAGTTCCTGGCCTCCGAGGAAGAAAAAAACAAACCTGAACCTCACGCCCTGCTCAGCAATGTGCTAGAGTGCTCATAGAACCGGGCCCATGGTCCAGGAACTGCTTGCCTGCACGCATGTTCTGCACCTTCAGGTAAGAGGCTGGACAGATGCAAGCGCATCCTGTTTTCCTGAAGCTCTGCAAGCCATCGCTGCTTGATGTGGAAGGAACAAAAAATGCATCAGAAGTTGCATTGGTTGCCACAACTGCTTGAGAGGCTCTCACAGTGTCCGCATTTCAGGGTTTGGTCGGATGGATCATCTCAAGACTGGCTTCGGGCATCGAAAAGATGGCCAACATCTCTTGACTCAGCGGTCAACAATGGGATGACCCCGGCAATCCCGCGCAAGGAACACTCGACTTCAGAACTGTCGTCAATCACAAAGCACTGCGACAAAAGTATCTGCAAACTCCTAATGGTTGCCAAGTCGTCAGTTCGAGCTTTGCAATGAAATCCTGAACGATATTCTGACGTGTCGATCTGGACATAAAAAGCGATCACCCTGGAAGGCCATGGCTAAACATGGACTAAAAAAGGGAAACTAAAAGGTGACAAGGTCGGCTTTGGGCAAGAGAGAACTTCAAAAGGACTGTCCCCTCTCAAAAGGAAAAGGGGAAGCTCTACTGGAGGTCTGGCAATCAACAACAACCGCAACTTGGATGTTCAACCCGGCGGGTAATCGTTCTCAGCGTGCTAACCCGGGATATCCCTGTTCCTTACACTCCCTCCAACAATCACGGAAACTGAGAGGAGGCGTTTGGACGATGACCTGCCTTCTGGCAAAGCCCCATGTCCACTTCCATGATTGTTGGAGGGAGGGTATGCCCTATAAGGTTGCAACCGGCCACAAGGGCGCTGGCCCCCCCAGTTCTGTAGCCATGATTGTACGTACCCTACTTACTCAGTGGTGTGATCCAAGAACTGTGGCTATCCCAGAAAAAACAACATGGCTAAGTAAGCAAGTGGATTGAACATCCACGTTGTGCACCCCACAAAATGATGGTTGTCTTGTCTTTCCTAATTAAGCGGTCATGTGAGAAGTGTCTTTAAATAGGAGACCCCCAAAAATGGTGGTGTTCCCGTTGGTTTCTTTCTTAGGCAACCCAAAATGGGTACCGCGAAAGAAAAAAAAACGAGAAAAAACAACACTCCCATGTTTTAACTGGTCTGGATTGAACCTCCATACTGTGGATGGACAAAATCCTGCACCACCTAAGCACCCCTGGAACGATCATTCTCCTGTAAACACCAACCAACAATGGTTTCAACCATGGTTTCAAAGTGCATCACCCAGCTGAACAATCCACCCACCCCATGCTTTTTCCTTTCTGGTCTGGAGGTGATGTTCCAGCTTGCTGGTGCGATAGGCAGGGATGACCTTGTCTGGGGGTTGGGAATGAACCGTTTGGGGTTTCCCTTGAAATCAAGCCACAAGTTGGATTGTTTATCGGGGTCGTTCCATTTCTCATTCCCTGCTTAAAGGGGCATTATACTACTAGTAAGTGGTTAGTAAGTTTGGTTATAGCCCACTTACCATGGTTGTAAGCCTCCTCAGTCAGTCATGATGTTGACCCCATATTCACCAACCCCATTTTGTTAACAGGGGGAGTGTCCCTAGGTTTGGTGGGGATTCCGGAAGGGCCCCCAACCCCCCTATCAATCACCAGGGGTTGATATGGGGTCAACTTGAACCAGGCTTACTATCCACTTACTAAGCACAATGCCCCTTGCCTATCGCGCCAGGTGTCACACGCATCGAGCGGATCGAGCCCGGACCTCTACGGACTCAAACTTCCGGTGGTTCGCGTGGATCCACAGCTTGTCCGCCAAGTCCTCGAGCCCAAAATTCGACAAAAAGGCGCCGAGGGATGGAAGCGGCACAAATCGCAGAAGTTTCACGGGAGATGCGCAGCCACTGCAAAACCCACTAGTAAATGGTACTGATGCCCCTCTGCGACTACGGACTACAAATTGTCACGCTAAATAGTGACAATGTCTATAAACATACAAGCCATGGTCAAAACTACTTGTTGCCCTAACAGGGCCTGGAAGATTTGAGCCCCTCGATTGCTGTGGAATTTAGTGAGTCCATCATGTCCCTCCCATAGGCTACTCGTAATGTTGACCGAATGGGTATGTGTCTTGCACCCAAAATGGCAGCTGTCCTGTGGTTTCCTTTAGACCAAGCGGAAAGGGGCGCCCTCAAACACACAAACACAAGCACAGGCACAAGCCCACACACACAAGCACATAAACACAAAAACACAACCACGCAAGCACACAAACACAAACAAAAAACGCAAACACAAACACAAACACAAACCCACACACAAACCCACACACACACAAGCACACAAACACAAAAACACAACCACGCAAGCACAAACACAAACACAAACACCACGCAAGCACAAACACAAACACAAACACAAACACAAAAACACAACCACGCAAGCAGAAACACAAACACAAACACCACGCGAGCACAAACACAAACACAAACACAAACACAAAAACACAACCACGCAAGCAGAAACACAAACACAAACGCCAACAAAAAACACACACACACAAGCACAAACACAAACACCAACACCAACACCAACACAAACACAAACACAAAAACACAACCACGCAAGCACACAAACACAAACAAAAAACACAAACACAAACACAAACACACACCCACACACAAACCCAAACACACACACAAGCACACAAACACAAAAACAAACACAAACACAAAAACAAACACAAACACAAAAACAAACACAAACACAAAAACACAAACACAAAAACACACACACACACACACACACACACACTCACTCACTCACTCACTCACTCACTCACTCACTCACTCACTCACTCACTCACTCACTCACTCACTCACTCACTCACTCACTCACTCACGCACATCCATGCTAGTATGTCTAAGAATACTGACCTGTGGATTTACATGAACTCAAACAATCCATTTATCTTTATAAGGAAACTTCCACTTTGAGGGACCCATTGCTCACACTGACTTATGTAAAATGAACGCTTATGACTGTGACTCAGAGACTTAGACCCCAACCAGACCGCCACACGACACTCGCGTCTCGCGTCCTGCAGCTGCTCGTTCAGCTCGTCCGCCTGCCTGTGAATGGTCGGCTGCTGGGTTGTTGTGTTGGACTGTTGGGCTTGGCTGTTGGGTACTTGGCTGTTGGGAGAACGACAGAGAGAGAGAGAGAGACAGAAAGAGACAGAGAGAGAGAGAGTGGAGTCTGACCCCGCGATTTGAGCCATCCAACTGGCTGGTTCTTTCCTTTCGGGGATCCCCGAATGGTTCATTCCCAACTTTGCCCTGAGCACCAGCAAGTCTTGGCTCAGATCTGGGGCACGGAAAATATGTTTGGCAGATTTTCGGCTCCACATTCAGTCTGACCCCACATATATGAAATGGCTTTGGAGGAGATCCTCATCGGAGGCAAGGGGGATCGTTCTCTTCAGTTCAAGGTTTCGCCGCACTTCCCGGGATTGGCTCCAACAAGTCTGGCCATGTCTACCACTTCACTCCCAAAAAGAGTCTATCAACTATAGAACTCAGGGATCGATCGAGTGGTTGACCTCTTTTCGGGCAACCACTGTCAGAGTCAATGGCTCAGGCTCAGGGACTGACCTGGTTGGGCTCAGGGAACCCTTTGGGGATTCCCTGGTGCGATAGGGATGGTTGAATGAACCCAGGCTTTGGTTTTAAAGGAAACCACAAGTTGGATGGTAAAAAGTCAGTCCATTTCTCATTCCCTGCTGAGAACCAGCAAGATGGAAAAGCCACTTGTTTCCACGGCTGGATGTAGAAGCCTCTCAGAGCGTCTGTACACACTGCCACATGTGGATTCCACCTATGGCCACTGCAACGTGGTCTAGGGGTCTAAGGTCACTCCAAAAGCGAAAGAAGATGAGCAGAAATGGTTGTCATTTCGCCATCTGTCAAAAAAAATGGGCTTGACTCAGGGGACCCAACAAACGGATTCTGGGCAAGGGGTTCCGATCGCCGGCGCCAAAGGACCATGATGTGCTGTTGAAATTTTGGTGTCCGGCACTTCTAGGATGAAGGGTCAATATGAGTGTCTTTTTTTGAGGGTACCCTTTATTGGTGGCCTTGAGAGCGAAACCAAAAGGAAACCACTCGGGGAGTCTCCAAACAGGATGAGCCACCCCTTTCAAAGCTTGCTCTCTCAACTTGGAGTCTACCCGAAAACGCCAGGCTTGAGGCTCTGAGGTCGACCCGCGAGCTGAAGTTTAAGAGTGGGAACCATCCAAAAGTGCTTGGTGGTTACCAGAGTCCAACCCCTCAAACACTGTTGTGTTACCCTCCCTCCCACAAACATGGCATCTGACAGGTCCCTTGAAACTGAAATTGATCTTCCAGGTACCTCCCAGGTGCCATGTTCGTCGGAGGGTACGTATTCAATCATTTCCCTCCACAAGGCCTTCCTTGGGCTGGTTTGCTCCCCAAACTCACCGAAGTTAAACCCAAAAAGGTGGCTAAAGTTTACGGGTGATTTCCACAAAAAAAAAGGCCAATGGCGCGGAAACCCTGCTCTATGCTGGTGTTTTTTGGGGGGTTCCAAGTTCATCTGGGGAAGTCATCGCCCTGCCAACAAACATGGCTTGGTGCTCAGGACATGCAAGCGTGCACTTTCATATTTGGTGCGCAAACCCAACCCGAGCCCACCCACCCCCTTCCCCCCCCCACCACCCACTCCGGGCTTGTCGCTACATCGGGGAACCCCCCAAAACTGGTGAGAACCCCCTGAAACTGGTGGGAACCCCCTAAAACCGGTGGGAACCCCCTAAAACCGGTGGTTTCCCGTTGGTTTTTGGAACCTTCCCACCCTTGAGCACACCACCCACTTCTTTCGCAACACCCCGAACTCGCGCGAACGGACATCGCCCGCCTGGAGCCCGGGGGCGCCGCACCCTTCAGTGGGAAGCTCCGCAAAAACTCCTCGAGCACCTCACGCGATGGCGTTTTGGCGGCTCCCGCGGCTTCGGCGTGCTGTTTTTGGGGGCTGGTTTTCCGGTGCACCAAGTCATTACTTCTTACCCCCCAGAGTAAAACAGCCTTTTTGGAACCTCCGAATGCGGCTTTTTTAGTGAACTTTTGAAGGGGATTCAGGGGGGGGGAGGCGTTCTGAGCCATTTCCCAATTTGGAAACAGGCTTCTACCTTTGGCTTTTCATTTTTGAGTGGTGGGGGTACTGCGGACGGTTACAAAATTCCTTTCGCCGTTGCGATTGGTGGTTTATCAACCATTACTTGGCTTTGGCTTTGGCCTTTTGTTTGTTGTTCTTTTGAGAGGAGTTCTCCGCCCCGTACGATTAAATCCGCGGTGCAATACTTTGCCCTGAGCAATATATCTCGGTGGAAATGAGTGTGATGCCTCCCCACAGGCCTGATAAAAAAAGAGATTAATATAAGGCGCTGAAACAAATAGAACGGGCTTGTAGGGTACTTTTAGAACAGATTAAGTCATGAATGGGGGAATAGTGTTCATAGTTCAGCCCTTGCAGTACCTTTCAGTTCTCCGATTTCAAGGTGTTGTTGTCATCGCCCGGCCCCCTGTTTTCGCTGCAAACTGTCCGGCAGAGTTGAACCCGTTTTGGGGGACTCGTGGATTTCAGCCATTCCAAACGTGAGACAACATGTGAGGGCATGTTTTTTGGGGGTACCTTTTTAAGCAGGAAATGAAAAGTAAAGGCAGTTTTGGGGGGTGCCCCCTGCTTTGCCACATACTAAGATCCAGGAGTCGAAAGGTTGATGTGCTTTGGACGACAGAAATAAAACGGAGACGCACAAGGAAATATGGGCAAATGGTTCCAGTGCTTGTCAATGACTCAAACCCGGGGATGCCTGGAAGGGCAAAGATACGTTGATTCATTTCTTTTGGGAGTGACACAGCTCGACCAAATATGCAGAACCCAGCTATGGAGAAACCTCGGTTGTGAGGTCCCGATGTTTTACCAAGATCGAACTGCCGATGTGTTATCACACCCGGATTCGGAATGATTCCTCCGAACGGAGAGCCCCAAGGAAACAGGAGGTTTGCCTTTGGCTCCCAACCCAAAACCACCTGGATCTCCTGGAAGTTAAGAATTCCTACTCCAAAATTGACAAAGTACCTTTTGGCCTGAGGACACTTTCGAACGGGTATTTCTACTCTTGAACGGATATTTTCACTACCATCGAAGTGTTCATAAATCAGCACTGCACATAAATTATCAAAGGCTTATTGCGTAATGTTGGCGTATTTTTTACGTACCTCCGAACGTGTCCGAATGGGTCCGAACGGGTACGAACGGGTTCGAACGGGTTCGAACGGGTTTCGAACGGGTTTCGAACGGGTTCCGAACGGGTCCGAACGGATGCCTGAGCAGTCGGAACTACCCGAACGGGCATTTTAACACGGAGTGAAAATTACCACTCCAGCATGGAAGAAAGTACTTTTTTCTTTTTGGAGTGGGAATTATTAACTTTCAAGAGATGCAGGCAGTTGACAAAGGCACCTGTTTAAGAAATCACGCTGTATCCAACAAGCCACCTCGCATTCTCGCATTCTTGGCTTGTGGCTAGTGGGCAAACTCCTGGTTTTCTGCACCGAACTCGGATGCACATCATAGCTCTTCAGCAATTGGAACCTGTCTCAGTTGCTCAAGGGACCCGGAAAGAAAGGTGGTCCTTTTGAGACCCTGGCGAAAAATGGACCAAATTAGGAAACCCAAAGGTCATGATCGATTCGCTGACAAGCGAGCCGTGTTCAATGGGTCTCTTGTCTTCTGGGGGGCAAGCCCGTCGAAAAAACGAAATTTGCCGACGGCGACGCTTGTCGCTCCGCCTGCGCTTTGTCATCCGTGCGCTGCAAGAATTCCAGGAACCTCTCGCGGGGCAAAGGGCGTGCGACGACAGGCTGAGGGCAAAGCAGAAAGCCGTCAATGCGAAAGCAGTCCTTGTTCCCCCCACCCCGACAAAACCCTAGGCACATGTTTGACAGTTTGACGGCTATTCCTCCATTTGCTTCAGGCGCCTGGAAAGAATACTAGCAAATCCGGATGACAATGTTGTATGTTCTGTAAAACCAACAGCAGGGGAAAATATCAACGAGAAACACATGTCCTCTAATG
>CAUJNA010003252.1:62500-252500 GCA_963377175.1 Effrenium voratum | reverse complement strand
TTTGTGTTTGTGTTTGTGTTTGTGTTTGTGTTTGTGTTTGTGTTTGTGTTTGTGTTTGTGTTTGTGTTTGTGTTTGTGTTTGTGTTTGTGTTTGTGTTTGTGTTTGTGTTTGTGTTTGTGTTTGTGTTTGTGTTTGTGTTTGTGTTTGTGTTTGTGTTTGTGTTTGTGTTTGTGTTTGTGTTTGTGTTGTGTTGTGTTTGTGTTTGTGTTTGTGTTTGTGTTTGTGTTTGTGTTTGTGTTTGTGTTTGTGTTTGTGTTTGTGTTTGTGTTTGTGTTTGTGTTTGTGTTTGTGTTTGTGTTTGTGTTTGTGTTTGTGTTTGTGTTTGTGTTTGTGTTTGTGTTTGTGTTTGTGTTTGTGTTTGTGTTTGTGTTTGTGTTTGTGTTTGTGTTTGTGTTTGTGTTTGTGTTTGTGTTTGTGGTTTGTGTTTGTGTTTGTGTTTGTGTTTGTGTTTGTGTTTGTGTTTGTGTTTGTGTTTGTGTTTGTGTTTGTGTTTGTGTTTGTGTTTGTGTTTGTGTTTGTGTTTGTGTTTGTGTTTGTGTTTGTGTTTGTGTTTGTGTTTGTGTTTGTGTTTGTGTTTGTGTTTGTGTTTGTGTTTGTGTTTGTGTTTGTGTTTGTGTTTGTGTTTGTGTTTGTGTTTGTGTTTGTGTTTGTGTTTGTGTTTGTGTTTGTGTTTGTGTTTGTGTTTGTGTTTGTGTTTGTGTTTGTGTTTGTGTGTGTTTGTGTTTGTGTTTGTGTTTGTGTTTGTGTTTGTGTTTGTGTTTGTGTTTGTGTTTGTGTTTGTGTTTGTGTTTGTGTTTGTGTTTGTGTTGTGTTTGTGTTTGTGTTTGTGTTTGTGTTTGTGTTTGTGTTTGTGTTTGTGTTTGTGTTTGTGTTTGTGTTTGTGTTTGTGTTTGTGTTTGTGTTTGTGTTTGTGTTTGTGTTTGTGTTTGTGTTTGTGTTTGTGTTGTGTTTGTGTTTGTTTGTGTTTGTGTTTGTGTTTGTGTTTGTGTTTGTGTTTGTGTTTGTGTTTGTGTTTGTGTTTGTGTTTGTGTTTGTGTTTGTGTTTGTGTTTGTGTTTGTGTTTGTGTTTGTGTTTGTGTTTGTGTTTGTGTTTGTGTTTGTGTTTGTGTTTGTGTTTGTGTTTGTGTTTGCGTGTGTGTGTGTGTGTGTGTGTGTGTGTGTGTGTGTGTGTGTGTGTGTGTGTGTGTGTGTGTGTGTGTGTGTGTGTGTGTGTGTGTGTGTGTGTGTGTGTGTGTGTGTGTGTGTGTGTGTGTGTGTGTGTGTGTGTGTGTGTGTGTGTGTGTGTGTGTGTGTGTGTGTGTGTGTGTGTGTGTGTGTGTGTGTGTGTGTGTGTGTGTGTGTGTGTGTGTGTGTGTGTGTGTGTGTGTGTGTGTGTGTGTGTGTGTGTGTGTGTGTGTGTGTGTGTGTGTGTGTGTGTGTGTGTGTGTGTGTGTGTGTGTGTGTGTGTGTGTGTGTGTGTGTGTGTGTGTGTGTGTCTGTGTCTGTGTCTGTGTCTGTGTCTGTGTTTGCGTTTTTGTGTGCCTGTCGCCTGCCTCACATGATTGATCTTTCCACTCCCTTGTACACATAGGTGCGCTTCTGGTAAATGACTAGGACCCAACCTGCAACCAGTGCCATCGATGTTCAGAGGCCTATGCTTGGGAAACGATCCAGCTACGGTTGCACCGAAAAAGTGAGCGACCGATACCCATTGCCTCTACGAAGCTGGCCGTTGAGGTTTATGCACCCGCCAAAATGGAGTTGTTTCCTGTTGGCGTCCCTTGAAAACCACCCAACAACAGGGGTTCCCCAAAAAAACGACGCACTCGAGCCACACCGCAATCCCAAGGAAACGCCCCCTGCTAAACTGGCCAATCCGTAGCGCCACTCGTGAAACGAGTGCTACTAGGCCCTACTAGGACCAAGGATGGGTGTTTTGAACATGGCATGTGGGTGAGCTTGCTTTGAGAGTAAGGCCCCAGAATGGTGTTCCTGTTGGTTCCTAAAAGAAGGAGGTGTTCCTTTTGGTTTCCCTTTGAAGCCACCAAAACAGGGAGTACCAACTTTTTTTTTAAACAAAAGGCGAGCCACCCATGTCAGCATCCTAATGCAGCGCTGGAAACTGGCAGGCGCCTCCTTTGGATGAAGACCAGGTCCTTGCAGTAGTTGCTCGCCAGATCCTCCACCTGCCAACTCGCGACCCGTGGGAAAAGGGCAGCCCCCCTTTTGTGGGTGCTTGCCAAAAGTTGTTCTAAAAAGGAATAGCAGGTACACAGAAGGTTGTGGATCTTCAGATCCTTTGCTAAAAGTTGAAAACTACAGCCAAAAACCTAAGGAACCGGATGGCAGGTTGATCCACCCAGCTTGGGTTGATCTCAAAGGGAAGACGCTAGACCCCCTCAAAAAAAAGGAGGAAACAAGCCAGTGGAGGTGTGATGGCTGATGCGTGTGCCCTTGTTCTTTTGGAGAGTGCATGGTTGGAGACCAATGTCATGTGAGTACCTCACAATACCACCGACCGAAAGAGACAACAAAACACAAATCAACCTAAATCAGGGGCAGTTGACTGCCCGACCCAAAAATACACACAAATGTCAACCTAAAACAACCAACGGGGCACCGCACCCCCAAACCCCATGCAACATCCTCGGCGCAGCGAGGGCACCTTCCCCTGAGGTTTTGTTTGGGTGATTAGTTCAAGCATAAGTTGTTTGGCGATGAGTTGGTTGTCCTTATTTGGGTATCAAAGGAAACCAAAAGGAACACCACCTTTTGCGGGGGTCCTCTCAAAAAAGACACACCCGTACGTTTGTTGCTAGTGTTTTTGGGAAAACACCACATGTTCACCCAAAAAGGCTCAAGGTTGCAGATCCAAGAGGACTGCCCCAAAACCGGCGCCTCTGCGAGGGTGGTCTGAATGCCGGTCCTCACAATGCACTGATCCGCACGTGGGCCGAAAAAGCTTCGTTGGATCCAAAAGGAGGGGACTGCTTCAAAGGGTTGGTGACTCATGCTGGCTGAATGCTATCCAATGAGTTGAACCTGCCCTTTGCTTCTGTTGCACTCGCCGATTCGACATTCGCCCATGCCAGCAAGTCACACCCTTGGCCAAGCCATACCTACGCAAGTGCTGCAGGCTGGACATTTTCCTGGTTGGCTTCCTGACAGACCATGGAATCGCAAATGCTCGAAACAGCCACTCGACTTCCCTCCCAATTTCTCTGTTTCGAGCCAAAATGAGCGGCTCCTTTTGGGGATCTTTGCGTCGAAAACATCATCTAGCTCAGTGGGTGTTTGTTGGTGGTTTACTCTGAAAAATCCCCACAAACACACACACACACACACAGACACACAGACACACAAACACAAATACAAACACAAACACAAATACAAACACACGCACACAGACAAACACAGACGAATACAGACACACAGACACACAGACACACAGACACACAGACACACAGACACACAGACACACAGACACACAGACACACAGACACACACACACACACACACCACACACACACACACCACACCACACACACACACACACACACCCAGCCTCACCATCAGCTACCCCGACCACCCACCCTTACCGCCCACCCACGGAAGGACATCAGGTCCTCTAAATTATGGCCCCCTTGGCTTGACGTCCAAAGCCCACTTGGCCAAAACAGGTCGCCCAACTCTTTCTTTGCCACCAAAATGCCCAACAAGCAACCAACAAGTGACTCAAGTCCGAGTGCCGGAGTGCCAGAACAAAGGCTCCCAGGAACCTGGCCCACCCAGCCACCCGCCCTCGCCCGCTGGGGCCGCCAGGCAGGTAGTGCGAGAGGGTCTGGAGCCAAAGCTTTTGGAAGCCCTGAGCGGCGCAATGGGTCGGTCGGTCGGTCATTTTTTTTGGGAGTCGGTACCGCCTCTTTGGCCGGGTGGTTTGAAGGATTTACAGCAAAAGAGAAACCGAAGGAAAACCAAACACCAGTTTGGTCCCCCAAAAAAGGCGAGCTATCCACACGCAAACTCTGTGGAGCCCATTAGGGGCCCGAAAAAGAAAAAAGAGCCACTTGGTATGACTTCATATCCTGACTTTGCTATATTTGGGGATTCCTTTAACATGGTTTCTGTACTGATGCCATAGGGTTCTGCCAGAGAAAAACCCCAGAAAAACATACCGACTGGGCTAGTGTATAACTTTTGACCCCCAGTTGTTGATTGAACATCCTGTTGCACCCCTCGCAGACAGACGGGGGGGGGGGGAGGGCTTTTCAACCCTCAATTGAGACACCGGCCCCCCGGGCTCCCCAAGCAAACGAAATAAACTTGCTGGTGCTCAGTAGGGAATGTGGGAATGAACCTGGGGGTCTCTATCGAGGAAACCACCATAAGCCCAAATGGTATTCCCAACAGCTCTCAGCTCTTGGGGAACAAGCAAAAAAGAAGAGAACCAAGCCGAGAATGGCAACTCAGGATTTTCCGCAGAATCCCTGCTTATTCTCGGGGTGTACTTGCGAAAAGTCTTGGGAATCAGACCACTTTTCGAGTGGAGCAGCCCCATTATGACATGAACAAACCGGCAGATTCCTGAACCCGGGGTCCACCAACACCCACCCGCGCCGCGTCGAAACTCCGCCTCCTTGCTCTGACAGCTCAGCAGGATGGTGTCCCCCACCTGCCGCTCGTGACAAGCCAGAGATGGATTTTCAAAGGACACCTGGGGAAGCCTCCCCACCGGGGAGGAAAAAAAAAACTGAAAAAAAGAACACTAAACCAACCACACACAACAGAAAGCCAACAAAAAACAAAAATAACATGATCCCCCAACGAGGTCCGAGCTCGGAATCTGCTTTTGAAGTAACACAGATTTGGAAGATCCCCTGTACCTTGACCCTCAGTATCAGCCACATGCAATGGACAGCCCACGTGTTACTGGCTTCGCAGCTGCGGCCGGCCGCATGCGTTAAACATCTGAGCGAGGAGCTTGTCTATCCCCGCGAATCGGTGAAGCTCGCTACAAATGGTGCAACATGTTGGCGCATCGGGAAAATGCGTTATTCAAAGGGCAACAAGGACACCAGGTTAAAACCTGGTAAGGTCAACTCTGGCTTCAAGATGACCACAGTTCATCGCGCCTAAATGATCAGAATGGGGTTGCGGGGTATTTCAAAACCATTCTGTTGTTAGTCATAGGAGTGAGCTGGCAGCAACTAATTATATATATATTTACATATATAAGTGTGTCTTTTTGAGGGTCCCTTTTTGGGCTGGCTTTAAGGGCAAGCAACAGGAAACAACTCATGTGTGAAGGTCCACCATTTCCTCAGATGAGAAAATATGTCCAGCAATCGATTTCCTTTATGCGAGACAAACCCATAAGAAGAAATCTGGGTGTCCCCTTGACTTGTGGTTTGGATTGTTCGATGGTGGCGTTGCCCCTTCACCCTCAAGAACCAAAAGTTCAAATCCCCCAACCACCAGGGATGGAAATCCATTTCGCACCTCAGAGACCCTGGTTTCGGACAATACGTTTAGGGTTTAGGGTTTAGGGTTTAGGGTTCAGGGTTTAGGGTATTATCACACCTTGATCACATGGATCAATCAAGAGGAATCCGGAGAAGGGGTGCTGACCCCCTGTGGTTTCAACCATGGTTTCCAAGTGCTGCGATTTCTGGATTTCGCAACCATCCACATCAGCTGAGAGCCCACTGCCAGCCTCAGGCACCTCCTCGGCTTCTGCCTCGGCTTCGGACACATCTCCGCCAAATAGCCGTTTGTTGGGGTATGTTATGTTGTTGAAAAACAGGCTTGTCGTGGTAAATGCCTCCCTTTTCATACCCTCAAACAAATGGTATTTGGAGTAGGGGTTACTTGGCCAAGTGATTTGGCATGTCGGAAATGGTGGGGGTTCACCGCCAAAAGTTGGAGTTTGTTGGCTGGTTTGCTTTCGCCCAGTGGAAGGTCATGCAAAGTCCTGGCGAAATGTGTCGCTATGGTACTGAATGGTAGTGTTAGGGAGCCAAAGAGAAGGCAATATGAATGGGGGTTGACATGGCTTTTGTGCACCTACACCTCTGCATCCTTTCTCTGAAAGCCTTAGGGGTGCCCTTTTTCGGTGGTCTTCAAGAAAACTCAAGGGAACACAACCATTTGGTGTGTTGTTGTTGTTTTTGTTTGGGGGGGAGGGGTCCTTCTAAAAGCAAACACACCCTTATAGACCGCCATTGGTTCCATGCCTGAGAAAGTTCTGAGGACTTGCAAAGGTTTGGTGCCCGGAAGCTCGCGTGTGAAGCAGTGGATTGGACCCCTAAGGAAAATGGTTCGGTGTCCCTTTCCAAGAGACACCCCCAAACAACACGTGTATCTATATATACTGTATAGCCGTCATTGTATATATTCTATATATGTCTGTTTTGGGAAGAAAAAAACAAATGGCTGATTTCAACCAACCAAAAAAAGGGACAAAGCTATATCCCAAAGAGACACGTGTTCTCACTTTTTACAGCGCCTCGTTCTCGTTCTCCTCAGCTTCCTCTTCTTTGCCCTCCTCACCTTCTTCCACTTCAGCTTCTGCATTCCTTGGTCGACGCTCAACCTGAAACCTACCCCCCACCGGAGCTTGGCACATGATCTAAGAATCAAAGATGGTCTGTTCATCATCTTAGTCCAGGGCCAAAATGTAAGTCATTCTAGTCCCGGGGCAAAGATGCGAGTCATTCTAGTGAAGGGCAAAGATGCAAGGGCAAAGATGCAAGTCATTCTAGTTCCGGGCAAAGATGCCAGTCATTCTAGCGGAGGGCAACAATATTCAAGTCCTTCTAGCGGAGGGCAAACAAAAATAGTGGCAAGAAATGAAAGACGTTACCAAGCCTTCACCCGAGCTTCTCTCCTTCCGCCGCCTCCGCCGTCTCGCCCTCCGGCACCTCCGCCGAAGCCGCGTCCGCGTCGGCCGCCTCCGGCGCCTCCGGCGGCGCCTCCGGCGGCGCCTCGGGCGCCGGCGGCTCGGCTTCTGCCTGCAGGGGGCTGGGAGTCCCCTTTTAAACATCACTCCAAGACAAACACGAGAGTTCGGCTCAAAACGGCAACTCGAGCAGGCGATGCCGGAAAACCACCCCAAAAATAAAGGAACGGTGAGGTTTGAGCCACCCAAAGAAAACACGGGCCCTGGCCTTCTTTTCCTCTTCATCCACCGGCAGGTCCATTGGCCTCAAAGCAAGGCTTGAGGGGTTTACAACCAAGGCTTTTCCAGGGAAATTGCGTGAGGGACATGCCCAACTACCATTTGTCCTGTTTCTTTTTTGGTTTTTTTCGAGGTGCGCCAAGGTTTTGTTTGGGTGCCTAAGGCCTTGATCCAGGTCATGGGCCCGGCTTCGGAAGAAAGTGCCCCGAAGCCGATTGGACTTGCAACAGGGCGGCAGGGCGGCACGCCCATGTCTTTCGACTTGGCGACCTGAAGCAAGTCATACACCGTGAATATGACTCCATGACTCTCCAGATCGTTTAGGGTTTAGGGTTTAGGGTTTAGGGTTTAGGGTTTAGGGTTTAGGGTCATACACCATGGATATGACTCACTCTCCAGATCGTTTAGAGAAGGCGTTCAACTCATTCCTGGAGTCCAATTCATCCTCACGCTGAAGCCACACAAGTCACACCTAGGCACGCCGTCCGTGTTCTCGCAACACACACGAGGTCCACGGGGCTTTTTCTGAAAGGGCAACCGATTGGCATCCGAAAGTAAATCTGTAGTCTCTTCTATGGACTGCCAAGCTGTACCGTGGATGGAGCACTTGTTGAGGCCCGGGTCCGCCCCAACAGACCGCCTGCGCCAGAAGGCCACCAGCTCCTTGACGGTCTTGAAGACCGCCTCTCGCGTCGGGAGTCTGCAGGTCATGAGTCATGCGATTCTGCGTCTATTGCTCGCTTCCTCTTGGCCGTCAGATAAATGCAAGCATGCATCCCAGCTCAACTGCAGGGTTGCCAGAAAATGGGAATCAAACACTGCTCCACGCAGCTACGGGACATTCACCAGACACCCACCAAAACAGAGGATTTGGGGTACTTCCCTGTGAGACTTTGCTAAAAACTTACTTGTCCAAAGCCGACCTTTTCGTTTTGGTTTCCCTGGTTTTGACCATGTTTAGTGAAGGTCCCAAAGGATTAAGCTTGGATTTCTGGGTCCTTTGGGTAACTGAGAGAAGTGTACTCTACACACTCACTCTTGCCCAGCAACGTGCTGTGCAGCAACATTGGGTTTGTCCTGTCATCTTCCCACGACCAGTCGCTAACATGGAGTGCGCTCCTTGTATTGACTGTGCTCTTGCCCCTGACATAATTTTGACATCAACTCAATGCTTGTCTCTCTATGGCAACCTATTCAAAGTGGACGACCAGTCGACTTGAACACACTGCACATGTTTCCAAAAAGCAGCTGCAAGAACATCTATACCTGTCAGGTTGCCCAACCATCATATTCCGAGCGCAAAGCCAAGACGGCTCGTGGATGTGAAGAAGCTGGACAAAAATAAAATGTCACGTGCCGCAAACGTGCCGCAAACGTCTGGTCCGGCCACCCGTGCTTGGTGGAGAGGTGAACCCCTACAAAGGACTGCACCCTCAACCCTCCAAAACACCAGCTCAAATGAATGTCTTTCCCGGAGCGAAAGAGGAATTGACGACTTGAATTCGCCATCAACTTTCACCCAAAAGCAACATCACCTCAAAAAGCAAACAGCGCTTATGACTCAATCTTAAGAACCAGACGAGGCACCCCTCGCCTCGAGCGCGGGCACCTTCTCGTCGCCCTCACCATCCTGGCGCAAGGCACAGAGTTAGAGCTCAGTGGAGCTCCCTACAAAGGTTCCAAAGCAACCTTCGTAGAAGGGCTTGTGGGCTCTGCTGGCGAAAAATGCTGCTTTTCCCACCAGGAAATTAAAACCAATCCCGAAGGGTTCCTTTGAGCCTTGTGCGGGGAGACCCGGTCCTCATGTCTCTGAGCCGTGCAAAGGGGTCGTGCAGCCTCTGTCATAGGGTTCTCACCTGGGGATTCCAATGATTTCAGCTATAGCAATTTGCCACACAATCTAACCACACGCTGATCTTAGAAACCAATCTTGACTCACTGAAAGAAATTGGCTCAATTACACCCCGAAACCTGGCCCAGTGACCAGAAAGAAGAAACAAAACAAAGGCGACTTGGAACCCCTCAAAAGGGCAGGGACCATTGGGTGGAACCCACCCAACAAAAAGGGATTCAAAGGGTGCCGCTGAAACGCGAGCAGCCTCAAGATTGAGCAACCCAAAAAGGGCAACTACCCGAAATCGAATGTGCTTTGAGACGGCATTGGATGAACATCGCGTCACAGGCGACTTCGGAAAAAGAGGTTGTGGGTGCTAGTCGATGCAGTATGCGCTCGCATGGCCCAATGGACACAGACTCATTCAAAAGGCGGGTGAGTTACACACGCCGTGGGAAGTCCTTTTGGGGAATCCCATTTGAAGGGCCCGAGCAGGGTTTCAGGGTTATCAGTCAAGGATGCATGGGGCCGGGGGAGGGGAGGGAGGGGAGGGGGGGGGGGGGGGGAGGAGGGAGGGAGCCCCTCCCCCATCCCTCCACCCAGCCCCATGATTGCAACTCCACCAACAAGCGCAGTCCAAAAGTTTCAGAAAAGAACAGCGCGGCATTTTCTTGTGACATCCTTGAAATTACCCTCATAGATGTAAGGAGACCGGGTGGGTGTTGAAACATGCTTAATCCGCAGTGTAGACTGCCTGCCTCGTTTTGGTTTCCGGAGAGCACGCGCGCCTGCCGCTCCACCCTGTACAGGTAGCCAATAACAAGGGGGACCAGAGTGGTGTCAAAACCACCCTGGAAGCCACCCCAAAAGCAAATTCTTCGAACCCCTGAAAGCATGCTTCCCTTCAGGAGCTCCAGGCTGAGAGTGAGGGTTCCTTACAGCCGACTGGCCTGTCGAGGCAACACGCTGAAGCAAATGACGAAAAAGAGACATGACTACCCCTCCTCCATGAACATGGCACCTGTAGGAGGGTACCTAAATCAAGTTTCTCTGTCGGGGACCGACTGTGAGGTACCATGTTAGCGGGAGGAAGGATCATTCGGACAACTCATCTTCAAATCGCATTCTTAGCGTCCTGTTGTGCTTGCCTCCTGTGGCCCAAACCATTCGTCACAGGCGTGGAAGGTGCAGACACATGCTTGCCGCGTCCTCCACTTGCTTGGTTGTTTGGATTGGTGGCTCTGCTATGCTGTTCTTAGGTGTTTCTGTCCATTTCATCAAGGGGTGCAAAACCTCACACCACCAGAAGCACGGCGATGGCAGTCATCAACTTGATGCCTTGCATAAGAAAAACAAACTCTCAAACATAACCAGCCAGGAAGCCTTTGAGTTTCCCGTGCAAGTATCCTACAGTTCCATCACCCCATTCTGGAATCGACAACTTGGCCCTGACAGATTTGAGGAATCCGACATGTGCCCACGGAAAAGGGTAAATTGGGCTGCACCCCCAAAAAAACTGGTGAGCAGCTCAGTTTAAGAGGGGACATGGCCCTAACATTGTTTCATTTGGTGTGGCTCAAAATTAAACAGGAGGGGTTACGCAGGCTTTGGTCCATGTTTCCACTTACCAGGGTGGATTTTGGTACCAGTTTTTTGAGCCACAGTCATTTGGTTCCCCTCAAGCCCAACCAAAAAGTTGGGTCCAAGTCCCATGTTGTGCCCGAACCCCGTAGCGGTTCATTCTTCCAGCCTTAGGCCTTACGGATGAAACCCAATTAGCAGGTCGGCGTTTTTTCCAGTGGGTCCAGTCTGAAATCCCCAAAAGGGGCTGAACTCCACCAGTTCTGGGCCCCCGCTCCCATGGGTCCCAATGCGACGCCCAGAAGCGGGTCGCGGGCCGCGGGTCGCCTGGACGACCACCTCGTGGCTGCAGTGCAAGGGCTCCGCGAAGCTCTTGGCCAGGACCTCTCGACTTTTGGTTTCGAAGCGAGCAGATCCGGGTGCGGGTGGTCCAATATGGGTACCTCAAATGGGGGTTACCAGGTACCTCAAGAATAGATACCTCAAAATAGGTACCTCAAAGATTGGAAGTGCACAGACCCCTGTAGAAAGACGACTTTCCTCTTGGAATTGGGGTTTGTGCACTTCCATGTTAGTTGGTGGGAGGGTACCTCAGATGAGTTACCAGGGAATTGCCCTGGCAAAGGGAAACGTGTCAACAGGCACACCCGAACATTGTGGCCTTCCTTTTTGAAAGCAACCAGAACACGAATGTGTCAAAATCAGGGGCCGAACATGGTGGCTTTCCTTTTGTTGCCCTTTCAACCACACAGGTTACACCAGGCATGCCTTGATACGAAAGGTTCCATGATCATTCTCTCACCTACCACCCCCCCCCCCAAGAAAAACGAAGAAAAAAAGAACAACAACAAAAAAAAAACGCAACAAACAAACAAACAAACAAACAAACAAACAAACAAACAAACAAACAAACAGACAGACAGACAAACAAACAAACAAGAGGACAAAAGGACACATGGACCAGGAATAGTGAGCTTTCCCAACGGGAGGCGCCAAGCTGCGCGGTTGACAGACCATGGCAAAGGACGACACACTTCGCTGCGTGCCGCTGGCATCCCCTGCACAAAAACAATAATAACTCCCGGTCAAATGTTCTCAAACAGTTGGAGGTTGGCCTCGATTCGCTTCAGCCCACTATGATGTTTCTCTTTAAAGCCAGGGGAAGATTTGAAACAAGCACTAAGCAGACGGTTCTGCAAAATCCATCCCAATAAGGTTGGCCCCGGACTAATCTGCCCATCCTATAATTAAGGGGGCAGTTCCCCTCCTAAAGTGACGTTCTCCGCAGTTCAAGGACATAAATCCTGCGGAAACCCGGAATGATTCGATTCCACTGCAAGGAGAAGCGGATTTCGAAACCACCCACAGTAGGTGTCCTTTTGGTACAAAATGATTAGAACAAACATGCAGCCAGTGTACCAGTGCTATCTGTTTTCAACTAAAATTAATAAACTGGGGGTTGAGCAAAATCTGCGGTACCAACCAACAATGGTTTCAACCATGGTTTCAAAGCGATGTAAAATGGATTTCGCAACCACCTAGAGCAAAAGCTTTCCTCAAATCGGCAAAAGTTTCTCATTGTTGGTGTGGAAGGAGCGGTTTTTTTCATTTACCCCTCCACACAAAACCCAGACATTTTTTATTCCCCACGCATCCAAAGCACCACTTAGGGAGTACGACATCCTTCGGGTCGTCGCCTGGGCGGACTCGAATCGCCAGGCCCGGTCGGTGGAGCACAGGCCGTCCTCCGCAGCTCGGGTTGACCCAGGACGTGGGCGGCAAGGGCCCCAAAAGGGGGCTATATGGGTGTTTTGTTTTTGGGGGGCCACCAAAATGGTCTTCCCAAAAAGTTTAAAGTTCATGAACTCAGGAAGTGAGTTTTGGGGGGGGGAACCCGCCAAATTGGTGGTGTTTCTTTTGGTTGCCCTGTATAAAACCAACCCAATGAGTTTTCCCCGGTCACCCTAATTGGTGGAATGGTGGTTGGATTTGGATCTGAACCCCTGGTTCTCGTAGCGGGTGAATGGGAAACCACTCCTTTCCCACCGAACCACCAAAAACACGGAGAAGCTGACATGTGTTGGCTTCATGTCGGTTCACTTCCGGAAAACAAGAAGAAAGAGCTAAACACCTGGACACATCAACAAATTAAGACTGCTGCCTACCTGCCACTTGGCACATTCCCCCCACTGCGAGTTACCCAAACCCTGCGGCGGCTGGAAAGCCGTATGGCCATGATTTGTTGGACTCAACCCGCATTTGGATTGTTTTTTCCCGCATGCTCCTTCTTTCTGGCCGGTGGCAGTAGTTGGCCGTACCGTCTTTGTTCAACAACATGTTGACAACAAACCGTAAATGACCGTATGGCCATTTGTTGTGGCCCAAGCCGTATGGAATGACAACAGCGTCACAAATGGGTTTCCAGGTAGCCAAAGCCAGGCATCAAGAAATGCCCTACTCTCCAATTAAGTCTCAGCTCAGCATTTGACATATCCAAAGGACCTGACCTGGTACTAAATGACAAACCAGTTAGAAGAAGGGCTCAAAGGTTGCGTGGCTTTGGTCAAAGATGGAATCCACTACCCCCCCAAACCACTACTGGGCTCACTTCCTGAGTAGATTGACCAAACCAAGTCCAAACTTGTTCACCACTAAAATGGTCCCCAAGCAGCGACGAAAGCACAGAAGCTCAGGGAGTGAGGGGGGGTTATATACCCACCCCCCATTTTCCCGTTTGGGTAGTGGTTTAGGGGCTTGGAAGCCATCTTAGGCCGTCGTATCCGGGTGGCCAGCCACTTGACTTGACTCTATGAGCAAAAAGGCTTTACTAAGAGGGGGTACGGGGTTTTGGGGGGACCCCAAAAAGTGCCTTTTTCCGGGACCCCCGGTTGGGGCCCCCCTTTCCCCCAAAAACGACTGGCCGAGCTGTGTGATGGATGTTTTAAGGCGATACCCTTGCGGTTGCGGTTGCAAAGGGAAACCGAGAGGAAACCGAGAGCTCCCCTTTTGTGTAGCCTTGTTCAAGTTGGTTTGAAGGGGAAGCAAAAGGAGCCCCGCCCATTTGGGCCTGGTGTGGGGGACGCCTAAGCAAGACATACCCACATACCCACACATTATAGTCAGCCGCGACGCATTCTATGACAAAAAGCTTGAGGATTAATCAGAGGGGAAGCTGAACTGTGGATGGACCAAATCCTGCACCACTTTGAAACCATGGCAAACCATTGTTGGTTGGTAATCACTGGGAATCGAATCATTCCAGGGTTCCTTAGGCGGCCAGGATCTCTTGAACGAAGTTGCAAACCCGGGCCCAATGCTCCTGCTCCGCGCCATCGGTAGCCTTCAGTTCGGCAAGCAAGCGGCTTGGAAGGCCAGACCGGACTCTCTCACTTGGAAGGCCCTCATGGCGTCCGCTCGCATCTCTGGTCTCGCACAGTCAGCAGCGCAAGGGAGGGAGCTGCCTATGACAGTTGCCATGGTTCGACGCCTGCTTAAAAAGAGAAAGGCGAGTCAACTGGAGAAAGGTTGCCAGCTGCTATTGGTGTACTTGGGAATAGGCGTCCAAAATACTCGGCGCTTTCTTCACATTCCATGCTGGGACCGTGGGCACGTGCGGGGAGCTAGGGTTGGGCATCAATATCCGTCCATGGAGGTTGCCATAGGCTCCCTGGTTTGAGACAAACTGGCTTGGCGTTCGACGACTGTGTTTAACCTGTTAAGGGAGCGCATTCATCCGGTCCAACAACGTCGTCTTACAAGGCCTACCCTGGAAAAGGCGCCCCTGTTTCAAGAACCACCCCAAGTTGTTCAAGAAATCACATTGGTGACAGACCGAACATCTCGATTCACATAGTCGGTCAATCGCGAGACAACAGGTTCAGGACGGTTGGTTCCTATATGATATTGAATATTTTGAGTAGAGGATCATGTTCCAGGATGTGCTGTTGGTATATTGAGCTGATTTCCTGGCGCTGTCTGACTTTCCCAGATCAACGACAGCAGCTGCTCCAAGTCTTTGTGAACTTCGAACTCGCCAGCGGGCTCAACTCTGTCCG
The DNA here is from genome assembly GCA_963377175.1 of Effrenium voratum. Taxonomy (NCBI): domain Eukaryota; class Dinophyceae; order Suessiales; family Symbiodiniaceae; genus Effrenium; species Effrenium voratum. Next base: position 237,873 of record CAUJNA010003252.1, on the reverse strand, counting down.
GCTTCCTCTCCTTGTGGGGGCCAGCTCTCTCTGTGCACGCGAAAAAAATCTTGGAGAGCCAAGGAAGCTCCCAGTGCTTGGCACCAATCACCAAGCCCACTGGCGCCTTCCAAGAGGCGACCGCCTCTCTCTGACTGCAATTCCTACACCACTTGGAGGCGACCGCAACGTTCCCATCACTTGGGCGATGGATTTCGCACATCCGGACAAGCCATAGGTGAGCCATTGGATCAAAGAAAAGTCGGGAGAGTGTGAGAAAACCAGTGACTGCTGGTTCCACCCAGTTCCCAAGAAGTTGTGGGCTGAAACCAGCGGTACCAACATGGCACCAAACGGTAAATGGGTAACCCAAAGACCAAAACCCGCGGTGTGCCCCGGCTCTTTAATTTTGAGCCATACCCAAATAGGAATCACCTTGGGGGGGTTGCAAGAAACGGGAACCCCAAGAACCAACAGGTCATTTGGCTGTGGGGCAAAAATCGGTATTGCAAATGCAAAATGGCTTTCCCTGGCAAGTGGAAACATGGACCAACGCCTGTGGCTTAATTTTGACCCATCCCCATACCCATACCCATTTCAGGTTGATTGGCCCCGCACCCCCGAACCCCCGAGCCCCGCCTCGCTGAGCACTGCCGCTTGGGCTGTGGCCTGGGAGGTCCAGCGGGTACGTCGGGTGAGTGTGCCTGGTTCCCACTTATACCATACTGAGCGACTTATACTGGCTTCAGCTAGGTCCTCCAGTAGAGAGGTTAGAATAAGGGTACCAACTTGTTGTCTGTGATACTGAACCACTTATACTGGCTTCAGTAGGCTATTACCATGGCTAGGTCCTCTTAGAATAAGGGTACCAACTTGTTGTCTGTAGTCGATTTTAGTAGGGAAACCCTCGACCTAGATACTGAAGCACTTATACTGGCTTCAGTGGGCTATTACCATGGCTAGGTCCTCAGTAGAGAGGTTGGAATAAGGGTACCAACTTGTTGTCTGTAGTCGATTTAACTACTTATACTGGCTTCAGTGGGCTATTACCATGGCTAGGTCCTCCAGTAGAGAGGTTAGAATAAAGGTACCAACTTGTTGTCTGTAGTTGATTTTAGTAGGGAAACCCTCGACCTAGATACTGAAGCACTTATACTGGTTTCAGTGGGCTATTACCATGGCTAGGTCCTCCAGTAGAGAGGTTGGAATAAGGGTACCAACTTGTTGTCTGTAGTCGATTTAACTACGTATACTGGCTTCAGTGGGCTATTACCATGGCTAGGTCCTCCAGTAGAGAGGTTAGAATAAAGGTACCAACTTGTTGTCTGTAGTTGATTTTAGTAGGGCAACCCTTGACCTAGATACTGAACCACTTATACTGGCTTCAGTGGGCTATTACCATGGCTAGGTCCTCCAGTAGGGAGGTTGGAATAAGGGTACCAACTTGTTGTCTGTAGTCGGTTTTAATATGGAAACCCTTGACCTAGATACTGAACCACTTATACTGGCTTCAGTGGGCTATTACCATGGCTAGGTCCTCAACTTCTTGTCTGTAGTCGACTTTAGTAGGGAAACCCTTGACCACTTATACTGGCTTCAATAGGCTATTACCATGCCTAGGTCTCCAGTAGAGAGGTTAGAACAAGGGTACCAACTTGTTATCTGTAGTCGATTTTAGTAGGGAAACCCTCGACCTAGACACTGAACCACTTATACTGGTACCAACTTGTTGTCTGTATTCGATTTTTTTAATAGGGAAACCCTGGCCCTAGACACTGAACCACTTATACTGGCTTCAGTGGGCTATTACCATGGCTAGGTCCTCCAGTAGAGAGGTTAGAATAAGGGTACCAACTTCTTGTCTGTAGTTGATTTTAGGAGGGAAGCCCTTGACCTAGATACTGAACCACTCATACTGGCTTCAATAGGCTATTACCATGGCAACGTCCTCCAGTAGAGAGGTTAGAATAAGGGTACCAACTTGTTGTCTGTAGTCGATTTGAGTAGGGAAACCCTCGACCGCTTCAGTGGGCTATTACCATGGCTAGGTCCTCCAGTACGGTTAGAACAAGGGTACCAACTTGTTGCCTGTAGTCGGTTTTAATAGGGAAACCCTTGACCCACTTATACTGGCTTCAATGGGCTATTACCATGGCTAGGTCCTCCAGTAAAGAGGTTAGAATAAGGGTACCAACTTGTTGTCTGTAGTTGATGTTAGGAGGGAAACCCTGGACCAGATACTGAACCACTTATACTGCCTTCAGTGGGCTATTTCCATGGCTAGGTCCTCCAGTAGACAGGTTAAAAACTGGTGGGTACCAACTTGTTGTCTGTAGTCGATTGTAGTAGGGAAACCCTTGACCCACTTATACTGGCTTCAGTGGGCTATTACCATGGCTAGGTCCTCCAGTAGGAGAGGATAGAATAAGGGTACCAACTTGTTGTCTGTAGTCGATTTTAGAAGGGAAACCCTCGACCTAGGTACTGAACCACTTATACTGGCTTCAGTGGGCTATTACCATGGCTAGGTCCTCCAGTAGAGAGGTTAGAACAAGGGTACCAACTTGTTGCCTGTAGTCGGGAAACCCTTGACTTCAATGGGCTTTACCATGGCTAGGTCCTCCAGTAAAGAGGTTAGAATAAGGGTACCAACTTGTTGTCTGTAATCAATTTTAGTCGGGAAACCCTTGACCTAGATACTTATACTGGCTTCAGTGGGCTATTACCATGGCTAGGTCCTCCAGTAGAGAAGCGGAGAGCGCGGGCGCGCAATTTGCATGGCGCACTCAATTAAAAAACTCCTTTGGATATAGAGATAAATACACACAGCTCTTTAAAACGCAACGCAAGTGAAACAAATCGTCAGAAATTATCTACATTGGTTTGTATATAGAAAAAAGTATATATATATATATACGAAACGTTCAGCAACAATACCGCGGCGCAAGACACTAACTTGAAACGCGACTTAGAACAAGAAGCGAAAGCAGCTGGAACAATGCAAAAAATCGTGTTTTGCTAATTCTCATCTTTGAACCAAAAAAATTTCATATAGCTGTATTATTCTGATTTTCTGCCTTGAGCGTCTGCAGTGCCAGACAATGCCTCCTATGGTTGGTGCCCCACCCCAAGCCAAACAGAAGACTCGTAGGCGTATTGAACAGATGCAGCTGTGTTGTTTGGCTTAGGGTAAAGTAGGTGGAGAACTCTCCCACAGAAAGTATGTCTCTGGGTCTTTACAAAGACGCATGCGTGTCTACTGCGAATTCCGGGCGACCCCACAAATGAATTGCCAAGGTCTTGTACGACTTTCGTGAGACAAGAAATATGTGCAACAGGTTGTGTCCGCTCCCATCTCGCCTGAACCTCCGACACCGAAACCATCTTTGGTTGGTGACTCTGTTCCACACCTCCCACCTGCAACTTCGATGCCCGCAAGACGGGCACAAAATGGTCTGGGCCGGGGAACTGCAGCGGGGTGTAGAGGGATGGCAACCCAATTGCCCTGCCAATTTGCACAGTAGTCACTTAGGTGGCCTGGGATAGGGCTTGGAGGTGTGCCTGGAAAGACTGCTGGAGGAACTGGCGGTGTGGGTTGGAGAGGAGGCGGTGTTGAGGGCTGGGTTGGAGGAGCTACTGCTGGTGCAGGGGCCCACTGCCCTCTCTGCGCCTGCACAGCCTCGTGGGCCGCCGAGGATGCAACGCCGCGGCCGGAGTGCGCTGCGGCGAGCGACTCAAGCCCATCTTCCAAATCAAGCCCGTGGTCTTCGCAAAACCTGTCCTCCAAAGCTTGGTTTTGCTCCCGGACCAGGCTTGCCATTTCGGAGTTGATCCTCTTCTCATCCTCCTTCAGCCGCTTCTTGTCCAAATCCTTCTGGAGCTGCCTTCGCTTCTTCTGCGCCTTGGTGTGTCTCACTTTGCAACTCTGAGTGCGTTTCCCCCCCCCAAAGAAAGCTTCCGTGATGCAAGAAGAAGCCCTCAAACCAGGCAAGAAGCAAAAACTTTCTAGAAAGTGGGCCAAGCAGCCGCAGCCTCCAGCATGCCCTCCTTCTTTGTCTTCTCCTTTGCTTCCTCCAGCGTGGCGCCGTGCGCAATCTGCTGGATGAACTTTGGCCACTGCTGTGGGAAGCTTCTGCGAAGATGAAGCGTTCCTGGCGCCAGGCCGCAGCCCTTGTGCCCTTGCCGGCTGGGCATTGCGCCATGTGCTTCCACTGCACTGTGCACTTCAGGCAGTGGCAGCACAAGGGCTCGAAGGTGGCTGCCAGCTTCTCGCACACGTGCGTATACCACTGCAGCCATTCTTTCAGGCAAGCGTGCGGCAGCACCCTTCGAAAGGCTTCATCCCTCCCTCCCTTGTCTGAATGGTGCGCCTTGTGCAGCTCCCGCCGTTTGCCTTGCAGGAGGTCGCTCCACTTGCCAATGAGCTGAGACGTGAGCTGCAGAAGGTCCAGCAGGCTTCATCCCTCCCTCCCTTGTCTGAATGGTGCGCCTTGTACAGCTCCCGCCGTTTGGCTTGCAGGAGGTCGCTCCACTCGCCAATGGGCTGAGACGTGAGCTGCAGAAGGTCCAGCCCCAAAATCTCTGCAGCTTGGTGGGCTGCCCTGGGATCAACGGCTTGCGGAACCTCCTTCTCACGCTGCTCCACCTCCGGCTCTTCTTCTGCAGCGCCAACATCTGGAGTAGCAGGAGCGCCAGGGCTGGCTTCCTGCAGAGGCGGGCACTCTGGTTCCAAATCAAACACGGGGCCAAGCTCCGCACCATCCCTCCTCCTCCAAATCCATCGAGTGGTGGCCTTGTAAATGTCGCTGAGGAAGCCTCGAAAGCTCCGGGAAAGGGGCCGGGCACCTCCTCAGCCATTCCAGTGTCCAGCATTTCGAGGAGGTGCTCGGTGTCCGAGCTTTCCTCTTTTCGAACAACCATCCCTCTGGCCACCACCAACAGAGCCGCAAAGCGCCACATGTTTTGTTGATCAACACAACGCAGGTCGCTTTACGTTGCTGAGCCCAAGCTACGCGCTCGGGTGTGTCAGGAACATACACCTTGAAAACCTAATCACTTGCACTTTGCGAGTACACAAGCAAATTTGCCACCAAACAGCTTCTTGGCACGGCTCTGCAGTTGCGCGTGCAGACATGGCCAAGAAAAAGCGTCCAGAAAATTGACTGTTTCGCATGGCCGTCCTTGAAAACCTATCACCCTAAACTTTGCAAATATGTGCAATTTGTGGCGCCAAATAGCTTCTTGCCACGGCTCTGCAGCGCCACAGACATGGACCAATCAAAAAAGGCGCCTTCTTTCCAGAAAAGTTTTTTCTACATGGCCGTCCTGGGCACCAGACTCCCTTGAAAACCGATCACCCTAAACCCTAAAAACAATCGCTTGCGCTTTAACAAAAAAATGACATTTTACTTCAGAGCGCGCTGTCTGCCATGTTGAGGATTTGGCAAGGTTGCAAAATCCTTTGCAATTACATGCCAGCTTGGTTGCCAAATAGATTCTTGGTTCTGCAATTTCATTCACACACATGGGCAAGGAAAAAAGCCTTGTTTCCAAAAAATGATTTTCCTACATAGCCGTCCTGAGCTAATTTCGAATAAGCAAGCCCGGGCACCAAACTGCCTTGAAAACCTATCACCCTAAACCCTAAAAGCAATCGCTTGCTCTGCAACAAAAAATGCACATTTTACTTCAGAGCGCGGTCTGCCATGTCAAACTGAGGGTTTGGCAAGGCTGCAAAAAACCTGGCTGCAGAAGGCAAACCTTTGCAATTAAATGCCAGTTGCGTTGTGAAATAGATTCTCAATTGCATTCGCACACATGGGCAAGGAAAAGAGCCTTGTTTCCAGAAAATTGATTCTCCTACATGGCCGTCCTGAGTTGATTTCGAATAAGCATCCCTTGAAAACCCAAAGCAACGCTGAAGTTGCGTCAGCTGCACGGCGCCCAACCCCAACCCCAACCCCAACCCAATCCACCAATCAAGTTCAGGCAAGCGTTTGCAGGCCTGCGACAGTTCTGGAACCGGTTTGCGCAACCAGCGCGGCAGGTTGGCAAGCTTTTACTGGCCCAAGTCTTTTCCACGGCCTTTCTGCCTGAAGGTTGGTCGTAACTGCAAAGCGTGTGATGGCTGGGCTGGGCCTGGGTAGGGCTGCAGTGAATGCTCAAAGTTTCAACATTGCACGGTTATATTTCAAAAACAAACTTGCAAACTCAAAACCTGCAAGTGTGTCAACACTGCAAGACAATCCAGCAAGTCTGTCCAGTCTGCAAGGGTTCCAATGAGAAGCTCCCAACTCGTTGCCCAGCCAGGTGGCAGCCTTGCTTGGGCAATGAATTGGGAGCTTGCAGTGTTGGAACTGGGCCTCATTGGAACCCTTGCAGACTGGACAGACTTGCTGCCAAACTGCCAACCTCCAAAGTTTCATTCCACACTGCCAAGAAGGCTGCCACCCTGAATGAGACTTTCCAAACTCAGGACTTGCCAAAGTTCCAACAAACTGCAATGTTTTCACAGCCAAAGGATCAAAATGAGCCAGCTCCAACCTTCAGGACTTGGGCCACTGCCCTCAAGGCCAGCTCAAACTTGCATCTACACGCAAAACTGGCAGCCAGTGGGGCCCAGTCCAACATTGCAAGTTTCCAACTCACTGCCCAACTTTGCAAGGGTTGCAACACTAAGGCCCAGCTTCAACTGCAAGACTTGTCAAGCCAAAACTGCCAACCTGCCCAAGGCTGCCCAGCTAACACCAATCTTGCAGTGAGCTGCAAAATGCTTAGTTGGAGTGCTTTGGTAAGAACATTGCCATGTAGCCAGTTGGAATCCAGATTGGTTGCAATTGGACTGGAGCCCTGAAGTGTTGGAGCTTTGGCAGAGCTAGAACTGCTGCAAAGCAGCACCTGCCGGCGGCTGCCCCAAGGCAGGTACAATTGCCCAGCTTGACTTGACTGCCAAACAAACTGCCAACCTCCAAAGTTTCCATGCCAAACTGTCAACCTCAAAGCGGCAATGCCCAAGTGTCAATCTGTATTTTTTCAAAGATGCAAAAACAGTTGCAGTAGGCAAACATTTGCAAGTTAAATGCATGCAAGTTAAAAGATTCTTGGTTCTGCAATTGGAAAAAGCGCCTTCCAGAAAGTTAATTTTCGTCCTGACTTAACTTCAAATTGGCAAACCTGGGCGCCAGACCTTGAAAACCTATCACCCTAAACCCTAAAGGCAACCACTTGCACTTTAACAAAAAATGCACATTTTGCCTCAGAGCAAGGACCCAAGTGTCAAACTGGGGATTTGGCAAGGATGCAAAAACGGTTGCAGCAGGCAAACAAAACTGATTTTTCTACACGGGCGTCCTGAGTTAACTTGAAATTTGCAAACCTGGGCACCAGACTCCTTGGAGAGGTTTGACAAGTCTTGCAGTGTTGAGGCTGAGCCTTAGTGCTGCAACTCTTGCAAAGTGGGTTGCAGTTTTGCACAGCCTTGTAGTCTTGGAGCTTTGGCAGTTGTGCAGCCCTGCCAAGTCTGTCTTGCAACCAAGGCTTGCAGTGTTGGACTTTGGCAGATTTGCAATGTTGCAACCTTAGGTGGCAGCTTTGCAGGCCTGTAGTTGGGCAGTCTTGCTTGGTCAGTGCAGTGTTGGGCAGGCTGGCAAGTTTGAGTGGTTAGAGGTCTTGCAGTGGGACCCAAAGTTCAAAAGTGTTAGACTTGCTTGACAGTGCAGTGTTGGAGCATGGTCAAGTTGGGGGCTGCAGATTTGCAGACCTGCAGTTAGAACTGTGCAGCTTGGTGTGGGAGTGGTTTGACATGTCTTGCAGTGTGGTTGGGCCTTAGTGCTGCAACTCTTGCAAAGTGGGTTGCAGTTTTGCACAGCCTTGCAGTGTTGGAGCTTTGGCAGCTCCCAAGTCTGTTTTGCAACCAAAGCTTTGGCAGATTTGCAGGAAACTTGCAGTGTCATGGAATTCTTGAAGACTGGACACAATTGAACTTGCCAGGCCTGTAGATGGGCAGCCTTGTTTGGCAGTGCAGTGTGGAACATTGGCAGGTTGGCAAGTTTGAGTGGTTAGAGGTCTTGCAGTGGGACCTAAAGTTCAAAAGTGTTGGACTTGCTTAAACAGTGCAGAGCATGGTCACTTGCAGTGTCATTGGAATTCTTGCAGACTGAACACATGCAACTTGCCTCCCAAGGCGCGCCGGTGACAAAAAGAACACATGCAACTTGCCAGGCCAGTCTTGCTTGGTCAGTGCAGTGTGAAACATGGGCAGGTTGGCAGTTTGTGGTTAGAGCAGTGGGACCCAAAAGTTCAAAAGTGTTGCGATGGGGGTCAGATCTGTTTTTGCAATCGAGACCTGCAGTTGGAACCCGGTGAGAATAAGGGTACCAACTTGTTGTCTGTAGTCGATTTTAGTAAACCCTCGACCTAGATACTGAACCACTTATACTAGCTTCAGTGGGCTATTACCATGGCTAGGTCCTCCAGTACAGAGGCTAGAATAAGGGTACCAACTTGTTGTCTGTAGTCGATTTTAGTAGGGAAACCCTCGACCTAGATACTGAACCACTTATACTGGAGAGGCTAGAATAAGGGTACCAACTTGTTGTCTGTAGTTGGTACTAGTAGGGTCGACCTAGATACTGAACCACTTATACGGGCTTCAGTGGGCTATTACCATGGCTAGGTCCTCCAGTAGAGAGGTTAGAATAAGGGTACCAACTTGTTGTCTGTGGTTGGTTTTAGTAGGGAAACCCTCGACCTAGATACTGAATCAGTGGGCTATTGCCATGGCCAGGTCCTCCAGTAGAGAAGTTAGAATAAGGGTACCAACTTGTTGTCTGTAATCGATTTTATTAGGAAAACCCTCGACCTAGACTGGCTTCAGTTGGCTATTACCATGGCTAGGTCCTCCAGTAGAGAGGTTAGAATTAGGGTACCAACTTGTTGTCTGTAGTCGATTTAGTAGGGAAACCCTTGACCTAGATACTGAACTACTTATACTGGCTTCAGTGGGCTATTACCATGGCTACCCTGGGCATCGGGTATTGATTCTAATCAATATGAAAGTACTATATTTTGTTGATATTGATTTGCATCGTTTTATTGATTTTTCTATTATGTTTTGTCTGACCTTTGTTAGCTGTGTTTTTGCTTCCAAATATTGATTTGAATATTGGTTTGGATATTCATTTTACATTTCTTGCTTTCAACTGAAAAGGCAGGTACTGCAGACGCAACCCTTTAGGCTCAAGCATCGAGCTTGGACCCATTCTTGACGAAAGAATAGTGTTCTTGACAACAGAACGCTGTACATTTTGTCATCCTTGACAAAAGTGTGTCCTCCTTGACAAAAGGGAATGCCCAAGCATCTGGACAATAGAGGTGGGCCCAGGCATACAATAAAGCCACAAGTGGATGAAGGTTTGCTGCTGAAAGTATTCAGCCTTCACCAAGACCTGCTGCAAGACTTTGGTGTGTATGAACACATATCAAAGAGCCAAGCTGTGAACCCCAAAGGGTTATTCAAGCTGTTGCCCTTGACAAAAGGGCTGCTTGGAGCCCCAAGCAGAAATACACAGCCAGTGCTTGAGAAATTCAATTTTTCAGGTACTGTTGAAGGAGCCCTCTCTCAATGACACCAAGTTTTCTGGCAGTGTTTGGGTGGGGCTGAGGGTGGAAAGAATTGGGGTGCTGCTATACCACATGAGGAGGCTAGCTGCTTCTGACTTGAAATCTTGTGCTGCGAAGCTTACTGGGCCTGATTATCTGCAGCTGAGAGAAGTTGTGGGCCAGATCATCAAAAAGCAACAGTTGCAACAGCATGAAGAAACCCTGCCCCTTGACCAATTGCTACTGGCTGCCACAGCTGGCCCTGGTCTTCTTCTCAGGAAAGACTTGCTTGGGGGGGGGGGGCATGATGCCTTTGGTGTTTCCTCTTCATGGCTGCCCTTAGCTTCAGGAGCCCCAAAGCACTTTGGAATACCAGAGCTGTCCACACTCACATGACTTAGGTGCTTCTTCAGCTTCTTCTTTGGCTCTCCTGAAGCAGGGTGAAAAGCCAACCGGCTTGAGGAAAGAATTGGGCATTTGGGCAAGGAAGAGGCCAGCCTCCAACAAAAAGAAGGTTAAGAAGGCTGGCTCCTTGACAAAAGGGGTGTCCTTGACAAAAGGCTGCTCAGAAAAGAAGGCAAAAGCAGGCCGCCCATCCTATGTGGACATTACGCAGGAGATCTTAAAGAGGCTGCAAGCAGAGCATTTGACAAAACAAGAAGCAGTTGAACTGAAGGACCACTTGTATAAAACCTGGTAGGTGGTTCACAAAGATCCTTGACAAAATGTGTTTTTGCACTGTTCTTGACAAAAGAAGCAGGGGCCAAGTCTTTCAAAAGGCACATTTGTCCTTTGACAAAAAGGATTCTTGCCTTGCCCAATGCCTAGAAGCTTGCCTTGACAAAAGGGCATGCCCCCTTGTCACAAACTTCTCGACAAAAGAAGAACACTTCAGAGGAAGCAGGAAAAATGCTTGGGCAAGGACTGGTTTGGTGGGACTGTGCTTGTCACTCCATAGCATGCCATGAGGTCTGAAGTGGCCACAGTGTTTGGTGAAACCTGGTTGCCAACAGAAACAATTCAAGTGATGCGCCTTGTTCAAATCTATTCCCACTTTGGCTTCCACACCCTAGTGCCCCAAATAGGAACTGCCCAAAAAGTAGTGTGGGTAACTTGTGTTTGTGTGAGTGCTTTTTTGGCTCAAGCCCGCATATAGTTGTTGCCCTTGGCAAAAGGGCCCATGGCTAAGAACAACAAAGGCAGAGTTGCCGGCAGCGGGACAGTCACCAACACAAGAAAGGAAGCCTTCAAAAAAAAGGCATGGCCAGGGAAAATACAAACATGGCTCTGGAGGATGCCTTAGCAAAGGGCATGGACTGGGAGGCTGACAAAGCCTTGGGAAAGAACAGAAAACCACACCTGTTGACTGCTTGGGAGCTGAAGTACTGCCTGGCTTCAAAAGAGCAGAAAGCTGATATGGAAGAAGAAAAGAAGAAGAAAGAGGAAGAGGGAAGGAAGAAGGCTTCCTTTGACAAAAAGGAAGAGCAGGATGAGGAGCCTTCCCTTTTGCCAAGGGTGGTAAAGGAAAAGAGTGTGGGGGAAGAGAACAAGGAGGCTTCCCTTGACAAAAGGGGTGCAGAGCAAGCTTCCCTTTTGCCAAGGGAGGAGAAGGGAAAAGAAGCCATCTTGCCAACAACTGGTGGGGGGGCAGCCAGCCATTCCCTTGACAAAAGTGGGGTCACCAAGGAGCCTTCCCTTGACAAAAGTGGGGGCACAAAGGAGCCTCCCTTATCCCTTGACAAAAGTAGGGGCAACAAGCAGCCGGGGGGCAGCCCTCTCTTGACAAAAGTGGGGGCACAAAAGGGCCTTCCCTTGACAAAAGTGGGGGCAACAAGCAGCCGCCTCTTGAGGAGCCCTCTCTTGACGAAAGTGAAGGTGCAGGCAGCTCGCTTGACAAAACGGAGTGCAAACGCTTGGTGGAAATTGCAGTTAGCAAGCCCAACAAGATACTAGAGCCATCCCTGCAGCAGTACCAAAAAGAGAAAGCAACCGCCAGCCAGCCCAGCATGCCAAGTGACCCTGAGCTTGAGATGGGCCCTGACTGGGGCGCTTCTTCCACAACCACTACTTCCCCAAGCCCTACTTCCCCAAGCCCTGCCACACCCCCACCTCCCCCTGAGGAGCAACAGAATCCCCTTGCCAAAAGGGCAAAGACACAGCCTGCGCAGAAGTGGGTGTTGAAAGAAAAGCCAAAAAAGAAGGTGGCATTGGACTGGCACAACACCCTGGAGGTCAAGGAGACGGTTACAGCAGCCAACATCAATGCCTTGGACCAGCTGAAGAAGGAAGGGTATGAGGACAGACAACCACAGTGGCATCATCTGGGATGGCTGGGCTGGAAAATTCTTCACTTCTTCGCCAACTGGATGGTATGGGAAGGCAGATGCACTGTGTAAACATGGCATTGACACAGTCTTTGATGACAACTGGAACATCAAGGTCTTTCCAGTGGTGCCTTCATGGAAGCAAAAAGGATGGGACAAGTACAAGACCTGGCTTTTGGCAAGGTCTCACCTTTTGTCAAGGCCTCACATGTGGCCTTTGTGTGTGTGTGGTTGTGTGTGGTGTCTGCATAGGATGGCCCAGGGAACCTGAGGGGATCACAATGCTGAGGTGGGCTTGCACATGTAGGATGGTTGACATGCAGGATATGTTCATATATGTTTGTATTTGGATAAGGTGCCCCTGAAAGGTAATTTCTTCTACAACACACATCAAACAAATGGTTAGCTAGGTGTGAGTGGCCTTCCTTTTGTCAAGGAACCCACGTGCCAACATGTGAGTTGACCCAGAAAATAGTTCTGAATCGCAAAATATCAGCAAATGCCACACTTGATCAATTTTATCAAATTTGAGCAAATTTGATCAAATTCATCAAATTTGATCAAGTGCCGTATTTGTGATATTTTCCCGGCCTCAACAATATGTTTTGAGCCAATTGTCCACTAGTCACTTGATTTGGTGCCCATTTTGGTGCTATTTAACAAGGCCACAAAAAGGACATGACATAGATGCTGCCTGCTTCAGGCTCAAATTGTTCAGAACCATGCCTCCCAAAAAGGGTATGAAGACCTTGACAAAAGGCAGCCATGGGACAGGTACCTTGACAAAAGGTAAAGGGGCAGCCAGCAAGAAGCCATCAACAAAGGTTATCAAAGTCAAGAAGCTTTCCCTCAAAAAGGGCCACTTGGAAAAGCTTGGTAGGATGACACTTGCGCAGAAGGTCCAAAAAGCTGCTGAAGGTTGTGAAACTGCCCAAGAAGCTGCTACCAACCTGAGGGGCGTGCTTACCAAAGAAGAGCACTCCAAAGTGTGGAGCAAGCACAAGTTGCCCTGAAGAAGAAGCCTGCTAAGGAGCAGAAAGCCTTTGACTCCTTGAGAAAAGGGGAAAAAGGAATGGAGGCAGCCATGTATATGGTCAAAGCCAGTGTACCCCAGTTTATGCAAGTGAAAGAATCTGTTAGTCAAGACCAAACCCTTGACAAAAGGGAAGAATGGCAATCTGAGAAAGAGCTAATTGCCAAATTTGGGGAAGATGAATTTGAAAGACATGTTCAGTCAGAGGACCCATGGACATGGGGAGTCTACAATTACAAAGACAAGGGCAACATAGTCAAATCCACAAAGGTGAGAAAGTCCAGAGAGTGGTCAAAAGGCCAAGAGTTTGAACCCACTGAGGAGGATGAGGAGCGATGGAACCGATGGTGGGAGAAGGACCACAGCAACCACTTGCACCCAGCAGAGAACTGAGGGGAAAGGAGGAGGGAAAGCCAAAAATGCCTTGCCAAAAGGCAAGGGCAAGGGAAAAGGCAAGCCTCGCCAACTCGCTTTGACCAATGGGCCCAGTGAGGAAGAGGAAGAGATATGTGAGGAAGAGCAATGGGCAAAGCTAATGACAAAAGCAAACAGAGCAAGAGACCAGTGCAATTCTGCCATTGCAGACTGTGAGGCTGCAATGGAAGCTGCTCACAAGGCAAAAACCTCACAAAGCAGGCCAAGAAAGACACAGAGTCTATGCTGGACAACCTTAAAAACACAACCAAAGTGCTCAAGGATGTTCTGGCTAAGAAAGACAGAGCAATGCCTTTGAGCAAGGCTACGGAACTATTGGTGGAAGCTGGGTTTTTGATTAAGGAGATCAAAGAAGAGAGCAAGGAGCTGAACCAGCTGGCCAACAAAGCTGGCAGCAAAGCCTCCAAGAAATAGATTGCTTACACAAACCTTGTCTCTCAGGGCCCCCCCCCCTTGTCTTGACAAAAGATGAAGGGAACAACGCAGCCACAACATGCCTTGACAAAAGGCGCAGAACCCATTCCATGAAGCCCAGCAACTTTGCCTTGACAAAAGGGAACCAAATACATGAAGCAATGCCTCTTGACAAAAAACTTTTTGACCCTCGACCTAAGTACTGAACCACTTGTACTGGCTTCAGTGGGCTATTACCATGGCTGGGTCCTCCAGTAGAGAGGTTAGAAACCCTCGACCAGATACTGAACCACATATACTGGCTTCAGTGGGCTATTGCCATGGCTAGGTCCTCCAGTAGAGAGGTTGGAATAAGGGTACCAACTTGTTGTCTGTAATCGATTCTATCAAACCCTCGACCTAGACTGGCTTCAGTGGGCTATTACCATGGCTAGGTCCTCCAGTAGAGAAACCCTCGACCTAGATACTGAACCACATATACTGGCTTCAGTGGGCTATTGCCATGGCCAGGTCCTCCAGTAGAGAAGTTAGAATAAGGGTACCAACTTGTTGTCTGTAATCGATTTTATTAGGGAGGTCCAAGATCGCCACCCTTTCGCCTAATGTCCACTGCCCAAATGTACTCCGAGAAGGCCGGGTTGTAGGCATGGAGGTAGGCATCCAGGGCCCCCGCGTCGTCCTTCCCAGCGTACAGCAGGATGAGGGTCGGCTTCAACGACTCCGGCACCGGTCGTGGCGTCCACCTTAGTCTGGACCTCAGTCTTTCCGGGGTGTCTTGCATCCAGGGAAGGTGGGGCTTGTCCCCCCTGGGGTTTTTTGTCCGACCCACTGGTCGTCTGGCCCTGGGCTTGCTGCTTGCCCTGACGGTTCTGCGCCCTTGGAACCGCCCCTTGCCGGGCGGATCCTCTCCTCTGGGTCTCTCTGGGGGTTCTTCCCACTGCCTCGGTGGGTGCGGGGGAAAAGGGTGCTTCCGCCCTTCTGGAGTGCCCTGGCTGGATCCACTCCCTTTCTTCGGTGGAGGGGCTTCCGGGGCCGGTGGCACCCTGGAGAAGTCCCCTCCCACCTGCGGCCGTCCTGGCCTCCCCAACTCTGTCTGCCTTCCGCTGTGGCTCTGGTGGGATTGGCTCTCCCCCGCTGTGTGCGCTCTCGCACTGGTGGCCTGTGATCCCTTCGGAGACCAGGCAGCCACGGGGCCCATGGCACCCTGAGTGGCCTCCTGTCACTTGGGGAGGTGTGGGCATGCCTGTGGAACATGCTTCGATGGGGGGGCATCACACACCCATCCATCCTTCCTGACCGGGCAGTTGTGGGATCGGCCGCATGATCCAGGGCATTTGTTGTGAAGGTGATGATCCCTGCAGTACGCCACCCCTTTGGGATTCTTGAACGCCCAGTGGTCTGGCCATGGGGTCGAGGAGGTGTTGGGAGACTTCCCTTTGCCGCCCTTGCCCTTCGGCTTGGAGTGGGTAGGCCCCGAGGACCAAGATCCTTCTCCCCCCTTCTTGGGCTTCTCCCACTGAGTCTGCCACACCTTGGGAGCCTTGCTCTTGCTCTTCCCAGAAGAGGAAGTCGCCCCTGATGTTCTTGAGGGCTTCGGAGAGAGTGGTGCCCTGGTGCACCATTTCGTGAATCTTGCGCCATGCATTGCGCTCTGCAAACAGCAAGGTGGTGTCGCTCGGGGGAGGTTTCCTGCCGGCTATGTCCTCCCCATAGAACCAGGCATACCAGTCGTCCAACTCCTCCTTGGTGACCCTCAGGTTGCCAAATTGCGGCAGTGCTGCCGTGCACATCAGGAGCGTCGTCCTGAAGGTTAGGTGCAATCGTTCCAGCTGGCGCCGGGATGTAGGGTGGCTCCTCACCTCTTCTTCATCCTCCCTGTCCCAGCCGTCCACCGTGATCTTCTTGTGGGTGGATGAAGGGCGTTCCCCTTCTTCCGGGAGTGCGCTCACGATGTGTTTCGCCGGGATGTAGCCCAATTCGCCCTTGGCAATCATGCGCCATTGCTTCTTGAGGTAGCCATCACTACCCTGGAATTCCAACCTCGGCTTCGGAGCCCCATGCGTGGCCACGTAAGCATCTTCCAGCTGGCGCCTGTCACACAGGACTTCCAAGGGAGCCTTTGCCGGGCCCGCATGGCCCGCCGGGTGGTCACCCGGTTGCCCCCCCTGACCAAGTTTGCTGCCACCCGTACTGCCTGAAGGAGGCGCATTGCCGTGAAGGCCGAGGTCTGGGCGTTGAATCCATTCTCTCCATCCTGGAATCCCAGGTCCCGGGGACCACTGTCCCTGGCCGCAGCCGGGGTGTTCCAGCGATCCGCCAGGTCTTCCACCGTGACGTAGCCCGATGCGCCCAGTGCCGCTTGGATGACCCAGGGGATTTCCTTGCCCACCAGGATGGCCGCCAGTGGCTTCTGCAACTTTGCCACGTCTTCCTTGATCGTGGCTGGGACCTCCGCCGGTGGTTTGGCGGGCTCCTCAGCCATGACCTCTTACCTTGGTGTGGGTGGGTGGGTTTTCAATCAGCTTGGGTTCCAGGAACCCAGAACAATGCTTGAGCCAAAATGGCACATGCCATTGTGGTCAAGCATTCCAAACACAGCTCATGTTTCCACATGCGTTTCAACATTAACAAAGTGTATGTAAGCTAACCAAACGGCACCACACAAGCAAGCGATAACTCTTTTATCCAAGCAATGTGTTGGTGCCAGGGACTCATCTTCCCCTGTCAGATGTCTACGGCTGGGTGGGCCCCATGGGCCACCCACCACAAACTCTCAAAAACTGAAGAACGGGTGTGCAGACTGATAGCGCCATTTCCGAAGGCAGTCTGGCACACCCACCGAGTCATCCGTTTCAGAGTCCGCCGAGGAGTCCGAGTTCCTGCAGTGTGGGGACCTCCGCAGGCTCCAGTACCCAGTCCGCCGGGAAGCCATACCTCTTGAAGCAGCGTTCGCACTTGCCATAGGCCTCTGGCTCCGACATGTAGTCCAGCACGGAGAGCTCCTGGATCTTGGAGGCCGCCGGTCGCCACCCGCACCCCACAGCCGTGCCTTCCTCATTCAGCAGGTGGATTCTGGCCTGGCCGGCGTTGCCTGTGCGTTTGACCGCCGCAACAACACGAAGGGGGAAGTCCGGGGTGGTGGGAAACAGGTCCTTGGCCTTCACTGGTGTGTCCTCGGTCCCTGTTCCACCAATGACCATGAGCGAGTCGATGGTGCGCTCCCTGAGGGTACCGTGGGGGACGCCTCCCCTTCCCCTTCGGTTTGGTCCTTGTGGCCGTCCGGTCCCGCATCCGTGATTTCCACTGCTGGCGGCGGGAGCGGGTCCGCCCAGTGCGGGTGGTTCAGGTCCTCCCTGCGTTCCCTGCCTGGCCCGAGGTTCAGGTTGGGGACCTTCTGCGCCACCTGGCCCCAAATTTCCACAACGACATTGCGCTTCTCCCGCACATAGACGTCTGCTGTGCTCTCTGTGAGCCAGTTGCCTAAGTACATGCGGCGCTCCCGGGGGATCCCCATCTGGAAAGCGCAGTCCGGGATGAACACTCGGAATGAGTGCCACGTCAGCGGCTTCACCAACCCCGGGGTCACTCCCCGACGGAGAATAGCATCCTTGAGCCATCTCAGAGCCCTTTCTGGTGTGGAAGGTCTCGGTCAGCCCTGCGAAGTCTTTGCTCACTGTCGGGAGCAAGTAGTCCATGTCCTGGAATGCCTCCTCGGATACCAGTCGCCGGACCGTGGCCACCCAGGTGGTCCACCAGGGGATCCCCGTGAAGCTGTACTTTGGAGCAATCAAGGGGACCGGGTTGCGGTTGATTCGTGCTGCTGAGACCGTCTTGGTCTGCCAGGCCTTCAGCTCCACGGTGTTACTGGTGTGGATCAGGTCCTTGGGGTGAACATGCTGGAGGTCATTGAAACGAGCGCTGCACCCTACTTGGAACCGGGCGAAACCCAGGATGAATGCGTCCAGTACCTCGTGTCTGCTCCTCCCCGGGGCCGCCTGCGTACCGGGGCCGGTGGCACCCAGGTGATCGTAGCCAGCCCCTTCCTCCAGAGCCCATATGACCTCTTTGCTGGGGACCACCGCCTTGCGCTGCGGCCGGGTGACCGTGTCCGTGAGTGCCTCTTCCAACGAGCTCTTCTTGGACTTGAGGCGATGGAGCTCGTCTATCTTCAGCATACCGAAGGTCTTGGAATACCATTTGAGGGTGTTCCACACCTGCCGTAGCTTGTACGGGGTGACCTCCTCTTCGGCGAGCTGGTTGAGGAGAGAGCGGACATGTCGTTCCTGCCAGGGAATCACCGTGAAGCCTCTCTTCCGGAGACTCTCGTAGACCAGGCAATGTTGCCTGAGTGTCCGGAACCTATTGTCCCCCAGGAGGTCCAATGCCTCCTTGCGGAAGTCCTCCCCCAGGATGTCCTGCATGTACGCGATGTGCTCCGCAAACGGGGCAAAGTGGGCGAGGAGCCGTTCCGCCCATTTCCCGCGCATATGGAGTTCCAGCGCTCGCTGGGTCGTGGGCTCCATTTCCCTTATTTTGCCCGGGCGCCAGTGCCTCCACTTCAGAAGCTCCGGTTGCTGGAGTGGGGGTGGATCATCTCGTGAGAACCACCTCAATTGGTCCTGGCGGTCCCATTCATTCTCCAGCGGGGAAAAGTCCTCGCTCGGCTTGCCATCCGCCGTCGCCAGGAGGAGGAACCATAGGCTGTCCCACAGGTCGGCCAGGTCCGCCGCGGACAGAGGCTGGGGAAGCCTGCCTGCCGCCGACGCCACCAGGCCGTTGAAGTAGTCCGTCGGGACCATGCGGTCGTCTTGTCCTACCGGAATGCCCGAGAGTTCCAGGAGCTGAGAGAAGCGGATTGCCGGCTCTCCGCCCAGCTTCCTCCCCTCCTCCTCAGTGCCTTGGCGCAGGCACATCAGGACCAACAGCTCCCCGTCCGTCTGTCTCGGGGAGAAGGACTCATCCGCCAACGTGTCCCATAGGACCCTTGGAATGCGGTCCCAAAGACGTGTGTAAGGCGGGCGCATAAGAAACTTGGTAGATACCCTAGCCATGATGAAAAAGGGGGTTTCGAGCCTCCTATCGAACCGCCGGGACCCAACCGCGGCACAATGCATGCATGCTCCAACCTTGCAGAATGCAGAGTGCAGATGGAGCAGGCAGGCCACACGCATCCCGACAAGTCCCCCCCAAAGTCCCGAGATTTTAACCGGGAAAGGGGGGAGCGCGACCCAAAATCAACCCCCCAGAAACCCCCCAAAAGCACGGAGGGGGGAGACCGACCAGGCGGGGGATTCCCCAAAACCCCAAGGGGACCTCAAGGGAACCAAGAGTCGGCCGCAGCCACTTTTTCCGAACCGTGGCTGAGATGGCCCGTCCTTGGGGCAGCTAATGCCTGTGGCCTCATGGTCGAGGAGATCAAGCTGCCGTGACGTGGCTCCCCTGTCATGACAACAGAATGGAATAAGAGAGGAAACAGTGGTGAAAACCAAACCCAATAAGGAAAACTCTTTTCCCTTCCCCCCCCCCCGGAGACGGGGCCAAAGGCACCCAAGTCCCGGGAGGAAGAAGTCACACGACTCCCACATCCGACAGGGTTGTGAGTCCCTCCCTTCAGGATCGCCTCCTTCGCCACCGAGTGGATTGCCGCCAGCCCCGACTTCTCCGGGTTGCTCAGGATGACCGACCACAAGGCCGTGGAGACATCCCCCAGCCAGGCCGTTCGAGGCATGCGGGGGGTGCTCGCGTCGCCCAGGACCAGCCGCTCATCCCTGGGAGGCTCCGTTGGCTCCACCCTCTTGTAGAACTCCATCCGATCGCGGATCCACTGATTGTACAGCTGCTCCGGGGGCTCGTCCATCACCAACTGCAAGCAGGTGGCCTTATCCCTGTGCCACCCCGTGATCTGGAGCAGCCTGGTCCCCCCGCGGCTCGCCTTCCAGAAGCCCTTGCAAAATCGGCACATATAGCCCCCCGTGGTCTTGAACTTTTCCTTGCTCACCACTTCCCAGGCACTGATGCTTGGCAAGACCAAGCCACACTCCACGGAGCCCCAAAACACATGCTTCGCCTCCTTGGAGAAGTGCTTGTTGATGTACTTTCGGCCCGCAACCGCCGTGACCGTGGCCATGGTGATGGGCGGGTACCTCCTGGTGCCCTGGTCTGGGGTGCGGAGCGTGGTGTCTGCCTTGCGAAGGACCCAGTCGTGGACCACGTTGCAGCGCCAATTGACCTTGACCTCCACCATTGACGACTTGCTCAGGCCCGCCACCAACTTGGTGTAGACCGAGTCGAAATACGTTCGTCGCAAATTGCCCTGAACCGCATCGCCTCCTTACTGTCATGGATGGGGGCCACCGGCATCTCCATCACGGGCAGCGGGCAGTTCACAATGAAGTTCTTTGCCGCCAGGAATGTCCCCATCTCCTTAAAGATGTAGCTCCACTCCTCCTTGCTGCGCGGCTTGGGGATGCCCAGGCTCTCCAGGAAGGGCACCGCCTCCTTCCTCATCTGGAGAATGTTGCCCATCCACTTGTCCGAGGTCGATCCCTCCGCATTGCGGCCCCGGCGTTGCGTCTTCACAATCAACGGGAAGGTGGTCCAGGCCGAGTAGATATACTTGAATGTGAACCTGTACACTCCCGTCAGGCTCGGCAGGTCCCACGTTCTCGTCTGTCGGGTCCAGAACACCCCATCACCCTTCGCCCAGAAGATACCCACCACCTGCTCAGGTGCCGGGCGCTCGCCCCGGTTCACCTGGGCTCGGATCTCCAAGGCCGTGTAGATGACTGGGTCGATGTGGTCCTGGGTGAGTCCTGCGCTCAAGGGCCAGGAGCTCCTCCGGCGCGAGCTTAAACTGCTGGTCAGCGCCCCGGGGGATCTCACCGCTTGCGTGCTTCTTCCAAACCCCCCCAAACATCCGGAGCTCTCCCTGGTGCCGCTTCATTGCGCAGAGGATAAGGGACAACTTGCCCTCCTCAGAGTCCAGGTCTTGCTGGGACATGGGCTGGTCCCCCCCGGGGCCGGTGGCACCCTTGGGGGGGGCTGGTGCCTCCAGCTCGGGCATCTCCTCCAGCAGTGCCTCCTGGTGCCACGGGTTCTGCGACGCTCTGAGCATCTTGATGTAGGGGACATACTTCTCCTTGATGTCCCCCACCGGGGGGATGTCGTCGGGGTCATCCAGCTCCAGGGGGCAGAACAGGCCCCTCTCCAGGGCCTTCCTGAGATCGTCCGGCCACGCCTGGAGGGGCGCCAGGATCGCCATCTCGTTGTCCAGCATCTCCTCCGTGACCAACTCCTTGTGCCGCCGCCTGGTCGAGGCCTCTTCCGGAGTCGGTTCCCGCTGCTCCCGCAAGGCCCTATGCAGCTCCTCCTTCTTCCTGATCGCCTGGTCCACCTGGGGATGGTAGAGCTCGAAGCTCTGAGCCTCCGCCTCCTTCAGGGACCGCTGCACTTTGACCTTGATCTCCTGCCTTTCCCGGACCTTCAACGCCTCGTCGTCCACCTCCATGGACAGGATCTCCTGCCGGATGTCCACCCGCCTGTTAAGCGGGACCGCATCTGCCATTGTGATGTCCACCAAGTTGCGGTCGGCCTGTGCCAGGGTGCCACCGGGGCCAACGGCACCCAGGCTTCCCCACTCCCGCTGCTGGATCCAGGTCGGCTTGCCCTCCAAGATGAGCAGGTTGTAGGTGATGCCGTCCGCCTCATACATAACCGAGGGTGCCTGGAAGGGGGCGAACTCCTTGCCGGGGCAGAGCCAGCACTGCTTGGCCGCCTCTGGCCACCCCGTTCCGCATGCCTTGCACATGAACTTGTAGTCGGAATGACCTGCGTCGAGCCTGTTCATGCGCTGGGTGCCGATACACGCCCTGTTCCTCTGGAACTGCGAAGCCCAGACCTCCTCCTGGCGGAGCTGGATCTTCATCGGGACGTACGCCTCCAAGATGCGGATCACCAGGTCCTCCGTGAGGTTCTTCCCTACAAACTTGTGGAACAGGGAGACCGCCTCCTCCATCGTGATGTCTCTCAGCAAGGTGGCCGCCGACGCTGGAAGGACTGGAAACAGGTCTGGGAGGTTCACCAGCTTGAAGTACCCGGGTTTTCCGTCCACCGGCACCAGGGTGACAGGTTTGTTGGCCTGAGACGTAGCCTTCTGCGAAGCCGCCACGAAACCCTTCAGTCTCTTCATGGGTGGCGTCTGCGCCTCCTCCGGTGGTGTGGCCCGCTCCGTGCCGTCCGCATCCCCCATGTCCTTGTCGCCCTCATCGGCGGGGCCAGGCGCACCCAGGCCGGGAGTCGGTGTGGCAAATGCCACTCGGAGACGCTCCAGTGCACTGGAGAGGTCCTTCATCACATCGGTCGCCGAAGCTGACGGGGGCCTCGGGCTCGTCCAAAACCAAGCCGGCCGCCACTGCCGCCTCCCGTGTGCGAATGTCCTGGGCCTCCTGGCTGGCCATTTCAACCTCCTCCACGGCGAGTGTCTGGTCCTCAATCAACTCAAAGGAAGTTGCCGAGGTTGCCGAGGAAGCCATTGCTTGGTCGGGGTTAAGTTCGAAAATGCAAAAGATCAGAGTTTTTCAATCAGCTTGGGTTCCAGGAACCCAGAACAATGCTTGAGCCAAAATGGCACATGCCATTGTGGTCAAGCATTCCAAACACAGTTCATGTTTCCACATGCGTTTCAACATTAACAAAGAATAAGGGTACCAACTTGTTGTCTGTAGTCGCTTTTACTAGGGAAACCCTCAACCTAGATACTGAACCACTTATACTAGCTTTAGTGGGCTATTACCATGGCTAGGTCCTCCAGTACAGAGGTTAGAATAAGGGTACCAACTTGTTGTCTGTAGTCGGTTTTAGTAGGGAAACCCTCGACCTAGATACTGAACTACTTATACTGGCTTCCGTGGGCTATTACCATGGCTAGGTCCTCCAATAGAGAGGTTAGAATAAGGGCACCAACTTGTTGTTTTCTGTAATCGATTTTAATAGGAGAACCCTCCCCCTAAAAAATTGAGAAAGGGCACTACTCGGAGACCTAGGTACTGAGCCACTTATAATGGCTTCAGTGGGCAATTACCATGGCTAGGTCCTCCAGTAGAGAGGTTAGAATAAGGGTACCAACTTGTTGTCTGTAGTCGATTTTAGTGGGGAAACCCTTGACCTAGATCTGAACCACTCATACTGGCTTCAGTGGGCTATTACCATGGCTAGGTCCTCGAGTAGAGAGGTTAGAATAAGGGTACCAACTTGTTGTCTGTAGTCGATTTTAGTAGGGTAACCCTCGACCTAGATACTGAACCACTTTTACTTGGCTTCAGTGGGCTATTACCATGGCTAGGTCCTCCAGTAGAGAGGTTAGAATAAGGGTACCAACTTGTTGTTTGTAGTCGCATTTTAGTGGGAAAACCCTTGACCTACCTAGATCTTCAGTGGGCTATTACCATGGCTAGGTCCTCGAGTAGAGAGGTTAGAATAAGGGTACCAAATTGTTGTCTGTAGTCGATTTTAGTAGGGAAACCCTCCCCCAAAATATGGAGAAAGTGCACTACTGGGGGACCTAGATACTGAACCACCTATACTGGCTTCAGTGGGCTATTCCCATGGCTAGGTCCTCCAGTAGAGAGGTTAGAATAAGGGTACCAACTTTTTTCTGTAGTCGATTTTAGTAGGAGAACTGGTGGACCAAGGTACTGAGCCACTTATATGGCTTCAGTGGGCTATTACCATGGCTAGGTCCTCCAGTAGAGAGGTTGGAATAAGGGTACCAACTTGTTGTCTGCAGTCGATTTTAGCAGGGAAACCCTCCCCCAAAATATGGAGAAATGGCACTACTGGGGGACCTAGATACTGAACCACCTATACTGGCTTCAGTGGCTTCAGTGGGCTATTCCCATGGCTAGGTCCTCCAGTAGAGAGGTTAGAATAAGGGTACCAACTTGTTGTCTGTAGTCGATTTTGATAAGGAAACCCTCCCCCAAAATATGGAGAGGGCACTACTGGGGGACCTAGATACTGAACCACCTATACTGGCTTCAGTTGGCTATTCCCAGGGCTAGGTCCTCCAGTAGAGAGGTTAGAATAAGGGTACCAACTTTTTTCTGTAGTCGATTTTAGTAGGAGAACTGGCGGGCCTAGGTACTGAGCCACTTATATGGCTTCAGTGGGCTATTACCATGGCTAGGTCCTCCAGTAGAGAGGTTGGAATAAGGGCACCAACTTGTTGTCTGTAGTCGATTTCAGTAGGGAAACCCTCCCCCAAAATATGGAAAAAGGGCACTACTGGGAGACCTAGATACTGAACCACCTATACTGGCTTCAGTGGGCTATTCCCATGGCTAGGTCCTCCAGTAGAGAGGTTAGAATAAGGGTACCAACTTTTTTCTGTAGTCGATTTTAGTAGGAGAACCCTCCTCCTAAAAAATTGAGAAAGGGCACTACTGGGGGACCTGGTACTGAGCCACTTATAATGGCTTCAGTGGGCTATTACCATGGCTAGGTCCTCCAGTAGAGAGGTTAGAATAAGGGCACCAACTTGTTGTCTGTAGTCGATTTCAGTAGGGAAACCCTCCCCCAAAATATGGAAAAAGGGCACTACTGGGAGACCTAGATACTGAACCACCTATACTGGCTTCAGTGGGCTATTCCCATGGCTAGGTCCTCCAGTAGAGAGGTTAGAATAAGGGTACCAACTTTTTTCTGTAGTCGATTTTAGTAGGAGAACCCTCCCCCTAAAAAATGGAGAAAGGGCACTACTGGGGAACCTAGGTACTGAGCCACTTATAATGGCTTCAGTGCGCTATTACCACGGTTATCACCCACTCGCTAAGTTCCCTCCATTGGTTTGGTTTTCTCACCAGTCACTTGACCCATCCAAACCACCAGAACTTGGCTCGGGATTTTTTCATACCCCCTGATTTCCAAGCCAAGGCCAAAGCTATGATCCAATCCCTGTCAGAAACCGTCAGGCCAACGAACTCAGGGTGACCGTCAGGCAGAAAAGCGTTTGGGACTCCCACCTGGCGGATCTTTCCCCAAGCTTCGGGAACCGCAGGGATTCATTCATCCGAGCCAAACTTCGCATTCCGCAGGACTCATCAGAGGCAGGCCCCTTTGAGGGGGGGAAATTGAAGGAAACTTGGGGGGGCGATCCCTCCCATTGGCATCCTCCGGATGAATCGGAGGCTCACATTGCCGATGTTGCGAAGCTGTCTTAGTGTTTCCAGGAGCCGCGGGCGTGGCTTGAGTGGTGCTTCTGGTCGTCGCGGGCGATTTTCTAGTTGTGTAGCCCTAGGCTCACGCAGGTGGAGAAGCCTATGTCGCGGTCAAATGACAGCCCCACGCCGACGTTTGCACAGTACTCGGCTTCTGAAGTCCTCCCCAGGCAGCTAGCGACGCTGCGGATGGTGGCGGATGGTGGCGGATGAGCTTGCCGTTGAAGCTCAGAAGTATTGCTCATCGTTGCCCAAAGACGTGGTTGCACTATCAATCACGTGGCATTACGACTTCTCTCGGCTTTTCAATGTGACAGAACCGCGTGCCCATGCCGCCCACTTTTCTCCGCATTCACGCGGTGAACTCCTGTCCTATGAAATCCTTCTCGCTGTAGCTTCCTTGGGAGATCAAAAACGGTTGGGGGAGGTTCCATTTTCAGTTGCCCCCAAAATGGACGAACACTCAGAGGCTCATGTAGGCCTCAAGAACGGAAGTTGTGAGGTACTTTAACACCACCTCAATGCTCGCAATGTATGCAGATCATTTAGCCCCCATCCCAGGAAAACCGCCCTGGGTTCTTGATGGCCGAAAAAGACCTGTCAAAAACGGGGCGTAACTGTTTGCTGGTTCGTGGGAAAATCAAGTTTTTACCAACCAACTAGCAACTCACATGGAACCTGACAGAAGGTTCCTTTAAGAGGAAAATGGTGTTCCAGGGGGTTCCCCTCAGGTTCCATGTTGATGGGAGGGAGGGTGGAAGGGTAAGATGCAACTCTGGGGAGAGTAGAATTTAGATTTAGGGCGCGAAGAGAGAAGCTTTGTTCTGTTGCTATATGTTTACCAACCAGGTATTGGTTCTTGGGGGTAACGTGTCGTGTGCAAAGAGCGAATTTGCTGATGTTTGATCCTAGATGTTCTTCAACCAAATACTTTGGGGTTGGTTTTTTTGGTACCTGTGGATGGACAAAATCCATCTCGCACCATCTAAGAAACCCTGTAATGATTCGATTCGCCTGTAAATACCGACAACCAATGGTTTCAACCATGGCTTCAAAGTGGTGCGATCCCCGTCGCCTGGTCGGGATGCAGCAGCCGCACCACCCGCACCGGCGGGGTGCACGTGGGATCGAAGTCCGCCTGTCCCAAAACCATGGCTTTGGATTCACCGAATGGGTGTGGCTCCAATTAGAGCCAGGGTTACTTGGTTCCACCAAGGTGCGATTTGGGTACATCTTTGTGAGCATGGAGTTGTGCTTTTTGCGGGCACCCGGTTTGGGGTTGGTTTAAGCGGAAACCAAATGGAACACCACCGTTTTGGGGGATCCCCCTATTTTAAGACACACCGAAATGGGTCTCCAAAATTCAGGGATCACCAAACTCAGGGTTCCCAAATTTCTGGGTTCCCCAAAACCAGGTCTCTCAAATGTCCAAGTTCCGCCCCGTCCCCAAACTCACATGTTGCACAAGGACACTCCAATCAAAGCACTGCACAAGTTTCTTCTTTCCGCTCACAGTCGGTCAGTTTCTGCGGCTCCGCCTCCATGTAGGTTAGCAGCGCATGACTGAGGAGCTGACACACAGCTCCACTCCAATAACATCTCTTAACATCAGCTGGTAAATGTAGACCCCCGAACTCCAACGCGGCCCGCCTTCTCAGCCGCCTCAGTCATCTCGGACTCCTGAGGAGCATGCTCCATCGGAAGCCCTTTGGAGGGTAGCCTTGAGCTGGTTTTGAAGGGCAAACCAAACGGAAGCCAGCCATTTTTGGGGCTCTCTCAGCTTTTGCTCCCCAAAACACAAACATGGGCCATATTTAGCAAGCTTCAAACGCAAAGTAAAATATCTTATGAGAGGCCCCAGGCTTTGGTTCCCAGCTAGCAACGGACGATGCTCTTTCCGCAAAAGGACATCGGTCATCCTAGTTTGGGTAGGGGCAATGTCCATCCCAACTCCCCCGTCAGCTTGGTTCTGCAACCCTGAACTGAACCAACCGACGGTGTCGCAGACATTCCCCGGAACATGAATATTCCCAAAACACGAAGGCGATCACCTGACCATCGGAGTCCAACCAACATTCAAACAACCTCTTTTCACCTTTTGGAAGGTGAAAAAGGAAAGAAGGACTTAACAGCCTTCACCTTATATAAGACCAACAGCGCAGCACGTAAAAAAAAAAAAAAAAAAAAAAAAAAAAAAAAAAAAAAAAAAAAAAAACGAGGCGTTTCTAGTTGAGGGGTCGTCTCCACATCCATCTCTCGCCTCGCGTATTCGACCGCTTCGACCCGCCTCCGCCTTGAGGGCGGGGGCGGCCATCTCCTGGGCCCAGAAGGGCGCCAGCAGCGTGCTGAGCCGCGCCTCGACCGGTGGATCGGAGGGGGGAGGAGGGGAGGGGAGGGAGGGAGGGAGGGAGAAAGGGAATTCCAAGTGATGCTCAGGTACGTTGAAGCAAAACTGCTGTGGACGAAATCCGTTCGCGCCCCTTTTGAAATCATGGAGAACCATTGATTGTTGATATTTACAGGGAATCATCACTCCAGGAGGCTTCTTAGATAGCGCGACATGGATTTCGTCCATCCACAGTACGGGAAAAAATCGAGACTGGGCGTTTCGCAGATTATCACTATCGGAGGGTACTGACTGCTGGATACAAAATCTGCAAAACACGCCAGTTGAGATGGGCGAAACCCTATGAATGATAAAATAGGAGGGCGGGTCGTCCTGGGGGCTGCGTTTTTCAGATTTCTGGGGGCTGCGTTCTTCAGATTCCTAGGGGCTGCGTTTTTGCAGCACAT
Source organism: Effrenium voratum (assembly GCA_963377175.1). Taxonomy (NCBI): domain Eukaryota; class Dinophyceae; order Suessiales; family Symbiodiniaceae; genus Effrenium; species Effrenium voratum. The sequence continues at coordinate 210,082 of CAUJNA010003252.1, read as the reverse complement.
ATAGTTGGATTTGCAGTCTTTTGATTGTTTGATGGCATGCAAGCACAGGCACATGTTTGTTCCAATGGAAACTCGAGTTGAACTATGTTTCCATAATGTGTGTTTAAATGTCAGATGAATTGTAAACAAATTAGAGTGGAAAGAACATACAGTGTAAATTATCAACTAAAACTATTCTAATTCAAAATTACATTATGAAACAGAAGTTGTGCTTGGATTCAATATCAAACCATGTTTAAACTCTAATTTGATTGTATGTTCTATTGGGAACGGATTTACATCTAAATTCTAAATATACGATGTATTTTCCAGTAGGACTCTGATCAAGTGTTTCCTTCTTGAGTCCTATATAAATCCTATTCACATTCAAACTGATTTTTTTCGAGAGCGGCCGTTGGTGGAGATGTGAGTTGAGTACGGAAATCGCTACAAACACTGTGTTTTGCAGTGTTTTCTGACCATGGTAGTGCTGGGGCTAGCACACTAACATCACACGATTTTAGGATCTCTGAACTATTTCCTTCTGAAATATACTTAACATCTCTACCAAATTCTACCCAATGTCTAAGTGAAACTAACTAGAACATATTAAGGAACAGCTCCAATCCAATTGAATATTAATATTATTATTACTATTATTATTATTATTATTATTATTATTATTATTATTATTATTATTATTATTATATTATTATTATTATTGTTGTTGTTATTATTACTGTTATTATTACTGTTATTATTATGTGTATTATTATTATTATTATTATAAAAAAAAAAAAAAAAAAAACGTTAAAAAACACATGATTATTATGTTTCATCATAAATGTTACACGGGAATTCCTTTCCAATAGAACTGTCCTTACAAATCAGTAAACATCTAAACAACATGTGTTAAACATTTTTCTCTGGGTCGACTGAACCCATCTCAATCGAAGTGTTAAACATAGAGAATCTGTTCGATGTCTACGGCTGGCTTGAATGTAGAGCTGGCTATGAAAGTCACAGAGCTGAAGGCATTGAGTTGCAGACGAGGATGCTGAGAAAAATGAAAAAAACAACCTCGAGTTGTCCAAAAAACACAAAATGCAAAATTGCAGGCCCTATGTCCCTAAGCTTGGACTGTCTAGCCATAGGGCCTACAATTTGAATTGCTATTTTTGAAAACTCGAGGTGTTTCTGGTTTTCCTGGAAAAGTGTAAAAAACCTCGAGCTTTCCCAAAAATGCAAAATAAGCCCCCAAAGATTGGCTCCCGGACTCTGCTCCTGGACAAGTTTGGAGCTCTTCTGCAGGGAAGCAAAGCCCGGGCTTCCGTCAGTTGAAGGCAAGCCCCAGATGCCTTTGACCAAATGGTGGTGGTCCTTTCGTTTTCCCCCTGTTGCCTAAAGGACCGCCTGCAAGAACTCTTAAAACCAACCGGAAAAGGGGTGGGTACGACAGATTCATTTTCATTTGGGTTTGTCTCAACATTCTTCCGTTAGTTCCCCCCGAAACCACCACATACACCCAGGTAAACCCATGTAACTCCGCATAAACCGAAGTAAATCCATTATGTAACCCATAATTATAAACCCGCACAAAACCATGTAAACCCATGTAAACCCATGTAAACCCAACCACATAAACCCGCATAAACCCATGTAAACCCATGCAAACCCACATGAACCCATATAAAAACCCATCTTCATTTCTTTCCCCACCTAAATCCGTACTTTTTCAAAAGACCAGCCCGGCGGCGATCCGCCCGCCTGCTGATGGGCCTCGGCGTCCTCCAGCTGCAGCAGAGGGGACCAAAAGCCCTGCACTGCCGCCTCGCGTCACGTCGCGTAACGTCGCGGAGCCATGGGCCATGGGCCATGGGGGGGGGGGTGGGGTGGGGTGGGGGGTCGGGGTGGGGGTGGGGGTGGGGGGGCCATGGATTTCTCGTGGGTTTACGTGGATTTACACAGATTTTCGGCTGCTCTACGGTTGGATTGCTAACCAGACGTTTTAAAGCGCTTCAGGACAACTTCACGAGGTTAGACATCTCCGACGATAAAGATGGCTTTACGAACAGACCAAAGGAGTTCAACATGTCTAAAGGTGTAGTAAGGTATCTCGAAAAGATAGAGGTTCCAACCGGTCTAATAGAGGCCATTTACTACGCTAATTGCCGAGCTTCCTGTTGGTAAGTTCTGTGTTGTTGTGTATCAACAAAACTGGAACCTTGGCAATTCCTAAAGTACTTTACAGAAAGAGTTTGGGCGTGCCCAACGAAAAATTGGACACTTCACCTCTAGGCTTTGGTATTTTTCCCAAACACCCACCCTTTGTTTGGGAACTCCTTTCCCTTTTGGGAGGGAGTTTTTGTTGAAATTTGCGAGCAAAAACAAAGAGTGCCCCTACCTTTTCATGGCCACTGAGTCTGGGAGTCTGGGCACGCCTGTGGCAACCAAATCGATTGTTGTCTTGATCCACCCTTTGGTGCAAAATGCTTTTCAACCATTTAAGGGAAAGGCAAAAAAAGGATGGAAAGGAAGTGGACATGGCGTTCCGAAGAAGAAACACAAAACGTGAGGCACCATCTCCCTGCGGGACGCGCTGAGATTGCTGGGGTTTCATTTACACCATCTAAGCAGAGGGTCCTTCCCCAATTTTAGGACGCCCTCCCATGTGAGTCATGTGCCTTGAATTTGCTACAAGCAACTGCTTGCAGTCTCCAACCGCTGGTTACGCGAGCCGCTCCGAAATTTACTGTTTCCGCAGCTAAGAGGCAACCGACCCTTTTTCGGACCACGTGCGGGGTACCGTCAAAACATCCAGATATCTCTCTTGCATATTTGAACAAAGCAGGAAAACCCCCCCAAAAAGAAATAATACTCCTAAACCCCTGAAACAACCTAAAAGGGTACCATCTCAACTCAAAATATGTCTCTCTCCTCGAGGCTACCATGGCAGCTCCCAGAACCGTTTTTTTTGGTTTACACAGGCCTTCTGGAAGCTGGCGGCTGTTCATCTGCATGTTTATCTGGAGTGCCTCTCCCCTTGACATACCTTGCTTCTAGGCTGGAATTAGGACCCCAGCAAATATATATATATATATATATGTATATATGTATATATATATGTATATATATATATATATGTATATATATATATGTATCTCTTTTTTGCCTGGTTAGTGGAAAAGAAAGGGGACCCCAAAAAAGCAAAAAAGGACAACGGGGAACTCATTCTGGGCAAGGCTTCAGAGCTCCGTGGATTGCCCCAAATCAAAGGTTGATCGATTTGCTGGTGGGTTCTATTGAAAGCGCCAAGTGGCCGGCAGCCCAGTGTTTTGCTCCTTACGGGCGCACGGACCCCTTCCCTCCGCAAAGCGCCCTTGAAGCCCTTTGCGGGAGAGCCTCAAAGCTGGCGTGTTGCCGGAGCTCGGAGGGGAAGTTCAGGATAAGCACTCCGTTGGGCCTCGAAAAATTGGTTTCTGGCCAAAAGGAAGCTGAGAGATGGGGGGGGCGGGGTTCTCAAACTAAAGGTGTCCTTGCAAAAATGGGATTAATTTTCCCTTTTGGTTTCACCCAAATAGGGAAGCCCTGTTTTACTGAATTTAAAGGGATTTTCTTCAAAGCATTACTGAAAGGCACCCCTACCCAGAACTCTTTGACCAGAACCCCTTTCGATCAGAAACCTCTAAAAACGCTTCTCGGGGAGGGGGAGGAGGGGAAGTTTGGATTTTCCACTCGCCATAACTCGGCTCCAAGGGTCCCACGCTCTCGAACCCTTTTTGGAGGCAGGGTCGTTGAGTCCTCCGATGTGCCAGCAGGGCCACCAGAAAAGCCTAAGCCATCGCTGGACCAATCGATCCCTCACGATTCTTTAACAATCGGAAAGCTTGTGGCCCCGGATCGGTGAGCTCCGTAAAGTTTGCGCTCATTGGGGTTGGTGCCGCTCTGCACGGTCCCGCTTAGTTCGACGGGGGGGAGTCATGAATTCCCGCCTTGGTACAGCACCCAATGAATGTCCCAAACGTCGATGCTGGGGTTGACGACAGTTGCAGTAGTTGGGTCCGTAGATGTACCCGTCTCACAAGTTGGGGTTTACATGACGCATGTGCAACGACGCAAGGGGCACCCTCAACATGGGTGCTTTCCATTTGGTTGTCCTTTCAAGACAACCCGAAAAAGGGCCGCCCGAATTGACTCTGCAAGCCTGGATCTAGAACAACGCCGACATGGAGCCACAAATCGGGACCTGGTAACATGGCATTCCCAAAATGACTGCACATCACCGATGAGATTTGGGGATTTCGGGTGACCGGGAAGTTCTGTTCTCGGTTGCACACACCCGCCGCTTAAAAATGTCCCTCCCTCACATTCCGGGCCACCCTGCAAAAAGTTAACTTGCTCCTTGTTGAAAGGGACAGTTTTGGAAGCCCAAGGCAAAGAGTCATTCAGACAAGCTAACAGGGGTCACTGGATGTCCCCATTTTCGGAAGCGGACCTGGCGAATTTCAGCAAACAAAGTGGGAAACCAAGGGGAATCCACTGAACTGGGTTTCTCTTGATTGCATCATGAGCCAAGCAACATGCAACATGACTGAACCAATGTCTTTCGCGGGGTTTTAGTTCACCCCAGGAGCAACTGCGAGGAGTCGCCCACCAGTCGTCGCGCCTCACTGGCTCTGGCACCTCTTCCTTCTTGTCCTTTTTCTTCCTCGGCGACTCAGAGCCGTGTCCGTGTCCCGGTTGTTTTGGGACCCAAAAAGGGTGTACCGACTCCCTTGTAAATACCAAAGTGGTGTCCCATAGTTTCAAAGTGGTGCGAACGGATTTCGCAACCATCCACAGTAGCACCATCGAACATCACGCAACCGAAGGACCTGGCGAAAGGTGGGCTGTTGACTGAGATTGGATCAAACATTGTATCATGGATACCCAGATCAAAAGGTCGGGCGTCTTTTCCTTGAAAACCAGGGGTTCTTGATTCGCATGGCGCCCCAGTTGTACTTTGCCATAGGAGGGTTTGAGTGCAGTAAACCCTCCTTACCCTCTGCCAACATGGAAGTGGAGAAAACGTTTTTGGAAGATTACCAGGCCCCCTGTTCACTGCAATGATTCTTGGAGACAGGGCAGAGTGTATATGATCCCCTTTATAAACCATCCGGCGGCCAAGCAAAACCATTCCTGAAGCTCACTGGTGGTGCCAGAGGTGGAACGGCTTGTGTGGAGAAGCCCCCCCCCTAATGGACAAAATATCTTTGATACCATTTGAAAAAACTCACAACAACAAAAATGTCCTCAGAAACAAAGATCGCCCATATATCAAATGACCAGGCATGCACCAGGCATGCGCGAGAAATACAACCGGCATACTCAGGGAGCATCATATATATATATATATCAAAATGCCGAAGGCGGCGCGACGGCACTGAGGCGGCTATTTTCACCTTTCTGCTAAAAGGACGCCCTGGTTTGATCCAGGGTTATTCACTCATGCATGCGGCTGGTGCATACCTCTGTACATTTTCACCCGTCCTCAGCCGCTGCATGTTCTGCTTTCTCTTGGCGTGCTTGTTCTGCTCGGCGGTGTCGGCCCTCTCGAATGCTCGCCTTCTTTGCGGTGGCAAGCAGCGAAGGCGTCATGCCCCAGATGCCTTGATCCAAAACCGAGAGCATCAGCTCTCTTTCACATCCAACCTTGGTGAGGACGTCCGCCAGCATCTGAGAGGTGTCCAGCCACTTGACCATGGCGTTGTCACCCTCAAATCCATCGAAGCCCAGCAGCTGCTTGATCTGGGCAACCAAAACCTTGACGCGTTTCTCTGTGGGCTGGCCGGCGTCCTTGACGATGGTGCTCTCTAGGCTCTTGGCATCGGTGAGCACGAGGAGCATCCGCTTGACGTACTCACTCTCCAGGTTGATGAGCTTCTCATCTGGGTGCAGCATCTCCATGAGCAAGGACCTGACGTAGTCGGCTGCCTCAGCTCCCATGAGGAAGGCATTCGACTCCGCCGCAAGTGTGCTTCTGCACACTCTCTCAATTGCACTTGCTTGTGCTCCAAGGAGGAGCACGGGAACCTCCTTGTCCGTGGCTAGGTCCTTGTGGGCGAGGCCGACGACATAGCCACATTGTGACTTGACCTTCTCTCCGGCTTTGGTCTCTGCGTTGGCATGGCTGCTGTCCGCACAGACGAAGACGATCGTATCGGAGAGGGTCAGCTGGTCGTTGGGGCAGAAGCACATCTTGGCGTCCGCGGTGTCCTTGAGCATCTTCAAGGCTTTATTCAATTCTATCACATCTCGCACGCGTGGCCTGCTCATTGATTGGCTGGCCATGCTGACATTCACCATGAGGTCTGGGCGCGTTTGGCGAGTCACCCAACCCATGGAACCGATCAAGGCACGGAACTGGCTGATCCCCTCCTTAGACAACGGGGAGTTGGGCACGATGCGGCGGTGCTTGTCCAACACCTGGTACTCGATGGTGCCAATGGCCTCCTTCTGGATGAGTTCGATCTTGTAATCGGGGTGCTGGACGAGGTCCTTTCCACAGAACCTGAAGTTGCCGCGCTTGATGGTGAGGTGCAGCTCTTTCTCCAGAACCTTGAGGGATTCATCATAGGCCTTTCCCTCGCCGGCCGCGAACAGGTCGTCCACGTGGGTGATCATGATGCCCTGGAGGGAGTTCTCAACGTAGAGAAAAAGGAGAGCTGACTCAATGCGAGATCGGCGCCATCCTTGAGCGCTTAGCGAACGTATCAACTTCTTCCACCAAGCTCGCCCTGCATCCTTCGTGCCGTAGATGGAGCCGCGGGCGCGCATGAGGTCGTGGGGACTGACACCTGGCGGTGGAGGTCGAGGAGGTCTCAAAATGAGTACCCGATCAATCCCCTGCGACTGCAAGTAGGCCGTTGATGCATCTGCGGCCAACACGAACCACTTCTGAATCACTGCCACGGCGCAGACCAAGTTGAAGGCGAGGAGTGATGCCGTGGGGCTGTCACTGCGGATGCCGATGTCATCCTTGCACGACCAATCTGCTCTTGGCCTTGATGGGGAACTCCTTCTTGATCTGCGACCTTGATTTGCCGGTCTTCCGCGCAGCACGCAGGGCCAGAAGTCTGGCCTTTCTGTTCTTGTCCGTATGGACCCATCTGGTCCCGACGATCTTGATGTCGGGGTCCAGGTTGTCCTTCTGCTTCTCCGTGAGGATGTCCACAGCCTCAAACTTTGTCCATGACTGCCACTCATCGCCCATGCTCACATCGTAGAGGGCGCGGTCCTCCGGGTCTAAGTCCTTGAGGTTCGTCTCGGAGCGAACGGCCTTGCCGGTGAGCATGGTTTCCTCCACCATGAAGTTGGTGGGAATGTTCTGGTCTTGGTCCTCCTCCTCCGCAGTTGAGCTGCCGTCGGAACCTGAATCGCCAGCGAGCATGCGAAGCCTTCTCCTCCGGATTCGTGATGTTAAAGTGCCGCACGCATCAGGGTAATGCCCGTCCTCATCCTCGACGACGTAAGGACCAGGAACTGGAGGGCGATGACGCTGAGTGCGGACTGCTCCAGGAACACCATCCAAAAGGTCGGGGTCCCGGATTGCGTGTAGTAGTTCTCCCGGAGGCGTCGGTGGTACTGACATGGTCGGGGCAGGTTCAGGCTCATATTGCGCCATTGGATGCTGACCATCAACGTCTGGTGGTAGTGCTTGAGGGACTGGTGGTTGTTGGTTCGCAGGTGGACCAATGGCAGGTAGATCCGTTGCTGGTAGTGCGGGAGGAGACTGAGACGTGGAAGTAGCTAGTGGTGGTGGTACGGAAGGTGCGAGTGGTTGTAGTACGGAAGGTGCTGCGGCTGAGGCCGGTTGGCTGGTAGTGCTAAGAGGTTGACTTGAAGAGCTTGGCTGTAGGTCCGGCCAAAAGGTAGTTTCACCGGTTCACTTGACGCGTAGAGATCGGTTGGCTTGACGGCCTCGCCAGTCGTCATGGATCTCGCCTTGGTCACCATCTCCATCCAGGGGAACCACGTAGTTCACGTTGGTCAGGCGGTAGTCCCGGAGGCCGGTAACGCGGATCGGGCATCCCGTACCTTCAGGTGTGAACAAGGCTAGGCGTGGTCGAAGATGAACTCGAGTGACCGTGCCGTCCGAGTTGGTCTGCCAATGATCATAACCAGGAGGTTGTCCGGCTGACGGTGGTTGTGGTTCTTGAGGTAGACGTGGCCGGACGTCGACATAGTTTCTGGCACCGCGGATGCTCTCCTCGGTCTGGATCTCCTGGGCTGCCAGTAGCTCGTCCTCATTCGCGAAGCGCATCTGCTCTCCCGAGGTGAGGACGACCGAGGAACCATAGCGAAGCCAGAAGCTATGTGGTGCTGCTCCGTCCGTCATCTCTTCAGGATCTTCAAGTCGATGCGGATTCCGGGGCTCTATCCCAATCACACGGGCAGGCCCATGCCACATGCCACCGCTGACTGCGGTCGCCGGTTTGTCCTGGGCGAACTTGTTGGCGGTGGAAGTACACGTAGGCTCCGACAGGGAAGGGTCCTCTGCTGGGCGTAGATTGATGTAGTAGGGCCCGTCGGATACGTGCATCTGTGTCCAGGCGTATTTGAGCGACCCGCGCAGCTTCCGGGATGTTGAGGTTCTTAGCCATCGCGCTCTGCGGGTTGTCGGCGGCCTTGAGCACCTCCAAGCGCTGAGATTCATAGTCGCTGAGGAGGCTGCCATCTCATGGCCACCGAGAACCCACTGGTTCGGGCTGTAGCCGTTCTCCCGGGGAAAGTCGTTGCGGACCTGAGTGACGATGCTCGTGGCGGTCTGAATGTCCTGCAACCCGGTGATTTGCATCTCCGAGACGGTCTTCGCGAAGATGTTCTTCCACAGACCACCGGCCTTCTCGACCTTCCCATTCTTCCAGGGAGACTCCAGTGGCATGGCCTCCACCTCAACTCCATACTGCTTGAGGTAGTTGCTGAAGTCGGCAAGGAATTCTTTGCCTCGATCACATTGTAGGCTTCTCGGAAGTCCCGCCCATGAGCTCCACGTAGACAGGAAATGTCGCAGAATGGCCTGTGAGGCGGGCGGACCTCTCGATTGGCCAAGACAGGAGACAACCTGGAAGTTGGTCCCGTCATCGATCATGTTGAGGAACCCGTACTGGTTGTTCATGATGTCATAGGCGTGGAACACGTCTACCAGGATGTGGTGGTTGAACTTGTAGGCGGAAGGGAGTCTGACCGGTTTGGGCCTCTTCTTGCGGACGCTATCACCACAAGCGTCAGAGGGCATGTAGTCCACGGCCTTGATGGCTTCTGGTCGAATTTTCTGTCTTCGGAGGATCCGCTGCAGTGTGACGTTGATGGGATGCCGAAGTTGACGTGGAGGTCTCTGAGAGTTTTGCGGAGGTCCGGGTCGATCTGGAGCCAGCACTTGCGTCTTTCCGACTCTGTCATGCTTAGGACCGGCCGTAGCTCATCCGCTTGACCTGCACGATATCCCTGATCGTCACCTCCGGGGGGAAGTTGATCCTCATGAAGATGCCCAGGAAGAGGTTCTAGTAGCTCGGGGGCTTGTGGTTCATGAGGTCGAATGTAAACAGGTGGGGCATTGTCCAAGTTTCGAAGGATAGCTACTCTTCCACCCCTCCTTCGCTTCGGAACTCCACCTTGTTCGGGGTGAGGCCTGGCGCGGGCTCCATGAAAACCCTCTTCTGCCTCAGCGAATGCGGCAGATTCCATAGCGGCCTGCTGGAAGATGGTGTCCAGGACCGCTTGGTTGAGCTTGGATGGCCAGACTGATGCCTGCGCGGTACGGGAACCAAGCTTGTTGTTGCCCTCCAGATGTTCATGATGGTGATCACCAGGACATACGGCATGTGCGAAGATGCTCTGCGCGGTGATCATGTCCGTGAGGTAATACGAGGGCTTCTTATGCGGGTAGCCGGAGACGGCGTCCTTGTAACCCATCATGCATCCATCTACCTTGATGTAGATGAGTTGGCCGCTATCGACATAGTCCTTGACGGGCTTCATCTCGGGCTCGTCCAACGACTGGGACCCGAGGGGCTGCTCGATGAAGACGTGGCGCTTGGCTTGAAGTCTCCATACCACAGCCTTGGCCACCAGCTTCAGGACCTTGCGGCCTTCTTCTCTGAGGGCTGTCACAGTTTCGGCGTTGCCGCCTTTGGCTAAATTGAAGCGGCCCCACGCGCCCAACGGACCACATGGCTGTGTGATGACCAGAACGTAGGGGTCCTCCACCTTGAGATCCTGCGCCAATTGTTAACTGCTTAGCTCCCATGGATGTTCCGGCATCCCAGGTGCTTGATGACGAATCCAGTGGCGCACCAACCATCATGCCGAGGGTAACGGCGAGCAAGGTGAGGCCCATCTGGCCGGCGCAGATCTGCTTCAGCCATGTCTTGCCGTACGGAGGCTTGCGTGGCTTACGGGTGAGACGGTCGTTCTGGAGCGTCTGCTGCCGGGACCAGTCATCACCATCCAAGGCTAACTCTTGGGCCGCAATCTTTTTGTTCTTCTTGTTGGTGAGCTTCCGCGTGACGCCGGGCTCATCTTGAGTGAAAACCTCGAAGTCATGTGGGTCGTCGTAGACCTTGCCGTAGGCGATGTCCTCAACCGTCGTGGTGTACGGAAGGTCAGCGAAGTGGTCGTCCTTTGGGCTTGTAGGTGGCTCCGTTGGCGAGGAAACCAAAGCCTCCTCGATGTGGAACATGTCGAGGTTATCCATGTCGAAGTCCAGGAGGTTGATAGCAAGGTGACCACGAGAGGTGCGGATCATGGGAATGTCCTCGAGGCCCAGCTGTGTGAAGCTCACGGTCTCGTGCTCCATGTCCATGATCGTGCCGAGCTTCTTCATGAAGGGTCTGGACAGAAGTAGTGGCGACATGTCTGGGGTCTCGGCTGTGTGGAGCTGACCATGCCTTCCACCGATCCCGATGGGATAGATCTTGATCTCGGTGCTCTTGATGTGGCCCCCGATGCCCTTGAAGGACTGATCCTTGGCCTTGGTGTCGAAGGTCAGGCCGAGGTCGGTCAGCGCTTTCTCGAACTCCTCAGCCCATCCACGGCCGTGCATAGTCCTGGAGCAGCCGCTATCCAGGATAGCCAGGCCAGGGGGGTCTGCCATAGTGACCATGACCTCTGGGTCGGAGTCTGAGCTATTGGCCATCATCGCCTCGCACTCGTGTACTTGCGGTTGATGATCATCAGGATTCATCTGGATGGGGACCTTGATGAGGCGGTCGACATCCATGGCCGGGTGGACCTGCTGGCGCTTAAGCATAGGGCCACCAAGGCGTTTCATGCCTGAGTTGTAGACCAAGATGATCCTGCCGTACAGGTAGAAGGCGAAGCGGAACGTGTCGGGCGTCATGGGCTTGTTGTCCAGCGCTCTCTTGATGACGTAGGCACAGTACTGGTTGCAGTCGGGGGACTCAGCCACCTGGAGGTAGGCATAGCCATGGTAGGGACCGCCGACAATGTGGGTAGCGTCTCCCGGAAGAGGTTGAAGTACATCCATGTCTTCGGGCGACAGGAGCGGGAAGTCCGGAGGCAGGCTACCAGGAACCAGGTGAACCCCGTAGAGCCAGCACTGTTGGCCCGTGGGTCGCATGATGCGGGCCATCCTTGGCGCGGGGGGAGGCTTTGCTGAGGAAGGTTCGCTTCCTGTGTCGATGTACTCCCACTCCGGTGATCCGGGGCGACCGGATGGTGAGCACTTTGTAGTTGGAGTGCTTGGTGCTGCTGGATAAGGGCTATGCTTCTGCTTCTCCGGGGACTTGTCCTCCAAGGCGAGGAGCTTGACGTTGGTCATGCGGTTGAACTGCTCTCTGGACCTGGCGTTGGTACCCCACTTGGTGCCCATGGCGATAGTGACGAGGTACCTCCAGAGCTGTGCAGGTTCACGGCGATTGACGTTCAACACGTTGCGGTTGCATTCGGACTCCTTGCAGGTGATGTACCGCGCGTGACCATTCGCCCCACGGTGGAACTTCTTCTCAAGCCCGCCGGCACAGATGCTGTGCTCGCAGAGGCCACCGTAGTCCTTGAGGACCATGTAGACATCGTCTCCCTCAAAACTGCTCATCCATCTCGTGCAGCACGAAGATCTGAGGTGGCTTCCTGCCTGGCGGCTTGACGGCAGCTCTCTTGGCGCTGCCTTTGCCCTTCTTGGCGTTAGGGCACTCCTGATCACCCTGCCAGTGACCCTTCTGGCCGCATGAGGTGCATGGGGTGATCGTCTTGAAAAACTTCACGGCAGACCGCCGTTGTTCCTTTGCCTTCTGATCGAAGGTCATCTCACCAGATGCCCTGAAGGGAATCCCGGATGGTCCCGTAGGCGATGAAGTCGACTTGCCGCTGCCTTTACTGCGGCCTTTGCTTTTGCCTTTTCCCTTCTTCCGCATCTGGGCAATGGTGGCGAGGACCTCGGCGGCATCTGCGTCCTCGAAGTCGTTGTCGGGGAACATCTCCGCCATCAAGGTGTCCAGGCCTTCGTCCTCGGAGTAGGAGTAGTCCTGATCCGTGACCTCGAAGGTGTCCTGGGGGTCCTCGTAGTACGCCTCATCGCCCTCGTCGATGTTCTCGAAGTCTTCATCCGGCTCCTCAGTGACGGAGAGCACCTGCTTGCCTCGGGTCGGCTTCCACCGAAAGCGTGGTGCCTGGTGACCATGAGCTGCAGGGGCTTGCCGACCAGCACCAAGATAGTCACGCCTATGGACTGGCTTGCCGGCAATGCTGGGGAACTGGATGCGCATCGCGTGGGCGATCTTCTTGCAGTCGTACTCATTGTTCACGGAGCTCAAAACGGACAGCTGCTCTCGGTGATCCAGACCTCCGAAGATGAGGAGCATCATGGATCTGAGGTTGTCGGAAACCTGGGTGCCTGGGGCGTGGTCCTCCAGCCGCTTGAAGTCCTGCTCGCGCCTGATGATGTACTGCTGCATGCTTTCGTGAGGTCGCCTCCAAACATGCGGGCTGTAGAAGGCCATCAGGAACAACTCGTTGGCCTTCACCGGAACTTCGGCTGCGATGGCTTCCTTGAGCGTGGTGAGGAACAGCTCCATGCCCTCCTCCAGGGGTTTTCCATCTTTGTCCTTGGTCTTGAGCCTCGCGCGCTCCAGCTTCCTCACGGCCTCATAGGCATGGCCGGAGAGACCACCTCGGAGATGGACCGTGCTCATCTGGAGCGAATCTTGGCCATCTCGACCGTGCCAGAGATCCCATGCGCGCTCCACGTACTCCTCGAAGAGCTCAGCCTCGCCGGAGTAGAGCGGGACGCCATGCTTGTCGAACTCAATGCGGTCGTGAGAGGGCCATGTCGAGCTAGGTGATCGCGTGGTGTGTGTGGCGTGTAGGCTGCTGGCCTAGGCGGGCTGCCTGCTGGGGATTGGCGCCATCGCCGCTCCCTGGGTCCTCGATGAAGAGGTTGCTGTAGAGGCGCAACAGCACTGCGGCTCGAAGAGCTGCACCAGCGGGCCGCCAGGATGTCACCTGGCTCCGCTTACCATCAAAATGCCGAAGGCGGCGCGACGGCACTGAGGCGGCTATTTTCACCTTTCTGCTAAAAGGGCGCCCTGGTTTGATCCAGGGTTGCGGTCATGTAGAGCTATTCACTCATGCATGCGGCTGGTGCATACCTCTGTACATTTTCAATATATATATATATATATATATATGTATCGGTCTTTCTTCCACCGACATTCTCACGAGTCCACCTTACCCACAATTCACTAGACCGGCACTGGGTAGACTCGCGGGCACCTCCATCTACAGAATCTGCAAGCCATCCCCGGATGTATCGAGTTCGTGAAAATGCGAAAGGAACCCTTTGCTGACAATTCGTTTGGGGAATCTGCCCGTTGCTTTCAACCAACAGAGTACCTCCTTGCAAACTATGCTTGGGAGTTGAGCGATTCGTGATAGCCCAGCCAATGAAACAGCATATGCAGCATATGCATCAAAAGTAGTAGCTACCAAAATGGCTCAACAGTGGCGGTCTCTTTTCGACACCTGCCAAAAGGAGCACCAATTAGCTAGGCAACTACACATGTAAGCCAAGGTCAAAAAGCAATATGTGCGTCCCATCAAGACAATGGGAAACTTAGTGAGTCGGTGGTTGACTTATCACGAAAGTAGATAGTAAGGAAAGGTACAAAGTACAAAATACTAAAAACACTATCAAGAAAATAAAACAACATAAAATTATTCAGAATAGATAGAAGTGAGAAACTAAGTGAGTCCCCCAAGTCCCTCCCCAATTCACCATATGGTGTCTTTTTTAAGGGGCCCCAAGAAGGTGGCTCTCTCTTGGTTTCTCTGAAAAACCAGCCAAACAAGGGTGCCAACTCAATCAAAAGGAAAGACTCATAGACTACCAGAAAACCAAAAGGGAGCTCGACCTGCAGAACTCTGAGCTCGGCATCGCGGGACGTCCCACTTTTTAAAAAAGGGGCACCGGTGGACACGGTTTTTAGGTTCCTTTTCGGGAGGAAACCACCCCCCAAAACCCCCCTGCACACCAAGAAAGGTAGCTGAACCTACGATTTCCATGTCGCTTTTAACCTTGCAAAGGCGACCGTCCAACAAAAAATAAATGGGCGGCTCCCTTCTCAAAGAGTTGTCAGATTCTGGAGCAGCACCAGCGGCCGGGGGGGGGGGGGAGAGGCCTTTTGCAAGATGACCATAACCAGCGGGCCCACAGGGGAGGAGGGGGTGGGGCCCCGGCGGGGGGGGGGCCAGACCTCTACCATATATATATATATATATAATGGTACATTCCCTTTGGCTTGGTGGAAAGGTCATGCTTTACATGGGCAAAGTGGCTCACCTTTTGCGGATCCCTGCAAAAATCTGTGCCGATTCCGAGGCGAAGGCTTCTTGGGATCTTCTTCCTCCACCTGGTGCCGTGGGACAGGCGAAGAAGCAGAAGAGCCATGGCATTTGTTGTGAGGGGTCGAATGGGTTGGCTGAGACAAGACCAACCCAAAAGAATAATCTCGGTTGCTTTCTGCTCCCCTGCTAAAAGTTCAACTTTTAGTGGTTTAATGGAAAACCCATTAGTTGGCAAAAAGTTGAAGTCCTATCATCCAAGCAACATGCAGCTCGGTAATTAGGATTTTGCTGTGGAACAATCCGGATTTGTCACGAATGTAGGAAGGGTTAGTTATCGCGTGGGACACCAATACGGCAAGGGAAAACAATGCCAGTGACAATGAATCAATCGCGGCAAGAGTAACAACACATGGCAGGTGAAGAGTAGGTTGATAGGTTGACTTGAATGATGCGCAACAGTGTACCAAGTCTTAAGCCAGTCATTACTCAAATCGGTCAGCAACTGACCGCTCTAGAAATGAATTCAACAATGTGCTGTATGGATAACTTCTAAGTGTCTTCTTTTAGGGGACCCCTAAAAATGAGCTGTGTTCTTTTTTGTGGCCCTTTCAAACCACCACGAGCCTCAAAAAAGACGAGCCACCCATGTTTGTAGCGGCATCACGAGTTCGAACCAAACTCGAGGGGACAGGTGGGTAGAAGTGCCCCGTGGGTGGACGAAATCCGCTTCCCACCACTTGGGACAGATGAACCCCGACAAGTATTGGGATGAGTCACCGAATTGCCAACTGGTGCAGGGTTGTGCCCATCCGCTGTATAAGAAAGCGATTCTCCTAACTTCCTTGGAATGTTGGACAATCAAAGTACACGTGGAGATCTTCGTAGGGGGGTTCTGCAGAAAAGCAATCACGTTGACCGTGATGAGCCAACCAAGCACGAACATGCTCCAACTCTAACAACAAACACAAATACCCAACGAAACAAAGGCTCAGGCTGCACCAATTCAAGAATCAAAATGCACTTTCATCCACCGCCCTGCGTGGTGGAAAATAATTAGAAGGATCCAAAAAAAGGGGAAGTCTGCTGCGCCTTTCATCCCAAAGGGGCACGTCAAACGGCCAGCCCTGGTTCACTACGCATCAAGCCGCTCAGCCGAGCCGGAAAAACCTGAGGGGCCCACCGGCTTGGGCGGCGGCGCCGACAGCAACTGGGAGGCAAGGCGTGGTCGCGTAGCTCACGGGAAGTGGCCGAGGGACATGGGGCTGGAGGTGACCCCAAAAGGGGACCCCAGGAAGCAAGGAAAACAAATCCGCCATTTTCCATTGGGAAAAGCAATACGAAGGGAAAGATACCTGGGTACCTTGCAAAGCCCAAGGGAGCGAAAAGGGAAGGGAAACTCGCCGGCAAAAGCATGATCCACTCACAAAACTGCTTTTGTGTGGTAAGTGGCCTTGCAAAATCCAGGGAAGGAACCCAAGGAAGTCAGCGTTCCCCAAAAAACTACGTGTTTTGAAGTTCTTGGGTTCCGTTGATCTGGGAACAGGTCCTACTTGATATCAAATGATACGTCCCACTGAAAACAGATTTTGCACCTTTGGAGTGCCCTGATCATGCTCTTCACCCCAACCCCACGATTTCTGACGCCAGAATCCTGTTCAAAACACTGCTTCCCCTCGGTTTTCTGCTTGTTTCGCATGTCGCAAGTGCTGAAAATCGGTTTCTGGGCAAGCAGGACTCGCTTCAACCAGGACAAAATCGGCTTTCTCTCTCTCTCTCTCTCTCCTTTTCCCTCTCTCTCCTTCTCCGTCGCTTTCTCCGTCTCTTTCTCTTTCTCCCTCTCTGTCTCTTTCTTTTTCTCCCTCTCTGTCTCTTTCTGCTTCTCTTTCTCTCTCTCTATCTCTCTCTCTGTCTCTGTCTCTGTCTCTGTCTTTGTCTCTTTCTCCTTCTCAATCGCTTTCTCTTTCTCTCTTTCACTCTCTCCCCCTTGGATGTTCATCCAAGTTAACAAATTGTTGGTAGCCTAGGGTATAGCCCACTCATAAGTCCAGCGGGGGGTATACCCCAAGTTGCTAACCCCTGACTTAGCTGAACATCTCCCGCCGACATAGAACCTGACGTTCGGGGCATCCTGGCTTGGAGCATGTTCCTCTTACGTCAGGTTCCATGTTGCTTGGAGGGTAGCGGTTTTCAACTCAGAGGAAAAATGCGAACCCCTATCCACCCACCCCGAACTTAGCAGAACATCCACATACTGAGCCTAGGTCCTCCAGTAGAGAGGTTAGAATAAGGGTACCCTTTTTCCCGTAGTCTGTTTTAGTAGGGGAACCAAAAAAAGACTACGGTAAAAGTTGGCACCTAGCCGGGGGACCTAGGAGCGCTTTCAACGTCAGAGGTGCCAAAAGGGACCTCGCGCGCCTCGATCTTCCGGAAGAGCATCTCCGCCAGCTGCTGCGGCGCCGGAGCTTCGCCGGCGAGCTCCTTCCCCAGCTGCCGCAGCCGTGCCAGGGGCGGCCACTCCGGGTCCTCAGCCGCGGAGCCGCCCTGGATGGCTCGCCTTTTCTGATAGAAGCCGCTTTTGGGCGGTGTTTATAGGGAATTCCAAACGGAAGACCGAAGCCATGTGTTGGCTCTATTTCAAAGACACACCCAACTTGGGTCACGTTGGGGGCGACATAATTAGAATGCGGAGTTGGGGGATGTTAAAGCCAGACTTGGGTCATGGTTGCGTTGGGCATGAGCAGCATCACGCCCTGAGGATGTGCAAATTTGGCGTGGCCTTTGGACCAGTTTCGCTCGGAAGCTTGAGCGAGCCACCAACACCGACCACCATGATCTGAAAACACAATCACTCCGCAACCTGAAATATGCATTGGATCCCCGTGGCTTTTACTCCCCACCAAATAGGCAAAAGGAGTCCAACAACTACCTGATTTACAAGGAATGGGATCTTCTAAATCAGCTTGTCATTTGGTTATAATTACGCAATCAGTAACCCTTGTTCGGGCCTTTTGAGCAACCCTGCCCCAGAAGACACCTCCCATTGGTTCACTCAATTCCCCGAAAACAAAATCTTTTTTTTTAATGTGGTTCTTTTGATGCTACCCTCCTTGATGTCGTTTCTTTTTTGGGAAACCAACCGGAAAAAAAAATATGTTGAGACATACCGTCACATCTTTCCCGGGCCCTAGGGCCCCAGGCCCCTACCTCCGGCTTCTCTGTGAGGGCGATGCATTCCTTGAGCACCTGCCGGCGCCCCTTCAGGTGAATCTAACCAAAAGAGTCGTGGTGAACGACACCAAAAAGGAAAATCCCCCAACTGGACACCTCGCGAGTTTGTGAACTCAGTTGCGCAGCTTGGACCCGAAAATAGAGGATGATCCACCCTTTGAGCGTCTAAAAGAGGGAACCCAAAAAGTGGAACTGAAAGTTGAGTTGAGGTTGACTCGTTGAGTGAGAAACATGCTTTCCCCAGCCCAAACATCCATAGTCTATATGTATCTTTTTGGCCTGTTGATGGACTTCCTTCCCTGGTTCATGGGGAATAACACCAATTTAAACCACTGGAACCCGTTCAAAAATAGATTCAGAAGCACACCAAAAGGCAACACAAAGTCCGAAACTGGGCTCGTGTTCCTGGAACCTGCCACTGAACGGGCCAGCCTCGGATGGCTTGATCACCGCCAGTCCAAACTCCTGAGGCCCGAAAAACATCTCGACCCGGACTGGACGGGACGTCGAAAAAAGGGAAAGCCAGGGGGAAAACCCGACTTCTTCTTCCCTTCACTGTTTGTTTTTTTGGTGGCGTTTAAAGGGAAGCTGGGGGAACCCGCCCATTTTCTTGGGAGAACTCGTTTGAGGGGTGGCGTTGAAAGGGACGCTTTAAGAGGAAAACCCCGGCATGTGGTGTGCCAATCCCACATCTTTAAGACACACCCAAATAAATAAGTTCCGCGCCGCAAGAGAATGCGTGGGTCGGAAAGGAAGCCCTTTGTCAACGTCCGCTTGGGGTCACCCACTTGGTGCAAGGCGCCGCAAGGAACCATGTCGCCTTGAAGAACCAGTTGGCCGCAAGCCTCCATGTACGGTCCCCGCAGGCTGAAAACGTGAAGTAGTAGTAGTTTTCACCCTCTGCTCCAAGAACCTTTAAAAATAAAGGGTGCAAGCGAAACCTGGCTTGAACTGGTTGCTAACCAAAAACTCGGCTTTTCCACCAAAAAAAAGTTTTCCCGCGAAGAACCTGTCTTTTTGGAGAAACTTGAAAAAAGGTTCTTGGAGTAGAGGGCATGTTTTGTTGCTCCCCTTTCATTTAAGGTTCAAATCCCACCCTAAAGTAGATGGCGTTTTTCCCGTTGTGTTTGTAAAGAGGCTCATGAAACCTGCAGGAGTAGGTAGTACAAAGTACTTTCATCTACCCTCCCACCAATTCACATGGAACCTGACAGGGGCGGCCTGGAAGACAATGTTACACGCTGGACACCATTGACAAAAGCACCCTGGGAACCTGTGAAGGACAATTTTGCTCTGAAGGACCCGAACGGGTTCCATAGATATGGCAAAAAATGCTAGAAATGAGGGTGTGTGTGTGTCTCAAAATAGGCGGGGAAACCTTTGCATACAAACGAGGGGGGAACAGTGCCATCAGAAGAATAACTAACCATAGCGGTCAAAATGACTTGTTGTTTCAAAGAGGACATGGGACAAATTGTGAGTATCCTGGTTGTGGAGAAATTAGAGCTCCTCCTCCCCAATGATCCATAGACTATCGGCAACTTTGACCGAACCTCATACATACCCGAATATGTCTATAAGTGGTTCACGTTCAAAACGGTATCAAAATTTGTCTACCTAAAACAAAAAAAACATGTGAGAATCTTCAAAGAGCAGAATCCTTTCCGGGACGGCATCTTTCCAAACTTCGGGTTTTCATTGTCTTGCTGGTTCTCAGAGAATGATGGAATGAGGCATCCCCAAAGGAAACCAAATCGGTGATGGGTTTTCTCGGGGGCATTCCGTTTCTCATATCGAGCCAGTGGCAACACGAGCCGAGGTCGCGCCACCCTTGGATCTCCTGGCTCACCTTCTCCGCCAAAGTGCTGGCAAAGGCGCCTATCGAACAGCGATCGACGTGTGTTCCGGTTGAACCGGCAGGGGTTTGAAAAGCGTCGGCAAAAAAGAAATGTCGAGATGTGTCTCTTTTTAGTGGACCCCCGCAAGTTGGTGGGTGTCCGTTTGTTGCTCCTTTCAAGCCACCAAGAAAAGGCACCCCTAGACAAGGACGCTCTCATTTGGTGACCCAGGCGTGACAGGTTAGTGTTCCCCCCAAGACGCACACAAACAAACACGCTAGATGGATCGATTCAACCAGCAAGTTACGCCACTTTGTGCGGAATACATGAAGAAAACGACAAATGCAAAACGCGTCAAAAGTAACGAAATGCCGACGCGGGATTAATACCCGCAAAGAAAAGAAAAACTCGGAGCGGTGATTTTGGAAGAAAGGAATCCCCATTTTGAAAGAGATGCCCTCTAAGTTGGGGGGGGTCTTTATCAGTCGGCATCCCACAATCCCCATGGAAAAGATTGGCACCCGTCTGTTGGTTTGATTTTGAAGACCAAACCCCTCCAAAAACCGGCACCACTAGGCGTCTGGAACCTTCATTTGCGGGCCTAACAAAATAGAATGTCGGGGGGGGGGGGGGGGTCGGGGTACTTGCAGACCAAATCTAGTCATTGTGGAAACTTTACGTCGATCACCTTTGGGGCGACTAAAGATGGACCAAGACAAAATCATGCACCAGCCGGCAGTTTTATCCCATGAGCTATAGGGTTTCGTCGATCCGAAGTGGTGCGTGGCTTGGATTTCGTGTTTACCCACAGGCAGGACAACCATTTACGGTCATTTGGGTATGGGTCAAAATTAAACCAACAGGCGACCGCAGGTATTAATCCATGTTTCCATTTGCCAGGGATCCATTTTGGGTACCTATTTTTGACCCACAGCCATTTCAGGAAGAAACGTCGCGGAGCTTTCGTGAGCAACGTCTGGGTCCTGAGTTTGCACAGCTCCCGGTGATCGCCAGCACCGGAAGGAAGTCCTTGGCCAGTTGTGCCTGCCAAGAAGCAGATCGCGGATCGCAGCCCCAGCGAGATCTTCACAACCCTTAGTATGGGCTGGCAAAAACTGAATGCTTAGTGCAGCCCCCAAACCTAAAAATGAACAGAAAAGAAGAAGAAGCAGAAGAAGAAGAAAAACACTTGCCAACAATAGTGAACAAATGACTGAACTTCCAATAATGCCTCATTTGTGAATCCCTAGCTAAGTACTGTGGATGGTTCAGGAGCCCGTTCGGAATGGGTCGATTCCGCTGCAAATACCAACAAACGATGGCGTGCCATGGTTTCAAACCCACAGTATTGCAAGTAAACTTAGGAATTTATTAGGAAGTTCTTGGTTCCCACCGTACTTCTGCGGATGTGCACACCTGCAAACTACGAGTTGTTTAATGTCAGAATTGGACCAAAACGCCTGAACCCTTTAAACGACTGAACTGGTCCTAACAAGTGACTCATGTCAACTCAGGAAGTGAGCTATGTCATTAGCACCCTGGCCACAACAAGAGTGGCTTGGATCAATGGGGGGCTTTATGGCGTATGCAAGTGTCAATCTAGAAAACAGCTTGGATGTGGCGAATCTGTGGATCCACCCCTGTAGGATATTAAAAAGAGTACTAAAAGAGACCAACAGGGGGAAAAAACATGCGAAATCCAAAAAAAGCGACACATCCAAGCCCGTTTCTAGAGTCAAAGGGGGCAATGTTCGGGGGAAACACAAAAAACATTGCCCGAGGCAACTGGTCGAAGGGAACCCCGACGGGACCCAAAAGTAATTTTGAGCCCTCAAAATTGCCACTTTCTTCGGGTCGCAAAGGAGTTGCAGGATAATTTGTTGGGACGCTTGACTTTGTCTGGGCGCGACCCCGAAAAAATGGTGGTCTTCCTTTGGTGGTAAATTTTGGGTTGCTCTTTTGGTTTCCCTTTAAGGGCGCGCAAAAAGGGGAACCTAGAAAAGACACACCCAGTTGTTTGACCAGGAATGCAATTTAGAGCTTCTCGTGGAAATGGTGGGCATGCAGGGTTTGAAAACTGGCTGACTAGCAGAGGGGTGTCCCATGTTAGGGGATCCTTCATGTTGGGAGAGAACAGCCATTTAAGCTGCAAGGTGTATGAATCCGGGGTGATTACACATAGTTGGGCTTTTGTGGCGGGGAAAGGCATCCTTCTATAGAGGTTGTCCACTGCAAATTTGCTGGCTGCAGGTAGACACCATGGTCTTATGGGATTCGGACTAAAATGGACTTCGGTGTTCTTTTGATTCCAAAAAAAAACACCAACCCAAAAGGCTATCCTACAATAAGACGAGCCATGATTTTGGCTTCCCAAACACGTACCCTCCTTCTTTGGGAAGCAAAAGCAACGAAGAAACCAAGAACAACAAGATCCAACTGGCTTAAACCGTCACCCTACAAGCCAGCGGCTAGCCACCTTTTCCACTGCCGGCCTCGATTCGACCGACGCCCGCTCCGGCCCACAAACTGTTGACCGCCCGCGAGGAACTAATGAGCTCCACAGAGCAAACAGGAAGAATGATTCCACGATACAAATCGAATCAATAGGATTTATGATACATGTGTTCATCTACATGTTTTGGAGAAAAACATGTGGTGGTTGATTCTGGAAAACAAGAACTGCTGATTGTTGAAGTAATGTTCATCATGGTCGTCATTGAATACCAACAGCACTAAGGATTTCTATTGAGGCAAACATGCGGGATCATATCGGCCAAAGTGGCCACTCGGATCCTTTTTTATCGTGATATGTCTGTTTTATTCAAACATAGCATAGAAACATAGGAATGGCATGCATACCTTGGTAGTGCTGTGTTCGTCCCCCATCTTCAGATCTGGGATCCCAGATCCTCGGCTTCCGCCAAAGTGTCCAACAGACGCGACATCCCCCCCCAAGCGCTGGATCGGGCTGTGGGACATGGCACACGTGGATGGAACGGGAAATCCCTTCGCACCACTTTGAGACCAGGGTCGGAACCATGGCGCTTTTTTTTTCTCTCTCTCTTTTTTTGCAGGGGAATCATATCAGAAACCGAGGGTTTCTTAGGTATCGAACGCAGGAGATTGTCCATCCACAGGTCAGAACCCCCCCCCCCCAGCAGCAGCTGCTGGATTTTAACTTGAAAACACGGTCGGTTTCAGAATGGAGGTCACAGAGTTTGGAGGTGGGTCGCGTTTCGAATCATCTTAAATAGGGGCTTCTTACTTTGGGGTTGGAATCATGTTATTGCTTTAAAGGAAGACCAAAGGACCCCCCCAGGTTTGTGTGTTTCCTCAAAGCTACGGACCCCTTAAAATTGCGAGAAATTCCTGTTGGAGTCCATTTGAAACCAACCAAGAAGGGTTCACGGTTTCCAAACACAGAACTCGATGTTGAGCCTTCCCACTTTCCAATCATGGAAGTTTTGCAAGATCATCCGACCAACCCCAAGCTGCGCTTTTTTTTTCCGCAATGGGACTTGGCTGTTGGCGGGGGTTAACAATGGGCCGCAAACATGAAGGACAAAACATGAACATGACCCAACAGTTGTCAAACATCGAAAAGCAAAGCAGAACAACATGAGCTCCCATACGCAAATTCGGCACATCGGGAAAACAATGAGTCCTCCTGCAAGCTGTGGCACTGGATCCTCGCTTCCACACGACTGCATTCTGCTGTAACTCGCCCACAGGCTCGGGGGTCTCGGCTGCATGCCGTCAATGCAACGCGATCGCAAAAGAGAACCTCCTTCTGTTGGATGGGTTCAAAGGAAAAATTTGAGGACACCCAAATAACACCAGAAAGAAACCGACACGATCCCTAAAGGAAACTACAACTCCACAAAAAAGAAAGCAGACACAAACTAGAAAAGACACCAACATGAAACGGACCTGGAGGAGACTGTCATTTTGGGTAACCATGCTGAAACGGTCGAGCTCAGATTGCGCTGGCAGAACCAATGGGGTAGTTTGGCATACCCGCAGAAGGTGGCTGAGAAACAGTCAGAGAGCGATTTGAGGCATATCGACATACTGATGGACGAGTCATCCATTTCGCACCTATGAAACCCATGGATTGGTGGTTGAATTTACGTTGGGAATTGAATTCTTCCGGTTCTGAACGGCGGCGCGAAATGGACTGCATCTATCCACAGTGGGGCCTATAGCTCTAAAAGACGGCAATTGAGTCATTGGACACTTTTCCCCAAACTCGGCAACCAGTTGCAGCGCTTTGTCCAAAGAACGGGAATCCGTGGATCAACCTTTACGGATGATTGGAGTGAGTATCTTAAAGGAACTTGTGAGATGCTTGGGCACTATATGCCACTAGACCGCATGAAACGCATCTGTGTCTCCAAAACCCAAATCCGCTTTCGCTATGAAAATCTCTTCAGAGGCCAGGCACAGACCCGCCCTATGGTACCCAAAAATCCAGGTGGACCGTGGAAAAAAAAAAGAAAAAGAAAAAAAATACCAAAACGGGGACCGACGGGAAACTCGGAAAGCAACTCGCAGCTGCAGCTGGTTTTGACTCATTCCAACTTCCATCCATCATCCCAGGGAAGCCCAAGGTGCCAATGGAGACACGCCCATTGGGACGATTTTCCTGAACCGGTTGATCAACTGGGCTGTCCCTTGGAGGCCAATGGCCGAGCCAAAGTGCCTGGTAAGTAACCCAAGGAAGGGAGGAGTTCTCAAATAGGAATCGGAAGCCCCAAAATGGTGAGTTCCCTGTTGGTGTCCCCATAAACCAACCAAAGAAAGGTACTGTACAATCCAGAAAGACACCCACACAAAGGGAACATGGCTGCATTTACAAGGGTCATGCAAGGGCTCAGACTTTCGGGGAAACTCCGCCCGTGTCTTCTTGGAGAAATGGATTGATTCCACTGGTGACAAAGTCGGAGCCAAACTGAAACCAGCTCGGGTTCCATCCATTTCAAACCAAAACTGCCCTCAATTACGGGTTGGAGCTTCACGGCCGGGCCATCGCTGGTCGCGCCTTATCGACTTTCAATTTGAGACCTACTGTGGATGGACAAAATCCTGCACCACTTTGAAGCCATGCGGAAACCGTTGTTTGTTGGTATTTACAGGGGAATCATTCTTCCAGGGTCTCTGAGGTGGTGCAGGATTTCGTCCATCCACAGTATGGCCCCCAAGCCCCAAAGAAATGAGTGGCAAAAAGTTCCCCCGAGCCTGCAGGAAAGGATGGCACACGTGGCGTCAAGGGCACGCCCTCAAGGTCTGATCGGCGCCCGGAAAAACCGCCACAAAGATTTCGGAGTCATCCTGCCAGATGTCTCAGTTGCTTCGGTGTGTCAAAGGGAACCCCCAAAGTAGGTTTCCCTTTGCCACCCACGGCAAACCACCCAAGAAAGGCTAACCTGCAAACTTCGCCGAGCCGTTTGTCCCGAACACCAAAAACTATCAGCAAGTGGCAAAACGTCAAAGCTAAGCCGTTGGCACAAATCCAAAAACTGCGAAGCCCATGTTGTCACTCCTTGATGGTAAAATCGTTCCACGCATGCTTTGGTGTCCCCTCAAAACTGATGGAACTAGTAAATAAAGAAAGAAACTGGAACCAGTGAACCAGTGACATGGGGGGGGATCAAAAGACCATTGGGGAAAACCACTAAAACAATATTTCCCCGCTACATGGGGAAAGTTACTCATGGTTACTTTAATGTTGATCAACCCCCACATGCATCTGCTGGGAAAATGCAAACAATTCACAAAAAGAAAATAACTCTCACAAGAATTCCGTGAGTGAGCTTGGATTACCCCCAGGCGTCGTTGGAAATTCTGGTACCAAAGCAAAGCCTCAGATAGGACAGTTCCTGTCTCGCGACTGTGATTGGCGGTGACACGTCAGATTTTGCTAATAGATTCATATGGTCTCAAAATGGGGGAGGCTGGTCTCCTCTTCTTCCATTTAGCCAACCAGGGCATCGCTTCAAAAAGACCCCCGCCCACACCTTGAAGTGTAGAAAGAGATCCTAAGGTTGGTGAATTGTTTTCGTTAGTTACATTCACGCCAGCCCCCCTTCAACTGGTCGAAGATCTCATTCCGAGCGCCGAAGAGTGACGACTCTTTGGGGAAATAGCGCCCTGAAAATGTGGGGTCCTCCTTATGTTTCCCCTTTAAAGCCCACCCAATGGTCTACCCACAAAGCACTAAAATGGTCTTTCCAAAAGTGACCTAAGTCCAAGTACGCCAGAGAGTGAGACTCGAGTGGTCCATACAATCCAGTACTTCCTGGATCCCTTAAAGCAACATCCTCAAGATGATCCTCCAAGTGCTTTGGGAAACCACTCCCAAAACGAACATTCTAGGAGCCCCTCAAACTGCAACCACTTGAAGGGACCCAAATGAACGAAACCCAACCAGGCGAAAAAGAAAAACATGAGTGCGGCAATGACAAGCCAGTACGAACTGAATTCTGCCCTCGCCTCGCACGCTAAACCAGTGCTCCTTGCGCCCGGTGGGTCGACATCTGACTGGATCGGGGCACGAGGCTTTGCGCGCTACGAGGCTTTGCTTTGCAAGCCACGCGCTACTTCTCGACGGGGAAGCAATTATAAGTTGTCCAGGTACTTCGCGGGGGCCGAGGCACAATCGCGAGGGAACCACCAGGTTGCGAAATCTTGTACTCTGTCCAAACTGTTCCCCTTAAAGTTTTCGACTTGTGGGTGAAATGGAAACCTAAGCAATAAACCAACTAAAAACCAAAACAAAAAACAAAAAAGCCTAAGGAACCGAACGATTCGCTGGTTGAACCACCGCTTCGGCGGCTTTCACAGCTCGCCGCGCACCTGTGATGTTCGAATCGATTTCGCTCGAGCGGGTTGTCACAGCCGAGCCGGGGGCACGGTTCCTTCAAGTCGGCAGTTGCCGGTTCGAGTTTGCGAAACAACATGGGCTTGATCTATGACCCTGTGGACAACATCCCACAAAACGCACACGGATGAAACACCGGAATAAAGAACCTGTCAATTGGTCCAACAGTTGGTCAATCCACAGAATGAAGAAAGTGTCAAACCTTCGGAAGGTGTCCACAAAAAGTCCATAACTTTCAACGCCCCCTTTGCTGTTGTGGCCGTTCACCGGTCTCGTGCGCCCGCGGCAAGTAATAAGGTTGCCTTGCAGCGTTGTGCGGCAAAGCTAAGCTCAGTCCCACCTTCTCGGGCACAAGTGCTCGGAAGATTTGCAAGGGTGGCAGGATTCGGCCAAGCATCTGAACATGTCGGAGCCACTCTTTTTGCTACACGCCCTGATGCGCACGTCCACTTCAAAAGGTCCGTGTGAATCTTTGCCTGTCCCTTCAAAACATAAGGAGCGCTGAAAGATCGAAATTGACTCCTAATCTGTAAAGTGTGCGAAAATCTCAAAACCTGAAAAAAGAACAGAATCCCCAAGGAAGGGAAACAAAATCATGTAAATAATTGAAAGGGCAACAGCAAAAATGACTTCCCGCTCCCCCTGAATTTCTCAAAGCAAACCTCACCGCATGCGATAGGAGCCTTGACCCAATGCTGACCTCCAAGGTGCTGTCCATTGAAGGAAAACCACGAGTTACGCCATAACAAACAAGCGAGCCGGCAAACAAACAAACAAACAAACAAACAAACAAACAAAGAGACAAAGCAACAAAGAAGCAAGCAGGCAAGCAAGCCAGCAAACAAGCAAGCAAGCAAGCAAGCAAAGAAAGCAAGCAAGCAAGAAAAGAAAGCAACAAATGCAAAGAACCCAAGGGTGGTGGGATCACTTGCGACCAGAGGATTGGGGTCACTTGCGACCATGGGTCACTTGCGACCAAGTGGGTCACTTGCGACCATAAATTAGGGTCGCTTGCGACCAACAAGGCCCGTTTGAGTCACTTACGACCAGAAAATTAGGGTCACTTGCGGCCAATGGGGTCGCTTGCGACCATACTTTAGGGTCACTTCCGACCATACAGTAGGGTCACTTGCGACCAGGCGGCATTGTCTTTTTTGCAAGTACTGCGCCTGCCACAAAATCTCTCAAAGTGCTGCACCTGCCACGCCGGCACCTTTCCAGTTGACAGCTCTCCTGCCACAAAATCCAGCCTCCAGACTCTTAGGGTTTAGGGGTTTCAGGGTTGAGTGGTTTTAGGGTTTGGTTTGGAGTATAGGGTTTAGGGGTTTAGGGTTTTGTGGTTTTAGCGTTTAGGGATAAAGTAGGGGTTTCAGGGTTTAGGGGTTTTAAGATTTAGTCGTTTAGGGGTCTGTAGGGTTTAGGGATTTAGGGTTTAAGGAATTCAGGGTTTAGGGATTTTAGGGTATAGGGGTTTTAGGGTGTAGTGGTTTTAGGTTTTAGGGATTTTAGAGTGAAGTGGTTTTAGGTTTCGGGATTGTGGGGTTTAGTGTTTTTTGGTGTGTGGATTCTACGGGTTTAGGGATTTTAGTATTTAGGGGTTTTGGGGTTTAGGGATTTTAGGGTTGTATGGTTTCGGGGTTGCAGGGTTTAGGATTTTTGGGTATAGGGGTTTTAGGGTTTAAGGGATTTTAGGGTTTAGGGATTTTAGGGCTTAGGGGTTTCAGGGTCTACGGTTTTGTGGTTTTAGGGTTTAGGACTTTACCACTGAAAATGACCAGGGAGTCCCCATCAGAGGTCCCTTTAAAGCAGAGATCACGCCTGCCATGAGGGAAGCGCAAGATCCCCCAAGCCCTTTTTTGACGGTCACAAGCGACTCCAATTTGACGGTCACAAGGGACCACCCGACCGAAAGCAAGCAAGCAAGCAAGCAAGCAAGGAAAGAAAGCAGGCAGGCAAGCAAGCAAGCAAGCAAGGAAAGAAAGCAGGCAGGCAAGCAAGCAAGCAAGCAAGCAAGCAAGCAAGCAAGCAAGCAAGCAAGCAAGCAAGCAAGCAAGCAAGAAAGAAAGGAAGAAGGGAAGAAAGAGACAGACTCACAAACAGACAAACGTTCAATCAAGCAAACAAAAAGCCCCAACCGTGAAAGCGAGCTTTTTGCCAAGAAGCAACTGTGGTGCATGGTCCATTGAGTCAAGCCCTAAGGTCTGAGGTCCAAAGAACGCAAGGAGGCTGGAAGGTCGAACCATCTAAATTGGGCAGAAAAAATTGCCGCTGCTCGCAGGGAACGGCGCCTTGGAATAAAAACATGCCGGCAAGCCAAGGGTACCTCAAAGAAAGTAGGCCAAAGAAAGGGCCCCGAGACCGCCTCCCTCTAGCCCATGGAAAGGCAAGGAGCGAGCGCGGTGGAAAAGAGGTCCGGAAAACAAACGAAGAAAACGTCAATTCAAAGGACTTGCCAATTCAAGGACTTGCCTCTTGCAGCTTGCTTCCCACCTCACATGGAACAGCCCAATTAAGACGAACTGCCCCCTTCTCCACCTGTATCCAAGTTCCAGATCTCAGGCTCGGCGCGAGCCTGAAGACTCACTCTCGCTCATGATTCACCTCAGCTCTGCAGTTCTTCATGGGAGCTCAAGGAACCCTCAGCGGACTTGGCCAACGGGGGAAGCCACCAGAAAATTCAAAACGGCAACAGGGGTGGAATCGACCAAGAAGAAATCGCTTGCCAATCGCGTGACAAAGGAGCTTCCATCCCCGGGCTGTCCCCCGCTAAAAGCTTCTCAACTTGTGGCTTAACCTCATCAAGTACCACAACTAAAAAGATCAAAATCTCCAGGTTGACCGGATGGCTGGCTGGGTTCCCACCAAGTCCAAAAGGAAGGCTCTCCCAAAATTTTCCATCTTGCCTTCAGCTCCCCAGGCTCGTGCTGCCGGGCCCGCCCTCGACTGAACAGCGGTTTTTGGGGGACGGGTGCTGTCCCAAACGTTGGTCTAGAAAGGAAGCTGTCCCTCAAGACTCGTCGCCGTGGCCCAACTCAAGGAGAACGGATCCTAAGCGATCAGCCCCGGCTTCTTTCTAGTGACTCCAATCGGAACCGAGGTCAAAGCCCTGTGAGGTCACTTGCGCTCGGAACCATAGATGCCACAGATGCAAGGTGATTGCCTTTTGGTTGGCTAATCATTTAAACTGCGAAAGATCGGAGAACCAACATATCATGCTGGTGCTTCAGGGAATAGAGGAATACCCCCTTTAAACGATCCCTTGCGGTTTCCTTTAAGAAATCCCCAAACGGCGCCTTCCCACAACCCGGACTCGATCATTCCCTGCTGAGCACCAGCACGTCATTTCGACCGAAAGAGTCTTGCAGCGCACTTTTTAAGGGCGGCTTGGCTTGGAGGTTCGGGGTGATACTGTGGATGGACGAAATCCTGCATCACCTAAGAAACCCTGGAATGATGATGATTATCTTGTAAATACCAAACCATGGTTTCCGCACGGCTTCAAAGTGGTGCGAACGGATTTTGTCCATCCACAGTAGCCTCAAGACCCAGGGCTTCAAATGGGCACGCCTCTTTTCGCATTTGGACGCTTTCCTTTTCGTCTCCCTTTAAAACCACCAGAAAAGACACGCCCAACTCATCTGCCCCGAATCCAAACCAATTTCAGCGTGCGTCGCGGGATCGGACGCCGACCAGCTCATGGGGTTGCGCCGTTTTCTAGATTCCACGAAACCAAAAGGTCCGGTAAACATGGGCCCTCGGCGGCGAAATCTGCGAAGCCCTGCTAAAAGTGTTTCACTGTTAGTGGCTTAATACGGAAAAGACCACTAGTTGGCAAAGTTAAAATCCTGACATCCAAGCAAAATGCACCAAAGGGATAGTGGGGCAACACCAAAAAGATGGCTTTCGCCACGAAATCGGAAAAGGAAGCCATGGCCATTTTGGGACCAGCAATATGGATCGAATCAACCCCCATGTGGTTGGTTCCCCGTTTCATTTCCCTTTAAAACCACCAAGAAGAGATACTTACCCTCAAAACAACGCACACCCACAAGTGCACTAACCGCCCCAGATTCAAGACTTCCAACCTCCTGACACCAACGGGATACGGGGCGAAAGTGGTTGGCCAAATCCCGGACAGGGGACTTGCAAAGATGACAAAACTTGCTGGTTCTTGGCAGGGAATGAGAGAATGACCCCTATAATTGGCGTGGTTACCTCACAGATCCTTTAAGGAACTTCATTCCCAATATCCGCACTCAGGCTGAAACGGTGCCCCGTCGGGTTACTACCCCGTTTCGGGCTAGAAAGGCCTTTCTGTATGGTGGATTCCTGTATCTTGCAAGCAAACCAACCACACTCAACCAAAGAATGGCAATGTTCGGGCATTCGCCCAACGACTCGAGCGCACGAAGCCGCACAGCTTTTGCCTGGTCGGCACAGCGAACTGTTCTAATGTCTATGCGTTTGGCATTGGCCGCTCGGCCGCCGCGGACCGCTAGAAGGCTAGGCCAAAACAAACCCCAGCAAACAGGGGCCGCCAGATTTCCACTTGAGGTGCAGCTTCCTAATGGGTTCCACTGCTGCCAATCTTGGAGGGCCAAAAAAGGGAAAAGGAGAAGCCCCTTTTGTGAAGGGCTGCAAAACCTGGGGGCTTGCCACAAGTGGCCCTCTTGGGATAAATATACGCAAAACATGGCTTCAATTTGAGTGGTGTTTTTCAAAGATACCTAGCAGTGCGAACGCAGGGTTCCCTTGACTCTGGATTCTCATCGGCCTTTCCCTCCGGAAACATCTGTAAAGGGAGGCAAAACTTCACCCAGATTGCCCCATCTATGAACCCTGGGGCTGGGTGGTGACCCTTTCTCAGGTGGCTTCCATCGGGAGGGTTCTAACGACCTGAGTCTGAGCTCTCGATGATTCCTTCGCAACTGAGGTGAACTACGCCCATGACCTTCCAAAAAACCAAACTCTTGCAACAATGGCAAAGAGGAAGAATCACCAGACAATTCCAGCCAGTCCGTTCACTCGCGTCGCCAGTGGCGAGTCGCGAGTGACGCGTCGTGACGCGTCGTGACACGTCACGCGGCGGCCCTCGACGTGGGAAGTGCCGCCCTTGAGGCAACGGCAACAGCCCATCCACGATGTGTGGAGGTTCCCAAGAAAAGCCAAGCCCGTCGAATTAGGCGTGCACAGGTTGGAAGACCACAAAACTGGAAAAGGTCATCAACACAGGGCCCTTAAGGATCTTAAAAAGCAACCCGAGGAACACAATATCCAGCTGGCCAATAGACGGACCATTCGCCTCCGGCCGAAAGCCCGCACGCCCCGCCTCCCAAAGAACGGCTCTCGACGCCGGCACAATCAAAACCTCGCTTCCCTCTGTGGATGGACGAAAACCGTTCGCACCACTTTGAAACTATGGGAAGTTGTTTGCGTTTTTTTTTCTCCCATGATATATAGATGATTCCAGGGTTGCTGAAAAGTGGTGCAAGATGAATATCACAACCATCCACAGTATGTCGTTGCAGATGCTGCCCAGCCTGGTCTCCCCGATCCCCCAATTGAAGTGGGTTGATTGTGGCCTTGCATACAAAGGCAACTCACGGAGAGCCGAGGCTCGAGAAGTCAGCCAAATTTCAGAGGTTATAGCCATGGTACTGTTCATGGTTGCGAGTCATCCATTTCGCACCACGAAATGAAACCATGGTTGAAATGATGGTTTGTTAAAGTATTTGCAGCACCATCATCATTTCAGACTTTTTAAAAGTGGCGTGAAATGGATTCTGTCCATCCGCTGTAGGATTTACCCCAGTGATCTCACCATGGTTATAACCTGCTGACTTGTGGCTTGTGATAGGAGCGCACTGAACTAAGACCCGCCCAGCCTAGCTGAACGGTGGACTCGAAAAACTTGAAGCGTTGGCGCTGCAACACACACAGGTGCCAAACAAACTTCGCTCTGAAACAAAGATCAGAATCCCCAAACAGCTGCCGCGGCCAATCAGAATCTCTCTAGACGTTCTTCCGGCCCCGTGCCAACTGACTAGCTGGCTGCGGGTCGGGCGAGACACCGCTGGCCGCTCTGGCAGCTTCTTTCCTCAAAACTGACTGGTTGATCCGTTGAACTATCAAAATGACCTGCATAGAAAAGGGCGCAACCACCCCATGTAATTCTGAAATTCGCGTTTCGCGTTGGCCAAAGCAATGTCAGAGCACTGTGTGTGCGCCAAGGCGTCCCCAGGGTTCAACCCTGGGGAAGGATATTTCACAGAATGCACAGGTGGCCCCAAAAAAGGACAACGGCTGGCTGCCCCCTCTCCTTCCACACAAGTGAAGCGCAGTAAGCGGCCGCCGTCGTTCACAGCTTTGGGCGCCATATATAGAAACTCTGCAAAAAGAGGGCACAAGAGTTGGGCGAGCTGTCTGACAAACTCACTTCCTAAGTTGTGTCTCGCTCAGAAAAGTCCAGACTTCTTGTGAACTTCCAATTGCCTGAAACAAAAGAAACAAGTGCTAGATTCCCTTTAAGACAAAGGGGGTAAAATCTAAACCACTTCTGCAATGATTCCAAACCCTGAAACAAGGGATCTGGCAAAGGCCTGAAATTGGTGTGCTTGAATTACCAATCGAAAATCGGGCTGAAATGATCCTCCCGAACAGTTTTTGAGGCTCACTGGGGGAACTGAGCAAACCTTCTCCTACTTGCTTCACCTTTTGGGGCCCGTTTTTTTACTCAAATCGACCGATTTGATGCCAATCTTTCGAGTCCCGGTCGATGAAAAAGCTGCACCCAATGAGCCCAAGAAAAATCCTTGGGGTCCTTAACACCGGGAAAAAAAATGGAGAAAAAAAAACAAGAAAAGCAGCCCATCACTGTCCCATTCTATGAGTCCTGAAATGCAGGTCCTGATCTGGAAGCTAAGAAGCCGATGGAATTCCAATTAAATCTGAAAGGAACAATGCACTTGAGCAACTAAATCCGAAGCAACATGGCCTTCGGGTGTTTTCCCTACCCAAATCGGTTGGCTCCCAGCGCCTACAGACAAGGCACACAAATCATACTGATCCTGCTGTGCATGGACGAAATCCTGAACCTCTTTAAAACCATGGTTGAAACCATTGCTTGTCGGTATTTGCAGGGGATTCGAATCATGCCAGGGTTGCTTAGTGCAGGAGTTTCCAGCTCGATTGTTTCTTGCTGACTTTCTGGATGCCTTGTTTACGGTCGTATCTTGCCGGTCCTCCTTTGTTCTTCACCGTGGAGTCTTTGACCAAACTGCTTGTGCTTGGATGCTGTGGATGGCTGTGAAATCCATTTCGCACCACCGTTCAAAAACCCTGGTTTATATTCGATTCCCCTCAAAATAGGTTCAACAATGGTTTATTGGGGGGTGCTAAATGGATTTTCGTTCACCCATAGTATCATTCGGGAATGCCTCTACTGAAATAGTTGGAATGGGGTAGTAGTGTTAAACCAAATTCCGCACCACGAAGTGCGCGTGTAACTAGTTTGCCCTCCATCACCCGAGACATTTGGGCTCAAGAAGCAAATCCTCCATCCTCATCGTCCAACTCCTGCGAGAGTCGAAGCTGGCCAAGCTTCGTTTACATAAACCGCCCCAATTGCTTTGCCACTGGGCAAGCGCTGAAAAGCCATCCCAGCCTTTTCCAGAGCACTTGGAATGGGACCCAAAGGTCAGTGCTCTTGGATGGGAAATCGGAAAGAGCTTGCCCGGTGTTCTCAGACCTCCAGAAAGGCATGTGGTGTTCATTGGTCTTGACAACCCCTCTCCAAAGGAAACCAGGAAGTAACCCACATGGGTGGCTGGGTGTGTCTTTTGAGGCTGCCCCTTTTGCATGGCTTTACAGGAATGCCAAGAGGGGAAAAGCAATCGTCTTAGGGGGTCCGAGTCCAACAACAAGACGCTCACATATAGATCTGCGTTTCAGAAAACCAACTCCAAGTCACTTTGGAGGTCTGATTCATGTCTTGAGGCTCTCATAGGCCGTCATCGATACGCTGGCGGTAATCGCCCGCAAAGAGATAGGGCCCCAACCGGCCCACAGGCCTTTCACCTCGGCGAGACAAGCCCAAGACCTTTGGTATATGGTCATGTGTGTCCATAGCAATATTGCAAGCAGGGGAACAAGCACCAGGGTGATTGTAAGCTGTTGATGCACTCACGATACGCAAAAAGAATACCGCGGAATTGGGTGGATGTTGTATTTGAGCCAAACTCTCCAATTTGTTGTTCGCCCCCTGCAAAAAATGAGAAAAAATGCCAGTAGTGATAGATTCCTGGTAAAACCATCAAGGGAAAATAACAAAATGCAAGAAAAGCAACACAGCAAACAAAATCCATCGGCTCCCGAGCGTCCCCATCCCTGTAACTCTTAGGTAAAAGTGCTTAACTTTGCTCATCCCGCCTGCCTGAAATCTAACAAAAGTAACAAAAGTTGGTCTTAGTTCTGGCCTTGAAATTCCACCGAAGTGACCCCCTCGTTCCTGAAGGAGCAGGAGCATTTTCTGCGAAACAGGGGTGTCAATACCGGGGGACCCTGTTTTTCAACCCCCAAGGCCTGTTTGCTGGCCCATGATGGAGGTCACATAGCCAGTTTTGGGGGTTGGAAAATCAGCGTTGGTGCCCCATCAACACCAAAGCCAGTTCACGTCTGAAGGCTTTGGCTTTTGGTCACACTTCACCCACAAGCTATACTTCTAGCAGGTCTGAAAACGGACAGCCCAGTTCAGGTTTGGTGTTTACGTTGGGGAATCGAATCAGAAGCCGCTGTTTCTTAGTTGCAGGAGTTGTTTGACAGTATGCGTGTGACTCTAAATTGAATACTCCCAGATGCCAGTGTTCAAAAAAACGGGTTTGACTTGGCTGCTGTTGACCATGCAAAAAGCTTTAACTTGTGGGTTGAATGGAACCCCGCTGGATTTCAACCAAAAAAGTTCAAGTCAGATCCCGATCGCCCTTGAAAGCCCCAAAACGGGGCATCGGGCGCCTTCGGGACCCCAAGGTAGAGACTTTCAGTGTCCCGGGGCAAGGTCACTTGCAGTCTACCTTGAAAAAGGTCAACCAACAAATGCCACTCTTTAAATAGAAACCGCGGCTATATCAGAAAAAAGAAGAAGCTGAAAGCCAAAGGGGATGGCTACCCACCAAGAACCTTATGGGTTCACTTCCATGGTTTCTGTCAGGTGCGAGAAGGGAACTTCGCAACCATCCACCCACAGCATGTAGACTGAAAAATCCCCACGTGCACATATCTCCGAGCCCGGTGTTGCTTGGGACCCCCGGTTGGATCTCCTATCCCTACCTGCTGCATGTAAGCACGTGTCTCCAATCCGCGACCGGACTGTATGGGTGCGATTTTGCTCAGTGGTTGGACCCTCTGTTGACATCATTTAGGTATGGATTTCTGTTCACCAACCACTTTCAAGGGGTTCCGTATTAAAATCTGAATTGTCATAGCCACATTCTCCAAACAATTGGGGTGCAAACTATGCATGGAGTCTGTAAGGGGTTTATGTTTGGGGCGAGTACCCAGCAGCGTGTGTATGATTTCTCTTGAGGGCGTTTCTCAAAATTGGGGGTGCAGGGGCGGGGGGGGGGGGTCTGCTCGACTTCACGCGCTCTATTTTCAAGCCCCATCCAAACCACATCACGTGAGTTCAAAATACAGGGACCCTAGAGAGGTGGCGGTCAGGATCCCCTCAAACACCCAAAATGGGCAGCTCCAAAATAGAATGCACGGATTTGAATCCTGGTTCTTGTGGAGGGTACATGGAAAGCCTGGAACGCGTCCAAACCATTGACCCAAAGTACCAAATAGAGGGAGGCTGATTGACTTGCCAGTTCTCAGCAGAGAATGAGGGTATCAACCCAACTTAGTTGCCCAAAAAGCCTTGTGGGGTCTTGACTAAAGAATGGGCCAACATTGGAAAACCAAAATGTCATGTCAGGTCGATTCGCTTTGGACAAATTAGATACATCAAGCACCAAGTAAATGGGAAACTATTTCGGCACACCTCCAAAACACAGATCTCCAAGCCACCAAGTAGAGGGAAGATGGTTTACCACCAACTACCAACTATACGAGCTGGTAGAACACTTGTTTTAGACCGAATGAATTTGCAGATTTTAAAAGTTGAAAAACATAGTTCAGTAAGAATAATTAAAAACGTGAGCTAGAATAAATGGGCTAGAATATTGCGACCAACCCAGGTAGAATAATTCGAACCAGTTAGAATATTATGTGATCAATAGGCTCCGAGTACTAAGTTTAGTATTGCCAATAGTAGATTTAGTATAGCCAGTACCACTTTTGGTGTTGCAATTAAAAAAAATAGAATTGCCGGGACTAAATTAGTATTCCCGGTACTCAATTTCGCATTGCCAGTACTAATTGTCGTATTTCCAACAGTAAACTCAGTATTGCCAATCCTAAATCTAGTACTTCTAGTAAGGAATTGAGCTGGTTAAACTCCTTACGGACAAGACATGAATCCTGGAAGGGCTTTTGGTTTCGAGAAGAGGCAGGGATATCTCTGTCAGTGCAGAATGAACCTTTTCATGGAAAGCACAAGCATCGAAACTTTGGAGGTGGGCGGCAGGAAAAACGAGTCCTCCGAGCACTAACTTTAGAATTGCCAGTTTTAGCATTGCCAATATTGAATTTAGTATTCCCCCCAGGACTAAATTTAGTATTGCAAAAACCCTTTTTCCAAGATCATGTTTCAGACCTCGCAGCGTTTCTATCTTTCCGAGGATGGTCATAAAGGTATACTCTATCTGACCAAAATTATTCTATCTGTCTGATCCCCTGAAAGGGTGTTACAATTCCAAGGATTTGCACAGAAATTGCAAGATGTTGGATTATTCTAAATGTTTCATTTATTCATGTTGATTCTAAATATGTAGTCTAACTGTCCTCATTTATTCTAACCGGGGGTTGGTGATCAACGGATTATCTTTTCTCTCTGCGAGCCCGCTACTATAAGAGTTACCTGGTTTGAAGTGGCTTTATGGGAGCTTCCATGGTCAGAATACCTGGTACAGCCTACCTGATCAAGTTGCCATACCAAGAATCCACCACTAAGGGATGATTAGCTTCCCCTTGGTTCGGGGTTTGAGCCCTGGTTCTCGAGGGTAAGTAGGGTTCCTTCCCCGGAACACCTCCAAAGCAGGCCCAAAACCAAGGTTACCACAGCCGCTTAGATACTCCAAGCCATTCATCAAAGTTTACCAAGGAAGCTGAAGCGACCAACATGGGAAGTCACCCCGTAGAGGTAGAGATGTACCCACCCAAACCGTTCACAAACCAAAACAAGGGGTCCAGCCATAGCCATAGCCATAGTCGCGCTCGCTGGCGATGTGCCGTAGGCGCCAAGTGGGTGTGGGTCAAAAATAGGTACCAAGCATGGAAGGTTGGTAAATGGCCGCATCCTGGTCTGGTGGTTTCATTCTGACCCAAAACAAATCAATGGCTTGATTTTCCAGCGACCCAAAAAGAAAATCCATGGCGGCTGAATTTTTCAGCGGTCCATCTCCTGGTGGCTGCTGCTTAACCCCTGACCCATGGCCCAGTGGCCCCGTTGCTCCGCACCACCGCCATGAGCTCCGTGGCCAAGCTCCGCGGCACGGTGCCGTGGCTCTCCACCGCCGCCATGGCTTTGGCCTCGATTCGGATTCGGGGGGATGACCCGGGTGGGTAGGGGCCTCGCGGGTAGGTGGGTGGGTGGGCGTGGGTGGGTGTGGGTGGGGTGGGTGGGGGTGGGTGGGGGTGGGTGGGAGGTAGCACACAAATGGCCCTCCCCCGCAAAAAAAAAAAAAACAGCGGGGGAGGAGGAGTATTTTTCGAGGCCGTCCCAAAAAAAATCGGCAAGGAGCTGTTGAGGGCGCTTTTGGGAAAGTTCCTAGGACGAAGCCTCGAAACAAAAAAGCTCACGCCTGGAGGGTTGAGTGTTCCTCTATGTCATACCCTTTTGCTTGGCCAGCGTACTTTGGTGGGTCGAAGATGTCTGCCTTTAGAGCAAGCTGGAGGTAAAACGAGCTGAAAGCACTTTATTTGCTACAGAATATCTTACTTCAGGGTTTGGAATTCTTGGAAAGTGAGCAGTAAGATGGTTTCCACTACCTCTCAAACCAGGACCCCCAATGGTTTCATGGGATATCCGACCACTATATAGCCACTAAGTGAACATACACTCATGCAAACTAATATGGATCCTGAAGGGTCCCAAAGCAAAGGATCTTTTCACAACTGTGTCCTGTGCAAATTGACAGAAATGCAGCAACGTGTGTCTTTCTGCTCAGCTTTCCCTTCCCAAAAAGCACCTGGAGCTTCGCTCCAAAAAAGCGGAATTCCCGCATCCCCAGATCCCCGCCGCCTGCACCCGAGTCCGCAGCACGTCCAGCGGCAGCACCACGGCCCAGGTGAACAAGGCCGCCGTGGCGCCCGAAAAGGCGGTGGAGGCCGTGGACGTGCCCAGCGCCTAACCGCCAAAACTTGGCTTCGGCGAAACCCTTCGGCGAAGGTTCTAGGGGTTGATTCCTTTTCCATTCTTTTCAACCATCGTTCTTTTCGAAAAGCTGTATGTTTTCCCAGGGTGTTTGGCGGTTTTGTGGAAAGAAGGATCCCTGAAAAGAATGGGGAAGTAACCAATAGAAATGTGAGCAACCTAGGTCCTCCAGTGGCGAGGTTAGAATAAGGGTACCAACTTTTTTCTGTAGTCTGTTTTAGTAGGGGAACCCTCCCCCAAAAAAGGGTCAAAGCGGGGGGACCTAGCAACTTGCTGGTGCGATAGGTAGGGAGGGAATAGAAAGGAACCGGAAGGGATTCCCTTGAAGGAAACCATAGGGGATGGTTTGTAGTCATTCCCTCATTCCCTGCTGAGCACCAGCAAGACAATACTCTTGGCTGGAATTAGGACCCAAAAAAAACCTCGCCTAGTGGAAAATAAAGGGGATCCCAAAAAAGTTGCAAAAAAAGAAGGGGAGCTAATTCTGGAGGAGTACGGTAGGTGGACAAACTCCTGCACCACCTAAGAAACCATTGGAAACCTTTGTTTGTTGGCATGTGTGGGGGGAATCGAATCATTCCAGGGTTCCTGAAGTAGTGTGAAATGGATGTCACAGTACTTCCAAAACATGAAATAAGAATTGGATCCCCAAGTAAGGGATCTTTGCATGGCTTTCGCTCGTTTTGCCAGGTGAGCTCGCCATAAATTATGCAGAAGCTATGCGGTCCTGACCCTACCCTTTTCACAGCCGGAACCGTTCGGCGTTTGGGAAATCGGCCATGGGTTGGAGCATTTTCCTTTGAAAGGGACCGGGTCTGGGAGGGTAGGGGGTGGCCGGCAGCTGCTGCCTCACTTAACCCAGGGATTCGAAGATGGATGGGCAAAATCCGCTTGCATAGACGGAAACCGGAGTTCAATAGTGAGATAAACCATCCACCGTATCAGCCGCTGAGTTGAAGCTCCCGCCAATGGACCCCTTTCGGCAACGATATTGAGATGGAAAGTAACGAGTTGCCTGGCTTTGATTGTGCACATCGGTAGCAACCGATTGATCTCTGGTAATGCGGACCCCGGATCAATAAGCACGTCCCAAAGAATAGGGGTGTTCCCTTCAAGTGATGAATCTAAGCAAGGGAACACCATCAAAGTCACTCAAAAGTCTCCAATCTTCCCAACCACTGTTTTCATCCTCCCTCCAATTTACCTTCCCTCTTTTCAAGCAAAAAACACCCCCACCGTTTTGCCAAGAGTCGCTTTTCTCCCAAAATGATATTGCAGGGAACACCGATTTTTCTGATCCGAAACCCCACTTCCCTCGTCCCAACAAACAAGCCACCTCCGACCCTCGATCTGACCAAACCTCACCTCAGCTCTCTCGGTCTCTCCGATTCGATCCTAGTAGAGAGGTTAGAATAAGGGTACCCTTTTTTTCTGTAGTCTATTTTAGTAGGGCAACCCTCCCAACCAAAAAAGGGGCAAAGGGCACTGGGGGACCTAGCAACTCGCTCCGATCGCCTCGCGCAGGGTACCGTAGGTCCCAAGGAAGGAGGTGGTGTAGGGCACCTGGAACGCGATGGAGGCCTTCCTCGGAAGCAGTCGGAAGCAAAAAAGACGGGGAAAAAATCTTCCCGGGACGCCCAACATGGCTTCTGGATTTGAGGGCGTTGGGGGGCATGAAGCTGGCCGAGGCATTCTAGAAATGATATGGTTTTTGGGCTGCAATGTTGCAGTTGAAAGTAGATGGCGAGTTCGCTTCCGGCGCCATCTATTTCGGATATTGGGGTTGCAACTCTGCACAACAGTCAGATCGTCAAAATCGGGCTCAAAATGTGTTGTCTAGCCCAGAAGCTGTGGACACCTGCGCCTGCACCATCGAAAGCTGTGGAGTCACAATTGAAACCCGCTAAAGTGGTCAAAACCTCGTGTCTATTGAGCTGAGTGAAGAGTACAAAGGGCTTTTCCAACCCAAAATTGGCTTTTACCTCCATTATACCTGTTGGATTGTGGGAAACCAAAAAACAGGCTGGCGAATGAATCGTTTCTCCCAGCTTTCACAGGGTATTCATCCATGCCGGCTGGTGCATGTTGTCCACAGTATCATGTTGGACAAATTGGAATAGCCAAGGCGGAAGGTAGATTCATCAAAGATTAATCATCAAAGACTACTGTGGATGGACGAAATCCATTTCGCACCACTTGGAAACCATGGGAAACCATTCTTTGTTGGTATTTACAGGGCAATCATCCGAAACCAGGGTCTCTGAGGTGGTGCAGAATTTTGTCCATTCACAGTATGATTGGCTTCATCCCGATGGGGATCCACGGCTATCCCCTATTCATGCCTTGTTAAGGACTTACCCTTGGATTGGGATGCCCCCACCCCCACACCCACTTGGGTGTTCAACATCTGTGAGGCAAGCAGTTGGTATGTCTTCACTGCATTGTTCTTGTGGAATTGGTGTCAACAACCATTGGGTCACAATATGGCGGTCCCCTTGATTGAACCTCTCCAACCAAAGGCTTCCATCAGGGAACATCGTCTTCCAAAACCCTGTCAGCTTCCATACTTTTTTGGAGGGAGAGCAGCTCTGGGTAGTTCCCATTGTTTGGCATAACGGCCCGATGCTTCACTCGCTTGCGCTTTGATGGGAACTTGGGAGTTCGAGCCACGCCGGGTTTGCACGGCCTCGATCCGGGCCCCGCGATTGTAAAGGGGGAAACCAAAGACACATAACCAAACGGTGCAAGAAGAGATATCGCAGCTATCCGAAAAACTCAAGACCCTTATGCAGGTTTATGTCGCTCGGTACACATTTTGGGGGGCTCCCCTCATTTGCGAGGGAACTCCATCAACCTTGGTCGGGCACAACCCCCGGAGAACCAACAAAGCACACGTCCGAAAACCAACACCAGCCGTCAAAAGATGAGGAGTTCACGTACCCGAGTGGTATCCTTTTGTTCGGGACCCCGGGCCATAGGGAGGGCTTGGGTGCTTGGATTCTCAATGGCTCAAGCAAACAACATGAGTGACGTACCCTCCAAGACACGTCTTCAAGGAAAGAAGTCTTCACCATTGGACCGCGAAAGAGTTCTCTGGATTCCGAGGCGAAACAGAAACTGAACAGAGCTCCCCTCCAAACAAATCTGGGTGTGTTGCTTTT
This sequence comes from Effrenium voratum, assembly GCA_963377175.1. Classification (NCBI taxonomy): domain Eukaryota; class Dinophyceae; order Suessiales; family Symbiodiniaceae; genus Effrenium; species Effrenium voratum. Next base: position 167,626 of record CAUJNA010003252.1, on the reverse strand, counting down.
CGTTGGTGTGGGGTGGTCAAGGGAAACCAAAGGAGAACTGTGGAGCCATTTGGGGGGGGGGGAGGGGGCCAACCTTTAAATAACTATAAATAAATAACAAAAATAAATGAATACATAAATCAATAAACAGATAAAAGATTAAGCAAAAAGAAGAAAACAAAACACACACACACACAAAAAAAAACCCTGAAAAAACGGGCCAAGCTTCCGCCCCCCCCCCCCCCTTCCTAAAAAAAAAAGACGGCTCATCGTCCAGGCCGGCCGAGCGTCACTGCCTGCCGCATGGCCGGCAGCGCCGCGAAGCCGCTGGAGGCGGGGCTCAGCCGGGCCAGGCTCTGGAAAACGCTCGCCGAAGATCCGGACCTCGCGGCGCGGCTCGGGGCCCGGCTGCGGGGCGGGGCTTCGGCTTCGGAGGCTGGGGAGGGGGGGGCTGCGTGGCTTTGAGCAGACCCAGCGTGGGGAGGGCTTCGGCGTTTTTTTGGGGGGGAGGGAAACCAACAGAAAAACATGACCATTTGGGGTTCCCCTATTTTGGGTGTGGGTCCCTTTTCGTGGGGGATGTCTTTAAGCAGACCCCAAAATGGTGGGTTGCTAGGGGGATGTCTTTAAGTGGACCCCAAAATGGTATGGGTTGCTAGGCAATCTTGGTAGGGTTGATCTCGGCAAATATCGGCTTCTTTGGGGGATGCTTTTACTGGGCTGTCCGTTTTCGGATTCGCTCAAGTGACGAACTTGTGGGTTAAATGGAAGCTAGCACCAAACACTAAACACAACAAAGGCTGAGGCAAACCCCAAACTGGTGGGTGCTCTTGGTAAACCTGAAGGCAAATCTCGGTTATGTGACCGTTGGTTTGAGTCCTTTTCATTTACCAAAGCTCCGTTTTGGGTATTTCTTTTTGACCCACACCCAAATAGGGTTCCCTCAAGACCAAGATAAAGGGAACCCTCAAAACAGACACGCCCGCATACTTGGGCATAGCTCACTTTCTGTTTGAGGATACCAACCCGTTTCGTTCTCACGTTTGAAACGAAGGGATACCCGTGCTTGAGCCCATTTTTCGCAGTCTCATTTTGAGAACCCCGGCCTGCGCTTCGAGGGTTGTCATGGCCATCTCCCCCCCCCAAAATCACATCTTCTCTCTTTCCCCCGGTGGCAGCAGTTGCCATCTTTGGGCTGACAAAAAAAAGAGCGCTCCAAACAAGTTGGACAAAAAGGATCGGATCGCCCCATTTGGTTGCCTCTTCCTCCTCAAAACTGGCCTCTGGGTGATTTTAGGCGGCTCTCCCACCCCCAAACTTTTTGGATTCGCAGGTGGAGGGCAACACGTTGAAAGCGCGTTGCGGATGGGGCAGTGGCGCAATGGCAGCGTGCCTGCATGTAAGGGTGCGGAGGTTGATCCTGGCCCTATTACCCTGACATCCCCATGCCGCTTACAAGGGTTGCTACGCTTTGTGAATCATAATTAAGCTCCAACAAGATCCGCCACCAGTTTGCTTGCTTGAAATCATGACATTCGCCCTTAAACCTTGCGCGTTCCCAAACCGGAAAACATACCTTGACCAACCTCGCCTCGTACTTTGGTGTTGAAGAGAAACCAAAAGGACACCGACCAGAGGAACCCCGACAATTTTGGGGGTCCGAGCCCCTATTTTCACGCCACATGGTGGGTCCCTAAAGTACCCGTTTTGGCAGATACCTCATAGCACCCGAAAACATTTTCCCAACCACGACCAAAACCGTAAACCTCACTCATTTGCTTAGTAGGTTAGAGAAGCTTTTGTTTACGACTAAAATAGTCCAACCCAAGAAGAAATGACTCTAAAGTCCAGAAACTCTCTGAGATTGACCCAACAAACTCTGTGAGTGAGATTAACCCAATACCTTGGAGACATCTTCCCACCCCCAAACAGCAAATCAACCCACTACCTAGACCTACCGTATATACCCCCCTAAACCCTACCCAACCCCCCCAAACCCCACCCAATCCCCGCCAAACCCCCAAGCCGAAAAACAACGTCGCCTCGTACTCTGGGACTGCATCCAGATCTTCGCCATGTTGAAGGGGCAAGCGATGAGCGCCCCCACCGAGCCCGCAAGGAGACCGCCGCAGTACGATCCCGCGCCGGCCCTCCAGGATTGAGGGGGTTGAGGGAGGTCGGGGTGGATGGGGATGGGCGGAGGGGGGGGGGGGGGGGAGGGGGGGTTCCTTTTTGGAGAGAGCCCACCGTTTTTTTCGGTTTGGTGGTAGACTGGTGCTTTGCTGGTGCTTTGCCTTGGTGATTTTGTGTCATTGTGGAGGGAACATGGGGAAACGACACCCTAACCTCCAAACCACCGACCTCCAAAGCACACAACCCTTGCGAGGGGTTCAAAGCTTTTGCCTACAGTTTTCCCGGCCCCTCAGATCCTCTTGGAAAAGTAAGCGGGTTAGGATTCTTCTTGGAGCTCCCCTGCATGGATCCTGAAAATGGTGGGCCCCGGCAAAAGAGCGTGGGGTCTCTAAGGAACCCGTTTCAGTTTCGCGAACCCATAGGGAACCCTATGGAACTGAGGAAGGTCCCAGGTGCGGGGGGTTCGATCCGAAAAGAGATTCTTAAACAAATCGTGCCTTTGTCATGTTTATCTGCAGATGCTGGTACGGGTGCGCCTCTTTTTGGGGTAATTACCACCGTTTGGCGGAATACAAAAGGAAACCACGAGGAAACCAACTGTCTTTTTGGTGGGGCGGACCCTAAATTGAGCGTCAAAACAAACCCATTCGAAAGGGGGTGGTCCCGTTTTAGAAAGCCTTCTCCACTGTCTTGCGGGGCACTCCCGAACCACCAAGTTCTACTCAAGTCCAGGTTCGAAAAGCCGAAGCCAACCAATGAGTAATGTCGAGAAAGATCGCAGGCCCACGTCCAGCTTCCAACAAAAGCTACTTGATTACCCCCTGAAACGCGCAAAGCAACTGTTGACCAAACCTCCTTGCCTGGCTTGCGTTCACGGGTCCCAGACTGCATTGGCCATGGGAGAAAAGAATCAACACTCTTTTTCAGGCACTTGCTTTTGGCGGGGATCCCACGAGGGTTGTGCTTGCCACTTTCCACATAATCAGGATTCAGGATGAGACACTTTTCAGGGTTGGGTGAGGTGGGGCGTTGTGCTGCTTCAACACTCCTCCACACATGCGCAATCCTGCTGCCATTCATGGTTCGAGCCTGATGTAGGATGCCTACACACGCATAGCGGTATTCCCACGCTTGCTGTGCTTGTGGTTGTTGCTTACACAACTCACTGGCAACCAAACTTAGCCCACTTCGTGTTCCATTGCATTGCCCCACTGGACCATTCTTATAGCGAAGAAAATTCAGTGGCACCCCCTTGAGGCATCTATAGCGTGAAATGTTCGGGTCCACTCCGACTGTGTGCGGCATCGAACAGTTGTTGGAGCGGGGGAAATGTTGACTCTGTCGCCGCGTGCAGCATTCTCCCACCTGTTGAGCCTCTGCCCTGGCAAGTTGAGGAACTTTTCGATTGGCAAGTGAACGAACCGCGAAAGCACGATGGTCAATGAAAAACAACACGGCCCCCTCGTGGGGTGGGTTCCTTGTTTTTGATTTAAAGGGGTTTCCCGCTCCAAACAGAAGTTGAACAAAGGATTTGCACCCACTGGAACAAAGGTCTGGATTGACTAGAACCTCCAACTGCGGGTCCCTATGTTTCCCCTTTTCAGGGGCTTTAAACATCACCTGTTTGGCCCCTGAATGTGTTGACCTTGGTAGTGATGTTGTCAAGCGAAACATGGCCAAAAATAGCGACTTTCCGAAAGGTCTCCCTTTAAAAACCGCACACCAACGGGGTATATAACCCCCCAAAAGAAGAAAAAGAGGCGAGCCACCGACGGGAGGGAACCAAATTCCACGTCCAAGCCCCAAAAACCGACCACCAAACTTCCGCGTAGCCGTCGTGGCGCTCCTGGCGCAGTACTCAAAGGCGGCAAACTCGAAGGGCTGCTTGAGCACCAGCGCGCACAGAGGCAAGGAAGCCCCACGGTACAGCGCCTGGGGTTTGGTGTTGGGGGCCTTTTGGAAAAATAGATGGGTTTCCCTGGGAAATGGAACAAAACCCATCTAAACCAGTGGAACCCAGCTATTTGTTTAACCAAACTAACCTAAAAAGGACGCCTATGCCCGGGAGGTATCCAGCTGGTTTTTTCTGGGCTGAGACAAGGTGGGGGGTTTGGGGGAGGGGGGGCGGGGGTTGGGGGTGCAGGGCTGAACAAGCGGCGCCGCAGCCGGGCGGAGAAAATACGCAAAGGCAATCGTTGTGGGGAAAGTGAGCCACATGTTCCCAAAGAAACACTTCTTCCCTTCAATTTTCTAGGGGTTGATTCCCCATTCTTTTCAGCCATCGTTCTTTTCCAAAACCAGCCATTTCCCCAGGGTGTTTGGTGGTTTCCAGAAAGAAGGATCCCTGGAAAGAATGGGGAAGTTACCCCTAGATCAATGCCTACAATCCGTGTTCCCAAAAAGTGAAGGGCTAAACGTCCAACCTAATAGGAGCCAAGTTCATAAACGGCTTAGCAGATCCAAGCGAAAGGACTTGTCCCGGAAAACAACAAGCTAATGGTTAAAGCTATCACAAAAAGCTTGTTTTTGCTTTTTCTTAGGGAACCCTCAAAATAGAGGTCTTCCTTTGGCCTCCCTTTAAAAAAAAAAAAAGGAAAAAAGTGGGGATACCAACTCCCACCCGGCTGAAGATCCGTAATGCATCCAAGGAGCCGTCTTGAAGGCCAGGGGCCCTTGCCGCGACAGCTCCTGCAGGCCTCGAAAAAGGAGAAGAAGAAATTCGGAACCTGGGGACCTTTTCTAGCTGGTGCGATAGGTAGGCAATGAGAAATGAAATGAGCCCTATCATGTGCTTTCCTTTTGGGCAATCAACACCCTGCTTGCCTCAGACAGGAGGCGCATGGAATAAGTTGTGCTGTTAAATGTGTTTTTTTTGCCAATGGAGAACAAGCAAAGGCCTGGAAGTCATGCATTTGCTAGCTGGTGCTCAGTAGGGAATGAGAAATTCAATGACCCCTATATACCATCCCATATGGTTTCCTTTGAGGGAATCCCCAGGTTCATTCCCTCATTCCCTACTGAGCACCAGCAAGTTTTGTCCCTGGTGGTTGGTGTCCCTTTTGACAGCTTCCCTCTAGTGGGTGGTTTGGAGCCCGGTGGTTTGGTGACGAAACGGAGGGGTTTCTCATGTACCTTCTACAAGAAAACAAAGACACCCTCTTTTTGGTTTCCCCGTACAACCATCCAAAAACACCTGCCTCGGTTTGGGGAGAGGAAAACGAGAAAGACTCCATGGCAAGCTTGGGAGGGGCAACTCCAAAATGGAACCCTGGTACATGGAAAGGACTAAAAAATCTGCGGTGCCTGGCGAATTTCGACTCATACCCAAATTCTCTAAGAGCATGTCTCGCAACCTCTCGGAAGCCATGGTGGCTGACATCTAGAAGCAGGTGGGAGAAAAGTGGGTCCCGAGTGGACACCTGCCAGTGTTGACTGTCCCCAATTTTCGGACCGGATTTCTGCCCAGCCCTCCATATCCTTGCACCCGCCTACGCCCTGGGGCCCCAGGCAGTGTTTGGAGCTGGGGTGGAGTTGAAGCTGCAGCCGCGTCTTCACGGTGTCAAAGGGGTACCCCACCTTCAGCTCCCCCCATTGGTGATTTGGAGCTGGTTTTCCCTTCAGGGCCGGCTTTCAATATCTGGGCCATCTTAAGATCAGCTTCCCCTGGTTGGTTTGGCGCCTCGCAAGGGGCTTGTCCCTTGACTTTTGCAAGGGGCTTCCCTCGAAAAGGCAGCTTGGAGCCGAACCGCTGCTTTGGAGGTGTTCCGGCACAGGTCTTCCAGTGCCATTTACCCACAACCAGGGGTTCAAATCCAAATATCCAAATCACCCCTCCAAGCCACCGAGAAGGGGTAACCTGACCCTTCGGGCCCAGGAAGCAAACGGCAACGCCTGTTTGAGCGCGGCTGTGGAAATTGGGGCCAAAAACCGCCCAAATTGCCCGCCACCCGTCAGACTGCCAACACACTTGTCATATACAAGGGGCCAAAGAATTAGAATGGGCAGGGTGCAGTATTCTACCAAATTACCTCATGATCAGAGAATGTGTGTATTAATTTGGTCTGCTTAGCCCGTTTTGCTATCCTATCTATCAATGTATGCTGCCATGGTGCTGGCAGCCGTCTAAAGGGGCCCAAGGTCTAGTTGCTTACAACCTCAAGCCCACCTTCCACTGCAAAAGCAGCGAAACCGGCAAAAAAGAATCCCCAAAGGTCGAGGAAGTACAAGTGTTGGTCTCAGATGGGCAAACAACACGAAATTGCATTTCTCTTTCCAGCAAGCCGCCAAGGCACCTAAAGATACTGTTGGAAAAATTGTGTTCCAGGGGTGTTCAAATCAGTTTCCGCGCAAATGCGGGGAGCGCAACTTGCAGGTCAGTACTTGAACTTGGAGTTGCTCCCAAGTCTTCTCAAGTCTTTTGGGTAGAAAAGTGGTTCCCATAGGGGAACCTCACTTCCTGAGTTGGGCCAAGAAAAGCATCCAAACTTTTTGTGTGCCAATAAAATGGTCTGAACCCAAAAAGTGTTTAGAGTCCATGAACTCGGGGAGTGAGGAACTGACCGGAAAAGCCGACCCATGTTCTTCCCTTCGGCTTGGTCATCCTGCGGGTTCCTTCGTGATTCCAGAATTCTAAATCTGACCTCAAAGCCGTTGATCCACGCAGATTCGCCGCACCAAAACAAATGGCTTGTTCATGTTGTTCGACCCCCGGAAAAGAGCAAAAGAAGCTGCACCCATCCAGGCTTTGTTGTTTCCACAAAGAATCCACGGGGGCCTCTAGTGAGAATCCCAGATTTATTCATGCTGAGACCCCTTTAAAAAAAAAGGCACGCAGCTGAAACAACTTGAGAGAATCCAAGGGCTGTTCCCAAATGCCCTGCTGAAAGTCGAAAACTTTTGGTGGCTTAGTGAAACTACCACTAAAACCAAAAAACCTAACAACCCCGTTCTTGGGATAGAAATTCCCACCCTGAAAAGAGCACCCGCGTCGGGCCTTCGAAGGAAGCCCTGAAGGATGTTGTTCAAATAGCTTGGTGGCATAAACTGAGAATCAAGCTATAGGATAGTGTCCGTAATACTATTCAAACCAATATTCAGGAAGCTTTTAGAGAGCTTGATTCTGAGTTTATGCCCATGGCTTCATCCCCCCGGTTGTGTTCAGCGCCCAAACCGTGCCGACGGATTGTTTTCTTTTCTTTTCATGGCGTGGGGCGAAGATGTTGCAGCAGGCAAAGGCCGCCCCTGGGAGCATCTTGGAGCAGGCCGCCTGGACGAGCGAATCGGTCGAAAATACTGTGGATGGACAAAATCCGTTCGCACCACTTTGAAGCCATGCGGAAACCATAACGTTTGTTCGGTTTGCAAGAGAATCATCATTTTAGGGTTTCTTAGGCGGTGCAGGAATTCGTCCATCCACAGTATGGTTCAACGAAGATGAAAGATGATATGCAAAACTGACCGGAACTGCAAAAATGACTGGGACCCTTGTGAACAAAAGGGGAACCAAGAGGAAACCAACTGTGAAAAACATTCACGTGAGAGGGGGAGACCCTGATACCCTCCCACCAATTAACGTGGAACCTAACGGGGGGGTCTGGAAGACCATGTTCAATTCAAGGAACCCTGCCAGGTTCCATGTTCATTGGTGGGAGGGTTCCCCCAAATATGTTGTTCTGAGCCAAGTCCGCATCAACCACACGACAAAACCTTACGGGAGCCGAACGGTGCTGGGAAATCGTTTTGAAGATTTCAAAGCAAGACTCTGGAGGCGGGTGGCTCGTCCGTCTTTGGTGTCCGAACCCCTTTTTGGTTGGTTAAGGACCAAAAGGAAAGCTGAAGCCATTTTTGGGGGTCGCCTGAAAGTCACAACGGGAGTTGCGACGAGCTGTGAGGCTTCTCCGGTCCTTGCAATACTTAGGGTTGGCTCAGCTAAGATTTGCTGGCTCTCGGCTTGGAATGAGGGAATGACCCCTACCACGCCATCCTTGGTGGCTTCCTGAAAGGAAATCCCCAGGTTCATTCCCCAACCCGACATTGATTGCTCACTGAGAGCCATCAGGTTCACCGTTTCGTCAGGACATCTCCCCAAAATGTTCTTCGGGTTCCTTCCCGGTGTCCCATTAACAGGATCCTTACATTATACACCTGAACATTGCCTGGTAAATGATAGTTTCCCTTCATTTTGGTGGAAAATGTATCTTTTCAGGAGCCCTGTTTAAAGCCATCCAAAAAGGGCGATTCGCGGGGGACTTCTCCTTTAAGGAGCCCAAACTCCCTCACCTTGGCAGCAGGTGCCACGGCGGCGGCAGACCAGATCTCATGATTGGAGGCGACGAGACCCACTTGCATCACAGGGCTGAGCTGAAAAACTGGAGGCCGACACGTGCGAAGCACCAACACCTTAAAAGGTCGTGAATTGGACTTCTGAGTGGTTCTGTCCAACATATGTGAACTCATTTGAAGATCCCATCATCAATGTCCGGTGACCTCGTGTCTGCCGGTGGTTTGTTCACGCCAGATGGCACGTTGCTCATGTCATGACAGTAAAACACTGCAGCTCTTCGCTTGCGCAGCCCAGCCCTGGAATCGCGATGACAGCTTGAGCCGGGATTCGGCAGGATGTCGGGCAAAGAGCTGCTTCCAAGGCCCAGAAAACAAAAAACCACGTGGGTGATTGCGTACGATATATCCAAATCCTTCTTCCGCCTTGCTCGAATCGGTGAGCTCGCCATAGAACAGGCAGAATCATCATTGGCTAAAAAATTGCAGGCAATCAGGCGACACGTTGGCTCAAAGTGCTTGTTCTCTCTGTGTGCTGCATGGGTCTGTCGTGCTGAAATGTTGCGTCCCCTGAAACCTACCCAAGAGAAACATGGGACCTGAAAGAGCCCTCCCTGGAAGGCGCCGGGGATCTTTTCTTTCAGGTAATTATGGCGGTTGAAAAAAAAAACAAAAAAACGGCTGGACAAGGCCGGGGTTCTCCACTTCGGCTTGCCTTGGGACCTCCAAACCTGTAGGGGGTTCCAACTTGCAGCTCTAACGCACCTCAGACAAAGGCAACCCAAAGGAGCCATGCCCACGGGATTCCAGCCATATCTCCGATGAGCATCGCCCTCAAAGAAACTCACCAACCAAATGGCAACCCAAAGTTGTTGGAAACCCCAAGAAAGTATAAGGGTTGATCTAGATTCGGTACCTCTTTCGTTTCCTTTTGAAACAACCTCATGCAGGGTACTCGATAAGGGTTCCTTGCTCCGAACATGGCACCCAACACAGGGTTCCTTTTAATCTCAGCCTGATCCAGGTACCTCCGTCATCACTTGTTGGCGCTGTCTCCCCCTGGTTTTTAAATTTCAACCCTAAGCTCTTGTAGAGGGTACATGGGACCCCCCGTTGAACCCCCAAACCAACAATCCATACCAACAATGATCTTGGATGTTGACCCCACTTAGTCGGTGATGTGCCCATTCTGGGTTATTGATGAACCGAGAAAATCCAGCACCAGTTGGAATGAATGAACACTTATAAATGATGTGACAAACCACCCATCAACGGGTGCCGATCGGAGTGGATTTTCTTCACCACCAACTACTCACTAATTTAGGCCCACAAAAAGATGTTCAGACTCTGCTTGATATTTAGCCTAACGGCCGAATGTTGACCCCGATTCATACACCCGGCTTATGAATAGCAAGGTGTTCCCCACTAGACCAGGGACCACTCCCCTATTCATATACCGGGGTTTATGAATCCGGGGCTCCCATTTCTCTATATTGCCATGGGTCAAAATGCAAATCGTACCCCCAGTGAACATCCCAATCCCAACTAAAATAGGTTCTAAAATGGGTGGTGAATTCACCTACCAACCAAAATGATACCAACACGGCGTTGACAACCACAGCCATATAAATATAAGGTAGGAGACCCCACATGAGGCGACTTCTGCCCACTTCCGCCGCGGCGCCGTGGACAGCTTCGCGCTAGAGGCCTTGCCCCTGGCAATAGCGAGTGCAGGAGGGAAAGGCGCGAAGCCGAAGGCAGGGAAGGGCTCTTAAAGACTCAATATTCTTAGCACCTGTTCATTCTTAGAACCTTTTGATTCTTAGAACCTTTGCATTCTTACAACCTTTGTACCCTTAGAACCTTTGTACCCTTGGAACCTTTCCATTATTAGCACCTTTGTACCCTTAGAACCTTTTCATTTATAGAACCTTTGCACCCTTAGAACCTGTTCATTCTTAGAACCTTTTGATTCTTAGAACCTTTGCATTCTTACAACCTTTGTACCCTTAGAACCTTTGTACCCTTGGAACCTTTCCATTATTAGCACCTTTGTACCCTTAGAACCTTTTCATTTATAGAACCTTTGCACCCTTAGAACCTGTTCATTCTTAGAACCTTTTGATTCTTAGAACCTTTGCATTCTTACAACCTTTGTACCCTTAGAACCTTTGTACCCTTGGAACCTTTCCATTATTAGCACCTTTGTACCCTTAGAACCTTTTCATTTATAGAACCTTTGCACCCTTAGAACCTGTTCATTCTTAGAACCTTTTGATTCTTAGAACCTTTGCATTCTTACAACCTTTGTACCCTTAGAACCTTTGGAACCTTTCCATTATTAGCACCTTTGCACCCTTAGAACCTGTTCATTTTAGAACCTTTTTCCTTTCATTCTTAGAACCTTTTTGCCCTTTGCATTCTTACAACCTTTGTAAACCTTTTCATTCTTAGAACCTTTGTACCCTTAGAATTCAAGAGAACCTTTGTACCCTTAGCACCTTTGTACCCTTAGAACCTTTTTATAGTACCCTTAGAACCTTTGTTTCTTAGGTACCCTTGGAACCTTTTCATTCTTAGAACCTTTGTACCCTTAGAATCGTTTCATTCTTAGAACCTTTGTACCCTTAGAACCTTTGTACCCTTGGAACCTTTCCATTATTAGCACCTTTGTACCCTTAGAACCTTTTCATTTATAGAACCTTTGCACCCTTAGAACCTGTTCATTCTTGGAACCTTTTGATTCTTAGAACCTTTGCATTCTTACAACCTTTGTACCCTTGGAACCTTTTCATTCTTAGAACCTTTGTACCCTTAGAACCGTTTCATTCTTAGAACCTTTGTACCCTTAGAACCTTTGTACCCTTGGAACCTTTCCATTCTTAGCACCTTTGTACCCTTAGAAACTTTTCATTTATAGAACCTTTGCACCCTTAGAACCTGTTCATTCTTAGAACCTTTTGATTCTTAGAACCTTTGCATTCTTACAACCTTTGTACCCTTGGAACCTTTTCATTCTTAGAACCTTTGTACCCTTAGAACCGTTTCATTCTTAGAACCTTTGTACCCTTAGAACCTTTGTACCCTTGGAACCTTTCCATTCTTAGCACCTTTGTACCCTTAGAAACTTTTCATTTATAGAACCTTTGCACCCTTAGAACCTGTTCATTCTTAGAACCTTTTGATTCTTAGAACCTTTGCATTCTTACAACCTTTGTAACCTTTTCTTTTGTACCCTTAGAATCCATTCTTAGAACCTTTGTACCCTTCCTTTGTACCCTTGGAACCTTTCCATTATTAGCACCTTTGTACCCTTAGAACCTTTTCATTTATAGAACCTTTGCACCCTTAGAACCTTTCATTCTTGAACCTTTTGATTCTTAGAACCTTTGCATTCTTACAACCTTTGTACCCTTGGAACCTTTTCATTCTTAGAACCTTTGTACCCTTAGAACCGTTTCATTCTTAGAACCTTTGTACCCTTAGAACCTTTGTACCCTTGGAACCTTTCCATTCTTAGCACCTTTGTACCCATAGAAACTTTTCATTTATAGAACCTTTGCACCCTTAGAACCTGTTCATTCTTAGAACCTTTTGATTCTTGGAACCTTCTTTAGAACCGTTTCATTCTTAGAACCTTTGCACCCTTAGAACCGTTTCATTCTTAGAACCTTTGCACCCTTAGAACCGTTTCATTCTTAGAACCTTTGCACCCTTAGAACCGTTTCATTCTTAGAACCTTTGCACCCTTAGAACCGTTTCATTCTTAGAACCTTTGCACCCTTAAAACCGTTTCATTCTTAGCCCTGATGTTTGAGTTGCGGATGAAATCACTGGGCATGACAGCCCCTTTTTGGCCGAAGAAGGAAAATAGCCTGCAGTTAGTTGAGTGGGTTATGAGCCCAACGTTTTTCCTGTAGGCCCTCCTAAGGGCACGCCATGGCATCCTCGGCTGGGTCGGCGCAGACCGCTGACTCGCCGGAGACGGCGATGGTGCCGTGGCAGCCAAGCCGCGAGGACGCGGTGCCGCTGGGGCCGGCGGTGGCGGTGAATCCTTTTTGGTCAGAAAAGGCCAAGGAGGAAGCGCAGCTCAAGGCGCTTCGCCCGAAGGATCTGCCGGAGGTGGAGGAGGAACAAGGGTCGCTGGTAAGCCCGGGAGCGCTGCCGGTGGGCTCGATCTACAGCGCGGAGATCCCGGCGGGTGGCCTTGATGAGCTCCTCGGTGCCTTCAAGCAGGTCATCACGCAGAACCAGGCGCTCTGGCAAGAGATGAAAAGCCTCAAGGAGCAGGTGCGTGAAGGCGGTGGAAGCAAGGCCATGAAGGAGTTGGGGGATGCACCACGTGGTCCTGGGATGGGGCCTGGGGTGGACGCGCCTCGTGCTGCTCCGGGAGGTGGTGATCTGTTGGGTCTTCCGGGAGGAGGTGCCGTTGGCGGACCTTTGGTGCTGCGAGCACGACAAGGAGGACCTGGAGATCAGAGCGGGTACCAAACCCCAACGGCGCTGGCGGGAGCCTATGGTGGTGCACCGCCCGGAGGAGGACCTCGGGAGCGTCGAGCAGATGATGGTCCTGGAGGGCTTCATCCTGAACAACCTCAAGGGGGAGAACCTGGTCGTGGAGGTGCGCATCGCGGAGGTGGGCAAGGACCAGGAGATCCTTCTGAAGGAGCGCTACTACCTGGCTATGGAAACGGGTGGGTCACTGGACGTCAGGATGCGGGTCTTCGAGGTGAGGGCCAGCCATCGGGGCACGAAGGAGGTGGGTTTGGTGCGGCTGGTCGTCATGCAGATCAGCATCTACCCGGCGGAGGGTTTCATGGAGGGTGGCCCTATAGCGCTGGTGGACCCGGAGGTCCCGGTGGAAGTGCGGCGGCCATGAATCCGTGGATGGGAGGATGGACGCCTGGAGAAACTGTTCGCACGGTGGAGTTGCCGGCATTGGGGGAGGTGAAGGAAGGCGAGCTCGGGTCATTGGTGGTGGGGGATTGGCTGATGTTGATCAGCCCGGTGATGAAGGACCTCACTGTCAGTTCCGGAGCATGGTGGGATCAGGTGCTTGCAGTGGCGGCAGAGGCCTACGCGCAGTGGTTGCAGGCGGATCCTTTGCAGCGGCTTCACATCAGGCCGCGGGCGGTGGAAGATGAAGGTGGTCGTTGGAGTCGGGTGGCTCAGCGGGCACAGGCCATGTTGGTGGCTGCTTTGCCACCAGGGTTGAAAGCGGAGGTGCTTGCGGAGCGAGCTGCAACGGCCTGGGAGATTCTGTTCCGGGTGTTTACAAGGTACCAGCCAGGAGGGCTGGCGGAGAGATCACAACTCCTCAGAGGCTTGGTTGAGCCGCGGGTGCCAACGACGCTGAGTGAGGTGGTGGATGGGGTGAGGACGTGGAAAAGGTGGCTTGCCCGGACCCGTGAGCTGAAGGTGGCGATTCCGGATGCTACGTTGCTGGTTGGAGCCCTGGATCGGTTCGTCGGGATGGTCACGAAGCATTCTGGCCAGGCGATGTTCAGACTGAATGCGGCACGAGCTGGACTGCGGGTGGACGTGGCTCCCAGTTTGGAGGCGGTGGCGCAGCTGGCGGACGTCGTCCTGGCGGAAGGAGAAGCAGCACTACACGGAGCTTCGACCTCATCTACTACAACCGCAAAGGTCAAGGCGCTGGTGACCAAGGATGGAGGAGGTTGGGAAAAGGGGAAGGACAGCCCAAAAGGAGGAGGGAAAGGCAAGGGCAAGGATGCTTCGGCGGCTCCTGTGTGCCGGTTCTTCCTCACGGATGGGGGCTGCAAGAAGGGAGCGGATTGCACCTACAAGCATGAGTTCGACGGGGACAAGCGTGGACGCTGTTGGAATTGCGGAGGGACTTCGCATACCCGCAAGGACTGCCCGGTGAAGGTGCGAAAGCCTCGCGATGGAGATGGCGGAGCCAAGAACTTCAGCGAGAACGATGTGAAGGGCCAGGCCGTGAGGAAGGTCGAGGTGGATGCATCGGCGCCTACTACCGGTGGAGGAGAAGGATCGCCCGCGTCAGGGGCAGGGAAGACATCACAGTCAGATGGAAGTGATGGTGAAGCAGTGCGGGGACTCATTCAGGAAGCAGCGGGATTGCTGAAGAGCTTGAGGGGCCCTGAGTTGAGGAGGATTCAAGTGAGCTCCCTGGAGGTTAAGAACAAGAGGGCGCTGCTGGATGGAGGAGCGACGCACAGCCTGAGGCAGTGTGTATCTACACAAGAGTGGGAGGAGGCTCGGGAGGTCGAGGTGCATTTGGCGCAGGGGACGGTCTCTTTGCGGCTCATCCCGTGGACGAGGACGTTGCTGACCACAGAGGAGGTCCAGCCCATCGTTCCCCTGGGGTACCTGGTGCAGAGGGGCTACTCGGTGAAGTGGGAAGAGGACCGCTTTCAGCTGACCGATCAGCATGGGCGGACTCTGGACACCGCTTTGGAAGGAGGATGCCCCACGGTAGATGAAAGCCTCGGGTTGGAGCTCATCAAGGAGTTGGAGCTGGAGGCGCTGAAGCACCAGATGCGGTTGATGGCGTTGAGAGGGAAGCCGTTGACGACGCAGGAGGAGGAGAAGGTTGGCCTGGAGATGGTCAAATGGCTTCGGAGGCTGAGGGAGCTATTTCCTGAAGTGCCGGAACGCATTCTGGAGCGGCTGCCCCCGAGGTCGGAGTGGACAAGTTTGCCGTGGAATAGGCGGACCAGGAGGAGGATTCAGAAGGCCAAGGAGGTCATCCTCCACCTTTATTCGGGCCCGGACGCGAAGTTCTGGGAGAAGGAGTTGGAGACAGCAGACAGAGTGGTGCTTTGCATTGATCTGGAGCTGGGAGAAGGCCAGGACGTTGGGAAGGACGGCGTGATGGCCTATCTGATGGAGCTGTGTGCTTCGGGAAAGGTGAAGCAGATCTTGGCGGGCCCTCCGTGTCGGACTATCTCAAGGATGAGGTTTGTGCAGCCGGGACCGCCACCGTTAAGGACGAGAGATGGAGAAGAGCGCTTTGGGCGTCATGGACTTCCTCAGGTGCTGATGGACAAGGTGGATGGAGATACGGTGCTCTGGTTGAGGCCGATGCTGCTGTACATGGTGGCGGAGGAGGCCAGTTCGTCCAAGGTTGGCTTCCTGGCGGAGAATCCACAGGATCCGGAGTCCTACGTGGAAGGAGGTCAAAGAGCCGCAGAAGCTCGGGAGCGGTATCCTTCGTACTGGGCTTGGGACGAGTGGAAACGGTTCAAGAAGGCCTACAAGATGAAGGAGTACCACTTCGATCAGGGGCCCTTTGGCCACGCAAAGACGAAGCCTACGACGATAGGCACCAACATGGAGATGCTCGAGCAGCTGGACGGTGTTCGAGGAGGAGGATCGGACAAAGGTCCGCTGGGAAAGACCTTGGAGGAGCGGATGGCGGCTTCGAAGAAATGGGCTGCTTGGGCGCCAGGGATGAAGAAGGCGATTGCCACGGCCGTTCGCATGGGCTTGGAGCAGGTGAAGCTGAAGGGGCTGAGTGCCGAGCAATGGAAGGCGCACTTGGCGAATGACCACCTCCCGTTTCATCGGGGATGCCGCACGTGCCTGGAAGGAGCCGGAAAGGCGCGATACCACCGAAGGGTAGTGAGCCCTGAGAGCTACACGCTGGCGATTGACCTGGCGGGGCCCTTCAAACCTGGACGAGATCAAGAAGGTGTGGGACGATACATCGTCGTTGGCACCTACACGGTTCCGGTGACCCGGCAGGGACGAATGCTCATGCACTTGGCCCCGGAGCATCTGGCGTGGCTGGAAGGTCCTGGTCGAGGAGACGTACCGGAGGCGGTGAAGGAGATGAAGAGGTGGAGGAAACGGGACTACGACGTCAAGAAGTTGAGGGGCACGGGAGCAGGCGGACCGGCATGGAAGTTCGTAAAGTGGAGGCTCTCGGTGGACCTGGACACTCATGAGATCTTGGAGTCCAAGAACATGGTCGGAGAAGATCAGAAGGCGATGCAGACGGAGATCGACAAGCCGCGAAACCTCTTCACGGTGCTCTACTACCAGGAGGAGGAAGGGGACCTGGAGGGACCGCGTGGGGAGGAGGACATGGAGCTTGACCCTGCGGGGGATGATGAAGCAGCTGAGGAGGAGGAGGAGCCATCTCCAGATGATGGGGAAGAGTGGCTGAAGAAGATAGAAAAAGAAGAGGACTTTGAGGTCCGGCAGCTCACGCTGGTGGAGATCGTGAAGACGAGAGGAGAAGCTCTGGAGGCCGTGGCCAAGATGACCACAAAGCTACGCTATCATGGGCTACCCGTCCGGCGCCTTCACAGCGATAGAGCAGGCGAGTTCACGTCCAAGAGGGCCAAGAAATGGGCTATGGAACGCCTCATCATGCGGACGTTCACTGACGGCAGCTCATGGAAGATGAATGGGCGGGCCGAGGCGGAGGTGGGGTTCATCAAGAGGCTGACCAAGACGCTGCTCAAGGGCTCGGGCGTGGAGGAGAATCTATGGCCGTTGGCGGCACGGCATGCTGGGGAACGAAGATGGAGGTCGCAGCTGGAGGCCATGAACTATCCGGTCAAGCCGTTGAGGGCGTTCGGGAGTGTGGCAATGGCGAAGACCAAGGCATGGAATCACCGGTCCAAGGATTGGGAAGCCACCAGGGAGGAGGTGACCATCTTGGGGCCGGATGTCACTATGTCGGCGTCTTCGGGAGGGTACTTCGTCCAGGGGGAGGATGGGAACTTCTTCCACACCACGGATGTGATTGAGACGGAGGAACCGCCTGAAGAGGAAGGGCCACTTGCTGGTGGTGCTGGAGCAGAAGATGGACGGCCCGGAGGAGGTGGTCCCCGGAGGAGGATTACATCCAAGAGGCCGCCTGCGCTGGAAGATCGAGAATGGGAGCCGGACCTGAGAACCCTGGTGATGGAATGTCAGGCCCGGGGGAGGCACATGATGGAGGAGGAATGGCGTCTAGAAGAGGAACAAGGCGCTGACCACGACATGGTGAAGAAGACCGTCGGGATGCTGGCGGAGGAGGACGCTAGAGTGGGGGCATGGCTGGCGGCAATGCAGAAGGCTGAGGATCTTGACTCTGAGGAGACCTGTGCGAGAAAGGCAACAGAAGAAGAGGTCTTTCTTCAGACCAAGACCTACGCCTTGGCAGATGTGAGGAAAGAAGTGGAGAAGTGGAGGCCTTCTATGGTCGAAGAGAGGGCGGCTTTGCTGAACTCGGGCGTGATCCGGGCCATCAATCAGCGGGAAGCCGAGGCGCTCAAGAAGGAGGCGCTGGAGAAGGGCATACCGTACGACCGGGTTCCGGGAAAAGCGGTGTTCACGAGGAAAGCTGCTACAGGACGACGGAAATGCCGTGGGGTCGCCTGTGGAAACTTCATGTCGGAGAGGCCTGCGGCGGACACCTACGCTGGAGGCATTGACGCGTCTCAAGTGAGGGCGATGGTGGCGGCTGGAGCGCAGCGAGGATGGACTCTTGCGGGGGTCGATGTGAAGACGGCGTTCTTGCAAGTGCCGCCGGGCCGGTCCAAGGACATCGTAGTGGTCAACCCTCCCACCATCTTTCAGGAGTGCCAGATCACTGAGCCGGGAGAGCTTTGGGCGGTGGAGGGATCTGTTTACGGCCTTACTACGTCACCCAAGGACTGGGCGAACCACCGGGACGAAACCATGGGCGCGATCAACTGGGAGATGGAAGATGACGAGGGCACATGGGCTTGCTGGTTCGAGAAAACCAAGGAGGTGAATCTGTGGAGGATCAAGAGCAGTCGGCACGGACAAGATGAGACGGTGGGCTACATGGCGGTCTACATCGACGACCTGTTGATCACTGGAGATCGCGGGGCTGTG
The DNA here is from genome assembly GCA_963377175.1 of Effrenium voratum. Taxonomy (NCBI): domain Eukaryota; class Dinophyceae; order Suessiales; family Symbiodiniaceae; genus Effrenium; species Effrenium voratum. The sequence goes on along the minus strand of CAUJNA010003252.1, from coordinate 149,398 downwards.
GCGGCGACGCTGCTCAAGATCCGGCAGGTTTGGGACACCAGCGACCCGGAGTGGCTGTCGGAGACAGAGGACCTGCGGTTTTGCGGGTTCGAATTCTCTCATGATGAGCAAGGGATCCGGATGCATCAGGAGTCCTACACGGCGGACCTACTGGACCGGCATCACATCGCCAAGGGTGGCACGCTGGGAGGAGTGGGGATTCCGGAGGAGGAAGGGCCCCCGAGTCCTGAAGATGTGCGGCAGGCGCAAGTCATCACTGGAGAGCTGTTGTGGCTTTCTTCGAGGACGAGGCCGGACATCACCTATGCGGTAGCCGTGATGGGGCAGTGGACTACGAAGAGACCTCGGGGGGTCACGAGGATTGGAGAGAAGGTGCTGCAGTACCTGTGGAGGACGTCCCGGGAAGGTTTGCGGTACCAACGTCTTGGTGCTGGAGATTATGGGCCGGACCATCAACAGCATCGTGAACGTCGACGAGATGCAGTGGAGGCCTACGCGGATGCTTCTTTTGGAGCCCATGAGCACAAGTCGATCTCGGGATTGGCCGTGTACTACTCCGGCTGCCCCGTCTTCTGGGCTACTACGCGACAGGCGTGTATTGCGCTTAGTACGGCGGAAAGCGAGCTAGCGGCGCTCATTGAAGCCTGGACGGCTTTGAGGGGAGTTGGTGGCTTGGTGGAGGAATTGGAGGAGAAGCCCGCGGAGCTTAGGCTCTACAGCGACAGTAGTGCGGCCCTGGCCATTGTCAACGGGAGCTCGGGAAGCTGGAGGACGAGACATTTGAGGATCCGGGCTGCGGCGCTTTCGGAGGCGGTCAAGCTCGGTGATGTCCAGCTTCAACATGTTCCTGGGCAGAGTCTGGTCGCGGACGGCTTCACGAAACAGCTTGGGGCCTCACCGTTTGGGCGCTTCAAGGAGTCATTGGGCTTCTATGGTGGGGCGGTGGAGAGCGGTGAGAGCCCGGTGGAGGTTGTCAAGGTGAAGAAGATGGAAAGCAGTCGGGACAGGAGGTTGGAGAAAGTCCTGGGATTGCTGGTGGTGGCCTCTACATGCGTGGAGCTGACGGAGGCGAAGGAGATGGACCTTGGAGAAGAAGGAGGTGGCTACTGGTGGCTGGTGGTGATCGTCGCCGTGGTCATCTTGCTGAAGCTGGTCAAGGAGCTTGGAGTGGTGGCATTGCGGAACTGCTTGCGAAAAGAGGAAGAGCTGCGGTTCCAGAGAACCTGTGCGGAAGCGGTGATGCCGGAAAGGCCAACGGAGAGCTCAGCCGGGGTGAACCTTTTCGCGGTAAACAGAGTGGTGGTGCCGGCGGAGAGCTACACGCTGGTGAGGACGGGCGTGAAGGCACAGTTACCCCGAGGAACGTGCGGGAGGATCACAACGGTGGCCAGCTTGGCTTTGAGAGGAGTTGAAACGGGATCCGCGGTCATTGAGCGCGACTTCCGTGGAGAGGTGAGGATTTTGGTCAGGAACCATGGACCCCAGGACTACGTCATCGAGCCGGAAGAGGCGGTAGCGCAATTGGTGCTGGAGAAGGTTTCCCTGGCCAAGATCAAGGAGGTGAAGGAGTTAGACGGGCCTGTGAAGAAGCAGACAGAGGAGGTTGGTCCTTCGGTGAGATCGTTGGTGGTCGAGAAGGCGGGTGCTTCGTCAGGGAGACCGTCTATGAATTGGATGACGCCGGAGGTGAAAGGCTTTGGGAATGTGGGTGAGGGGTTGCGGCTGCGAAAGGTTGCACCAGCCGGTGGTGGAGATGGTCCTCCGGAGGTGACAGAAAGGCCATCGCAGGATGAACCTGGCGAAGATGAATGGGAGGTCGAGTTCCGCGAGAATGAGATTAGACTTTCCCGCATTCACATGGTGCCGCGCTACTGGGATTACATTCCGAGGCCTAGAGAGCTTCCACCCGGCATCAACTTTGAGGACTTGGACTACATCAGGATCTCCGAGATCGCTCCGGACGCTGAGAACGGCATGACCTGGGAGAGGATGGTCGAGAATTGGCAAGAAGAGCACTGGGAGAGGAGGACGCCATGGACGGGGTCTTCAAACTTCAGGGTCTTGAGGCGGCCCGAAGCCGGAGTGAGGAGCTCGAGTTCAAGTGGTCCGGGGCAACAACCTCCTGGGAACGGAGGGGGTGGAGAAGCGGGATCAAGGCCCTCTGGTTTCACGGGAGGGGATTCCTCGGCGTTTGGATCAGGGACATCGGCATCTACCGGAGGTGGTGGCGGTGGCATTGATGGGGCGGCAAACAAGCGGCCTAGGACGCATGGAGAGGAGATGATCTCGCGGAGGGTTGTGGGCGGTTCGAGTCAGAACATGCTGGAGATCATGCGGCGCGCTTTCTTTCAGGACCTTGAGGAGAGCGCGGTGGTCATGTTGTCCCATCCGCCTAAGGGGACACGGGACGAGTGGATTGATGTGCCCATTCCTGGCCACGGAGAGATTGGCATCCAGGTCCACAGGAAGGAGCGCGTGAAGCTCTTCGACACGGAGAAGGAGGGCTACGAGGGAACGAAGCGCACCATTGCCTGGTCCGTTGGAGGAGGGCTGTGGGTGGATCTGTCGCCCCGGAAAGGGCGGCGCGAGAAGTTCGAGAAGGGCAAGTGGGTGGGCTACACCATCTTCAAGAAGAGCTGAGGGGTTTGAGCAGGTTCTTTTTCCGGGTGAGACCCTTAAAAGAAGGGGGAGCCCTGATGTTTGAGTTGCGGATGAAATCACTGGGCATGACAGCCCCTTTTTGGCCGAAGAAGGAAAATAGCCTGCAGTTAGTTGAGTGCTTAGAACCTTTGCACCCTTAGAACCGTTTCATTCTTAGAACCTTTGCACCCTTAGAACCGTTTCATTCTTAGAACCTTTGCACCCTTAGAACCGTTTCATTCTTAGAACCTTTGCACCCTTAGAACCGTTTCATTCTTAGAACCTTTGCACCCTTAGAACCGTTTCATTCTTTGAACCTTTGCACCCTTAGAACCGTTTCATTCTTAGAACCTTTGTATTCTTAGAACCTTCTTTGAAAGCTTTCTTAGCTTCGCTTTCTTCGAGCTGTCTTAGGGGAACCTGTCTGGGTGTGTTTGGATGTCGCTCTATGCTCGCGAGATCCTGGGCGCGAAGGTCGATCGCTTTCGCGCGCGGTGCCCTTTGCAGCATCTTTGGGCCCCCCCCCCCACACCGGGGCGGAAAAAAAAATCACAACCCAAACCTACACCGGGAAGCGAATCATACAGTGTACACAATGTGCCCAATTAAGAAAGACCAATAAAAGCTGGGAAGATCACGCTGAATTGGCCCGTATGCGTGAAACTGCAATGTGGGAATATAGGGAACCTCGCAGAAGGGCCCACAAAAAACAAGTGCCCAAAAAAGAGCAACCCCTCATCAGATCGGCCCCTCACAAAGGCATGTGAGTTAGCAGACCAGCTTCAAGTGTTTGTGTTCATTTCAAGTATCAGAGGGCGATAATTCAGATATGGGCTTGCCTCAAAACGGAGGAACCCCATTGCTTGATTTTCTCATTTGGTCTCTCTGTCCAATCCTAAAAGGGTACAAACAAAAAGACAGCCCCATGTTGCAATCTCTGGATCGGCTGGTCGGTCTTTCTTGAAACCCCAGTTTGGCCAGGAACAGTCACCAATCCCTTGTGCAAACTGGAATGGTTGGATTCGGAAACCAGCATTGGTCTTCTACTTCCACTGTCACCTCAAGTTCAGGCTTGGCGAAGTCGCCTAGCAATAAACAACTGAACCCTGGCAAAACTTGATCCCCGTCGGCATTGGGAAGAAAACGGGTGCGAGCCAAACAGCCAAGCTAGTGGACCCAATCTGAATCTGAAGTTCTCAACCCAGTGCCCCTGTTACTTGTCCTTGGGAAGGCTTCAGCGCGTGTTGCAACGCAAAACCAGCAAGGATGGTTTTTTTGGTTCTGCAGATCCACATGGACCCCCCCCTTGAACCCCCCCCCCAACAAACACAAACGCGGGTTTCTTCAAAAACCCCTTCGGTGCCTGGCCGGAGCCGCACTCACGGAGTCCCAGGAGATCCTCGATCGAGCCAGTTTTTTTGAACGCAGAGAGGTCGGCCAAGAACTCGAGCAAAAGACCCTCTCAGCGTCAGGGAAACTTCGCCAAATCCAAAAGAACTCAGTCAACTTGAGGGAAACCTTGGGGAATTCCCAAAAGACAGCTGGAAGCCCCAGAACCTCAACTTCAGGTAAACCTTGTCCCCGAAACAAACCTGGAGCTGCTGTTGCCTCTTTAAAAGCTAGGGCACCCCTGCTCAACACACAAACACGCTGACTGGTGTTCTCCAGAAGGAAATGAAGTCAAGTATCTCTCTGTTCACCTTTTATGCCAATAGCCGACAACTCTCTCGCTTTCTGGTCGACCCGTGTGGCCCCAAACATGGATTTGTAACAGGCAAAAGCAACTTTAGGACCTACCGTGGGTGGACAAAGCCTGCAACGGTTAGGTGGTTTATGCCACAACTTACAGGGCTTCACATACTTCTCTCAAGTGGTGCGCCCAAGTTTTTGCGTGCCTTGGAAAAACCTCCACCCAGGAACCACGCCCCTCTTCAGTGGCGCGGATTTCCTCCACCCAAAAAACCACCTCCCTCTTCCAAAACGCACACGACCGCGACGCGTCGCGTGCGCCCGCGCGTCGCGTCCTCTCAGAGCAGAACTTCCGTCTGGCCAAGCGCTCGTTGCGCTGCACCACCGCCGTCATGGACTTCAGGAGCTGCTCGCACCTGCCGTCATCGAGTGTCGAGCGCCAGAGGGGTTGGAGGTCAAAATGAAACCGAGCCCCAACGGCCACCGGCAGGTTTTCGTCGACTTCTCCATTTGACCCTGGAGTATCCGCAGGCTTTTTAAGTCGACTTCTCCATTTTTACCCAGGGTTCCGTTTTGGAGTTGCCCTATTCTTGGCCCACAGCCGTATGGCCAAATAGTGGATGGTTGCAAAATCCAGAAATTGCACCGCCGTTCAGAAACCCAAGGGAATGGTGCGATTCCCCAACGAAAATACCTGGCGCAGGATTTCATCCAGTTTGGGGTATGTGCTTTTGAGGGTACCATTTGTGGGCTTTGTTTAAAGGAAAACCAATTGGATACCAACCATTTTTGGGGTCCCTAGAAAAATACCCGCCCGTATGCCATGTTTTGGATTTCAGTAAGGTAGAGTTCAACAGGGGGTTAACTGCCTGTGACGCGCCGTGGCCTCTCTTGTTGTCCATGGTCAGTCCAATGCTGTGATTGCTCCAAGGTAGACATAAACCTAAGGGATCACTCTCAGGGGAGGGTTCAGACTCCAGGTTCTATGAAAAATCCTGTCTATATTGTGTTGCTGTACTTACAATCATAGCGTAAAGTGCCCCAAGTGAGGAGGTCTTTCGGTCAAAATATGTGAAAGTGGGGGGTTTGAGCGGTGCTTGCTTAGTAGGAACTACTCAGTATGTTGACTCTGGGCGTGGGTTGATTGCAATCATGAGCCCCCAAGGAGCCAAGCACGTCACTGAGCACTGGCTACCTGCCCGAGCCTGCAGAGTCTATGTGCCTTTTGTGGGGCATTCCTTGAGGTCCAGAGGGAGATGCTGGCATTGAGTTGTGAGCGATGAAAGCCCCCGAATCTTCCAGGTACTGCGGACATAAATATTGCAAGAAAGGGAATGGTAGAAACAATCAGCAACGAAAAGAAAGATACAACGAAAGGAAGAAAGCGGAGCTTAAAAGGGGGAGATGCGGCACGCGGCAATGCGGAAGTGTGCCATCTTTGTGAACCGACCCGCAGAAACAAGCGCAGACAGACAGAAAGATAAAGACAGAGACAGATATAACAAGGCATGATTTAGGGCATCCACCATATATCCTCAAGGGATGACGAGTATATGGATTCGGTGTTCCTTTGGGTTTCCCCTTAAAACCAACCACAAGAGGGCTCCCAAAAAAAAGGAACCACAAGCATATGGCAAGGGTTTCCTTTTGGCTTCCCTCAAGACAAGACCAAGCCCAAAAGGGATACCCCCAAAAAAGGATACCAAGTATATGTACATAATATGCTCTGTGGCTTTTCAACATTGGTTCACAGCCCAGGGGAAAACCACCCCACCCACCCACCCACAAGCTGCCTGCGACAAACGGCGTCGACCTCGGCTTCGGTGGCGTACTTGTCGCTGGGCACCTGAAACCAAATCCCCGCCCTCGACTTGCTGGGCTGGTTCCCAAGGTTCCCTAGGGTCATGTCGAACACCAGCTTTCTGGTGCTCTCGGCGAGTTTCCTTGGGAGCTTGGGAAAATGTATACGGGGAACCCTGAATCGCTTGCTGGTGCTCAGGGAATGACCGAGGCCGCGGCGGGGTGTTGGGAATGAGCCCAGGGGTCCACCACCCGGAGGATCGTTTTTCACAGCGTCACCCCAACGCATTCCCAGCTGAGAACCAGCAAGTAGAGCGGTGGACATGAATCCCCAAATGAAACTTCAAACCAACTGGTGGATGAAATCCATTTCGCACCACTTGGGATAAATTCGACACCCTATAAATCATGGTGGCTAAACCACCTAACTGGTGCGACATGGATTCTGTCCATCCACTGCATATTTACCCAGATCGGGCTTAGGAACGGCCTGGAGCCCGGAGTGTTTCCCCTTAAAACAAAACCGGAGTTCCCCAAACTACGACGGCCAAGACGCTCAAACTGCCACACATTTCCGGATCGGCCCGCGAGCCTGAGTCGTCGCGCCTCTCGTTTTGGACGCCTGAACAAACGATCAGAGACGTGGATTCTGTGGGCGTTCTGAAAAACGCGTCTGGGCCTCTACTGTCTGGGCCACTGGCATCTTGCGTACATGCGAACCCCGTAGATACTCATTTTGCGCCATGGGAAGTAGTTGCCAATAGACTCTCCCGAAAATAGGCCCCGGGGTTCGGGAGACAGCGTGAGATTTCCACCAGCCCGAAAAGCGAATCCAAGACACCAGCGACAGGTAATTCTACAGGAAATCCTCGTTTTTGGTGGATGTTTGGCATTTGTCTCGCTGCTTTCTATGAACAAATGGCTGCTTCGGTTCTTTCTGTTCCATAAGGAGTTCACCGGTCTACCGGTCTATGCTGCTCACGTGTGCCCAGCAAAAAAGGTGCAACCACCTGTCCAACCCTCTCACTTGCCATGTGCCGCTTGGTTTAGGAACATCCAAGAACCCTGCATGCATGGGAAGCACATCGCCCGGAGCCTTAAGAACACCACCAGAATCCCGCCTGATCTGTGGTTTGTTCATCCTGAAAGGCTTTGGCGCATTCGGAATGCCATCGCTCGTGTTTGTTTTCATTTTTCGCTGGGGCAAACCGTGTTCCTTTGGGTATCCGTGTTGGAGAGTTGACACGCGGGGTTTAGTGGTCTACTCTTGGTTCAGACCCGGGCCCGCCCAACTCTGCCGGAAAAAAATGGCCAGGGAGATCTTTTAGGTCAGCAGAGTGCAGGTTGGTCCCAACAGCGGCCCTTTGGACCGGCCCACCCCCCACAAAACACCCCAAAAATGCCGAAAACCAAATAAAAATGCAAACTTTGCAGTACCCACAAACTCCGCAACTTCCGCAACCCCTCCCTAGGGAGAAGAACAAAAAGATCAACCAACACCAAGTCCCAGTCAGCCACAAGAGCCTTCATTGAGGCCGACATGTGCAAACAGGGCCTGCTCCTTCAAAACTCGTGCCATGCAACGGAAACCAACACGAAGACATGGCACGCAACTATATTCATCGGGCCTTGACTCAAATGGGTGATCAAAAGGTCCGGTAAACCTGGGATGACCATTGGGTTACCACCAAAAAAGCTGATGAAATGAATTTTCATAAGGGACCCTTTGGTGGACATCAAACTTTGGTGGGGACGTCATGTCCAATCACTTTTGAGGCGGCTTCCTAAAAAACAACATGGCCATAGTAAGCCTTGCATGGCGCTTTGCCCGCGAGTTGGACATCAAACGGGACCCCAAGACCTCCCCCCCCGGCCTGCGTCGTTCCGCTGGGCTTGGACACCTCTTCGCACGCGGCTACCCCGTAGAGCGGTCGCTTTCGGGGGGAAGCCATGTGTTTGGGACAAGGCATGGCATAGCTTCCTACACCCTCTTTGGCTTACATGGCCTTGCCAATTTCTGGCTGACCTTGCCTCTGCCAAATTTAAGTGCGCCAAAAGTAAAACCGCCCTCTTGTTCTTGTGGAGGTCCCCGAGTTTTGGGACACATAAACCCCCGGTCCATGGAGGGAAGTCCCTAGTTTCGGACCACCTACCCCCTGGCCCATGTTGGAGGGAACTGGGAACTTAATTGTAAAAGCAATGCTTAGTCTACAGGGATCCTTACATTATACACCTGAACATTGCCGTGTAGATGGTGGTGTTCTTTTATTTTGGTGGAAAAAGCCATGTTTCAAATGGGCAAAATGTATCTTTTAAGGAGCCCTGGTCTACCGGAACAAAAAAAACAACAACTTCCCGGTTAGAAGGTTGTTTAACCTGGGGTCAACGTTGCAAACCCATCAACCCCTCCCCCTGCTACGCAGGTCTACTTAAAATCCCTTTTGAGCGACACAACTGGCCTTTGGGGAAACAGATGGCCCTGGCAGGTTGATTTGTTGAAATCCTGCAAATAAAGACTGACTTTGTCCATCCACAGCATGTTTACCCAGGTGTGGTTTGGGAGCTGGGAGTGCTTCCCCCTTAAGACAGTCCAAAAGGACGTCTATGGTCACGATCTGCCTCAAACAAACCAAAAGACATCGGTTGCCTCTGCGCGATCAAATCGTGTAAACAGATTGGAGCCGGCTCTGCGGTGTTGGCTCACTTGCAGCTAGGTGTGGTTCCTGTTTTGGAGTTGGTACCCCTTTTTGGTGGGTTCTCGCGAAAAACCAAAAGGAAACCCGAAGTCCTTTTATGTTTGAGGGGCGGGGGCTCTAACCGTGAAAAGGGGCGAGCCTCCGGTCTGTCGTTTCTTTTTTGGACAACGGCTTCTCCCAAATGCAGTCCTTCTGCGTGAAATTCCTGAGAACGACACGCCCAAATCGCCTTCCTTGAGCAAACGCTTGCGAGTGCAGGTGGTTCCAGCCCTTGGTTCTCAATGCATGCCATGTCCGTTTTACGAGATCTAGCTGACGGTTCCTGTGTTTGGAGTGGCCCTTTTGGGGTTGGTTTTTGAAAAGGGAAACCCCCAGCGCCCAGCGATTTTTGCGGTCGCTCAAAAACGATCCAGCTGGTACTGAAGATTCAGGAAAAGCAAAAGGTCGAATGCGGATCCTGGTGTCTCAAAATTGGGGGATTCGCAAACTTGTTGTTCATCTGGCTTCCCTTTAAACCGCCCCCAACAAGGGTTGCTTTTCATTTGGCTTACCTTGTAACCCCAAAAAGCTGACCCTTCTCCTGAAACTCAGAGGTACCCTTCACCTAAAAAGGCGGCGCCAGCCATAAGCGAAAAAAACACTGCTGGGCGGCAGCTTTCGGGGCTTCGACGGCTGGCTCTCGGATTCCAAGGCGGGCACCGTGCTGGTCTTGGAGGCCTCAACGAAGCGATCGACCGGGTCGACCCTAAATCGGGTCGACCCGGGGAGTTGAAGGGCTGGGGTCTTGGTCCAAAATGTTCGGCCCGGAAACAGGAAACAGGTGCCTGGATCGCCAGTGGCGGCTTTTCTTGTTCATCCACTTTACCCCAAAAACCAGCAACAGTGACTGAAAAAGCTGGCAGGTAGCTCTTGCGTATCGCAAGTGCATCAACAGCTTAGAATCACCCTGGTAAAATGGGGGGAAATGACAGGGTTTGCCTTGTTCCTATGGACACACATGACCATATACCAAAGGTCTGAAAACCCGGAGGAAAAAAAAGGAGGAAGAAAAAAAAAGGAGGAAGAAAAAAAACAGGGTGGTTTGGAGCCGAATCAGTGGTTTGGCAGTGAAATGGAGGGGGTTCTCCTCCACAAAGGCCAGGGGTTCAAATCCAAACCAGCAATCCAATCCAGCAATTGGAGGCTACCCGATGTGGGTAGACTCTGTGGGTTCTACAAAAAAAACAAGGGAAACCACGCACTATGTTCACACAATGTGTTGTCGATTGTGTGGCTTGATTGAGGGGTACCGACTTTGGGGTGTGAGAAACCTTTGTTGCATTATTTACTTATTTATTTACGAAAAAAACAAGAAAAGAAGAAAACAACTATCGGACTGGCACCAGGTGGCAACATCCGGTCCGAAACCAACTAATATGGATCGCTGAGGCTAACTGGGGAAGGCAAGCTGCTGCAGGCAGCGCCAACCGAAGCCCCTGGATCCTCTGGCCTTTCGGAGACCCCCCCGGGCAAAAAGCATGGTGGCTGGTTGGGGAAAGTGTACTCCAAAAGGCAAAATGAGCTGGCGGTGAACAAAAACAAGAACAACGAGGGGCGAGAGAAAACCAAACAAAACAACTAAACACAGATCCATCTACCCACTCACCCACCCACGAACCCACTCACACTCAGGCCACCCCCATGGCTCTCTGAGCGTCTGGGCGGAGGTGAGGCTGGCGAGGCTTCCCAAGCTCTCCAAGGTGTTCCTGGCCAAACGCCAAACGCCAAACGCCGCTCTGGCCGGGTCTGAGGCACCGAAGCTCTGGCGGTGGGCTCGGTTTCAGATCCCCTCTTAAAAGGTGAAACCAACTAAAGAACTAAGGGTCTAACGGGACGGCTGGGAACCACCAAGTTTTGAGGGCGCCATGATTTTGTAGGTGGGTTGAAAGGAACGCCTAAAGGAAACCAACCTTTCTTGACCTATTTTGACACATACCCATGTGCGAAGTTGTCAAAACTCCTGGTGACTCGGGGTTGAGGATGGTCATGACCCCCGTAGGGAATTTTAAAAGTCCATTCCTGCTGTGGATGGACAAATTTTCCATTTTGCACCAGTTGGGAATTCATAGGGCTTCGACCATTTGAGGTGGTGGTTTGTGGATATTGTCCGTCCACTCTGGATCTATTGGCTTCGGCCAAAGCCCCCAAAGTCTGGTGTGGGAGTCTTTCTATCAGGGGGGTCTATTGGTCTTGTCAAGGATAAGGCTGAATAAGGGTAGGGCGAAAGCCTTTTTCCAAGATGCCGGACATGAGAGGGCATTTACCATGGGCTTACCATCAAGCGCGCCGTTTCGTCTGGGTTGTGGGAATTGCCACTGGGGAGTTGACCATCGAACTGTCACTTCAAGGGGGGGAAGGGGGGGGGGGGGGGTGGGTGGCATTGCTAGCATCGATGGCCACAAGGCGGCAGGAAAACAAAGATCGGACCAATGCTAAGGCCCTCCCAAGCATCCACATGGAATTCAGCCCTTGGCCAACACGATGCCCCTTTTGGGGTTGGGTCAAAGCGAAAGGGACGACCCAAGTGAAGGGCTCTGGTTCAGTAACCAGCCCCTATGGAGTGTCTGGTGTTTTGGTCCCGGCAACTGGTGCACAGGACCCCGGACCCAAGAGAAACGGAGTCCAGAAGGTGACTGTGCGCTTACATGCTGATGGGAAACTTGCGCTGACTTCCTTCTTGGCTTTGCAGGGAATCCCCTCTGCAGTTTTTGATATTTTCGGGCAGGCACTGACTTCCCTAGGTGTACCACTCCAAACTGGCTCTCAGGGTGTCAATTTAGGGGTTGCGGGCATGAACCGTTCGGTGTCTCCTTTAAGGGAAACTGCCAGGACGCATTTCCTCCTTCCCCGAGAACCAGCGAGACTTGAACCCCACCCCATTTGCGTGTTCTGTTGAGGCGAAGGCTACCCTCAAGCTTGGTTTCAAGGGAAGCAAGGAAAATCCAGCCATTTTGGTGTCTCCCTATGACACATACCCATTTGGACCATTTCTGTATGGCCTATGGCCATGCTTCCATCAATAAACTCATTGTCATGGTTCTTAAGGATCCGTACTACCAGGTGCAAGGCCATCCCTGTTCAACCCCAAGTAAAGGAACCTGTCTTGTGACCAAGGCACATGTTGTCTCCTCCTTTCGGCTTCCCTTTAAAAGAACCCCTTAGAACAGGACCATAATGTTTCTGTATCTCCAAAGAATCACCCTTAAATTGTTCATCTCCCTCATTTCGGCTTCCCCTTTCCCCAACCCCCAAAACCAGGAGGGTTACTCCCCCCAAAAAAAAGAAATAATCCCCACCCCCACCCCACCTCCCCCCACCCACCCCACCAACCAACCCCCCCCACCAACCACGCGCCAAAAGCCCGGACCCAGCCCGGTCCTGCGCGTGAGGCCCTCGGAGTGCCAGGCCGTGGAGTCCGAGGTGGACCTCGCGCGCGACGGCGACGCGCCCTTCGCCCAGCGAACCGCGCCCGGCGGAGCGCGGCTTGTTGGCGCGGGGCCCGGCCGATTTCTTTTTGGGGGGGAGGGAAAAACCCGGCTGGTGCTCAGGCAATGAGAATGCGCGAAACCATACATGGGTCTCCAAGCTCATCCACATTCCGCTTCTTTCCATCTACCATCCACATTCCACATTCCTCCTTTTTTGGGGAGGGAACGATTTCTCGCTGGGGAATGAGAATTGGAACGAGCCGTATAATGAGAATGTGCGAGAGATGCAGGGAATGAAAGTTGGAACGAGCCAAAAGAGAAGAAACAACACATCCAACTGGTGGTTTCCTTTAAGGGCACCAATCCCTGGGTGAAATTCCCGCATTCCCTACTGAGCAGCAGCAAGAAAAAACACAAGAAGCCAATCAGCACCCTCTACGGCTGGTCCATACCCAATATGGCTCAGGGCAAACAAAAAAGGGTACCATCTTGATTCGGTTTTTCTACCTTTTCGAAAAGAAAAGGAAAGCCAACGTGAAGAACTACAGTGGATGGTTGCGCTGGTGTCTGATTCGATTCCCCAACGCAAATACCAACAAACGATATGGCTTCAACCATGGTTTCAAAGCGGTGCATTGTTTCGTCAATCCAGGGTACCATGTTTGATTCGGTATATTCCTTTTGTGCGAATACTTGCTTGATTCGCTACCTTTGTCGGGTCATCTTTGATGTTGACTCCTGATGAACAAACCCCAGCTATTAATCAGGGGGGCACCTGGAAGAAAGGATTCCCGCGAAAAGGAATAATAGGTGGGGGGTATTACCCTCCCACCAACTAACATGGAAGCGCAAAAATGCCTTTTCCAAGAGGAAAGTATCTTTCTACTGGGGTCTGTACACTTCCATGTTAGCTGTTGGGAGGGTAATCAGGCTTCCCCATCTTGAGACAAACCCACAAGAAGCTTAGAGTGAAAGCCTGCTTGGACCACCTTGGTACCAGAGAGAGGCCCTTAAGTGGCTGGGGATATTCACCACGGTGGTCATCCAAGCAAGGCCCCCCAAGGCCCTCAAGTGTTTGACAGTTTGCAGCTTGGGAAAATAACTATTTTCCCCAAAGAAGCCAAAGTGTCTGGGGTGTGTTGTAGGCTCAGATTTTGGATGCCTGCATTGTCTCAGCAGATCGGTAAAATCCAGATTGACCAACTACTTCTATCCCAGTGAGGCTCATTTGAACTAGGGTCTTCGCTCTCATTCGTAGACGCAAGGGTGTCCGCTGCAACTCGGCGGTGTTCTCGCCATCAGGCTTTCGACCATCGCGATCCACTGCTCAGTGGGCGCTGGTGCAAGAATCAGTGGTCATAGACCTGGGAAATGTTCTCTTGAAGCCTGTGCATCTCCTTGGACACATGCCCCTGCATGGCCACGCGCAAGTCAGTGTCTGTGATCCTGCCCACCTTATCGACTGCCTTATGGGTTGACAAAGGAGCCTCCTCTACAAATGAATGTCTTTTTCTTCGGGTTCCGCGTTGCGGAGTAAATGGCGTTCCTTGCTTGGTGATCCTTCTGCACCCCTTGGGACAGCGAGGTAGTTTCCCTTGAAAATCGACCAACACGAGGGTAGGCCATTCGCCGAAGGCGACATCTTTGGCGCTCCAACAAAAATCCTACTCCCCCGCCCCTCCCCCCCCCCAAAAAAAAGAAAAGAAAAAGAGGAGACTACTTTTTCTACTGAGCACCTGCAAGTCTAGAAACCATCAAGAAGCTGCTCGAAAGGGATGGGTCGAACTCAAGGGGCCCAGTTCCCAAGGAGCTGGTTGCGAGTCATCCGCCTCTCGCACGATTTGTTAGCCATGGAAATCACTGTCACTGTTGGTATTTACAGGGGAATCGATTCAGACACCCCAAGAAGGGTACCGCTGAAAAAAAAGAAGACACACACGCACGCACACACGCGCACACACACACGCGCACACACACACAACCATATATATATATATATATACATACACATACCTACCATGTATGTCCATTGTTGTATGTTGCATGTTTTTTGGAGACAACTGTAGCCTTCACGGTCACAGCCCCGCCAGCCGCTTGAGCGGCGCAAGCGCTTGCGCCTGGTGGAGCATGGGGTGCCCGGCTCCTGGATTTGTGCGCATCTGACCCGCAACGGGCGGACAGGACTTGGTTCTGAACGATGATGTGCTTATTAGGGCGCATTTTTCAACCAGGGGAAATCCGATTCATGCATTCAGACGACAAAAATGAGTCAAGCAAAGCAAGAAAAAACATCATGATTTAGTCAGGGTACGAGTGTTGTTACAGGTTCTTGAAGCCCTAGGTGAGCGCTTCCTCGATCCGCGACAATGGAACCCTCGTCAAATTTAGCCAGCCGACTGAAGTCGGGCGGTGGCAGAAGAAACCGTTGCCGTGGCTCGTCCTTTTTTAAGGTTGGACCCCCTCTCCCACCCCCCCCAAAAAAACAAAAAAACTGCCTTGGTTTCCCTTTGGTGTGCGTTTAAATCAACCCCCAGAAAGGGTACCTCCGGAAAAAGGAGAAAAAAAAGACACGCCCAAATCGACCACGGCGATTTTTTTAGGGCTCGTTTGTCCAGATTTCTCTCAAACGGACCATCTCATCACGACCGAACCTCGCAAGTGAGGTTTGTCCCGGTGGCTTCATTCATCCCAACTGGTGCGTTTGGTGGATGTCCATCTGTTTCCTGGGGTCGGTGCAACGGCTCAAACGCAGCCCTCGCTTTGACACCCTGCCGAAGTTGGCGGAGCTGATTGCTGTACGAGGGCGTAACGCTTTGGGGGAAAGAACAATGCAACCTGAGAGAAGGGCTTCTTGGAAGACACTGCACTTGTATAAATCGGCCCATCCATGTCCATTGCCGAAAGGAGGGCCGCAGAAAAATAAAATAATTAAACAACAAAAAATGCCAAAGCCAACTACTTCCCTTTGTGCACGAGTTTCCTGGTTTGTGACAATGCATCCCTTTCTTCCAGCCAAAAACGAACAGCCGCAGGCTCCGGGTCCCTAGATGTCCAACCTGAAAGTATCACCCCACTAGGAAGCCCACCTTGAAATGGCGACGCAAAAGGTGATGTTCAAACCATCCAAGGGTGAAAAATCTAGGGATGCCCCACAACACACATTCAAGCCAGAGCACAGAAACAGACACAACCCACCCACACACACACACAAAAACTAAAAAACAAAAACAAAACAAAAAACACAACACCCAAATGGGTCTGTCTTTTTTGTGGCTATCCCTTTTTGAAGGGGTGCCTTGTACACAGCCATGGGTCTCCCTTTGGGACGCCAGCGAGGCCTTGGAGGGCGCCGCCAGCCCCTCGGCCAGCGCCAGCCGCTCAGCGAGCCGCGAGGTGCGTGCCTCGGGTCGGGGTTGGCTGGGGGGGGGGTGGAGGTGGGGGTTGGGTGGGGTTGGGTGGGGTTAGGGGATTGGGGTTTGGGGTTGGGGGTGGGGTTGGGGATTGGGGACTGGGGGGTGAGGTTTAGGGCTAAATCTGACGCCAACACAGTCCGCGGAACAATGGCAAGCGCAGGCTGTCCTTAGATTGAAGGCCATTTGTGTGTTGAAAACGTGAGGAAACCACGAGGAAACCAACTCTTCATCTAGGGTCCCCCGCCCAACAAAGGGGTACGGCATGTGACATGAGCCACACGTGAGTCATGACCTCATGGACTCCGAGGGGCTTTGTTTACCCAAGACTCAAGCTCGACATCTTTGCCATAAGACCTGCCTCCTGCCTTGGGGCTTTTAGATGGTTTCTCAGGGCTCCCCAAAAGGCCCCTGCCATCCCACTAGGGGAAAATAGTGCCAATGGTGAACACCCCTTCTAGGGATTTTGCCCACACGTCGTGTGCAAAGGTTTGGGGAGCCCCTTGATTTTCCCCCAAAGGGAAAAGTCAACCGGAAAACCTAGCGTGGCGTGAGTCAGAACCTAGCCCATCAAAGGAATATGTGCGTGTGTGTGTGTGTGTGTGTGTTGCGAAAAAGGGGACCCACAAAAATTACATAGTTCTTTTGGTTTCCCTAAAAAGGGTACCCTCCAAAAGCGCATGCACACACACACACACACAATCCCAAAACCCCAACCTCCAAAATGGGTCGGCCATTTTAAAAAAAAAGAAGGACAAACCCGCTGGGCAGTCAACAAGGGGGTTCGACCTGTTCGTTTCTTAACGGGACGCCCAACGCGGCCAACGAGACGGACGCTCGCCTCCAGCGCTTCGATTCGCAAGTCCTTCTCCGCCAGGTTTCTCTCTGCCTGAAGCCACCCACGTAATGTTACCCCCGGAAGCAGAACCCCGATCAGTTGATTCTGATCGAAAGATGTCCCCTTGTAGTGGCTGGATTCAGACCACTTTTGGAGGGAACACCCCCCTAATAGTGGGTCGGGTTTAGTAATCCTGGGTCAACATTACTGTGGACTGAGGCCCAGCGTCCCTTGAGGGACAACTTAGCTTAAGCCCATGGGCCGGTGCGTGGTGGCTTGCGGATGCCCACCATTCGGCAGGCCCTTTCCGGCGCGCAAAGAAAATCACATCATGGGTCGTTGGTTCCCAAAGGAAAGGGTGTGGTGTCCCGACCAACCCGAACAGATCTACAAGGAAGCACTTAGACTTGTGAACACGACCTGTGTTAACATGTTACCCGCCGGTTCCTTGCAAGGCACTCATGCTTAGGACTTGCAATCTCTCATCATAGACAACCCCCTTTTTCCAGTGGGGCATGTCCTCTTAAGGGTACACCTTTTTTGGTGCTTAAGGGAAACCGAAAAGACAACTCCATTTTGGGGGGCCTCAAAAAGACACAGCCAAGTGTTGAACCACAACTCCCGCGCACAAAAGCCACCATCCCGCCCAGCAGCACGCCTGCTGTAGTCTGAAAGACAAGGACCTGCCTTTCTCGCCGTTCCTGGGACGAAAAGAAGCCGAGTCAAAGACCCTGGTTTGGAAGTGCTCGTTGAATCTGAATGGTTGCGTCATCCAATTTGCTGCGAAATCCAGAAATCGTGCCACCGAACTGAAACCACAAGGCTTGTTGATATGTGCGTTGGGGAATCATGATAAACAAGGGTTTCTGAACGGTGCGAGATGGATTTCGCAACCATCCACACTACGATTTAATTCGTCTGCCAAAATGTTGAGGGGATCTCTCACAATCCTGTGGGTCCAGTGAGCATTTTGACGAGCTCTCCGAGTAAAACTCTTTGAACCGTTTGCCGTTTCTTTCTTCGAAAGCTGACGCTGAGCTCCTTTGGCTCCAATCCAAGCACGGTCGTGGATTTGATATGAGAAATCCACACGCATGCGCACACACCAAAAAAAAAGAAACGGGATTTTGTTGCGGTAACTTGTGCTCCCCTTCCCTGACTTGTTTTTTTGGGGGGGAAGTGCGATTCAAAAAATCCTTCCAAAACTCAAAATATGTTCGATGGTGATAGCCTTGAAACGCAAAAGGATTCTATTCCCAACCGGAAATTCAGGAATCCCCCCAGTGGGTGAGCCTTAGCTCGCTCAAGTTTTCTCCGAGCGAGCTCAGTCACATCTGGCTGACGTGTTTGAATTTGCCAACACGTCAATGTGTGGGAGGAGTGGCACCCTGGTTCACATCTTTGGGGCAAGGGAACCTCGATGAAATGCTGGAGTTTGACCCCCGAAAACCCAGAAAGGGCAGCAGCCCACGCAGATTCCTCAGTTTGTTGGCACTCGAGCCAAGCTGTAGGCCGTGAGAAGGAGAGGCGGAGAGGCGGGGAGATGAAACCCCCCTACACCCGAAACCTGAAACCTGAATCATAAACCCTACCTTGCTACTCTTTGAGGGGCAAGGGGGCGGCAGGGCGCATGGCAGGGGACCCCGGTGTTGCAAGGAATGTTTTAACGCTGAATTTATGATCTTAAAGTTGCCAAGCCCCTTTTGCGGCCCTCAAGTGGTAGCTGGAGAAACAACCCCAGCTTGCGACTTCCCAAAAAGTGAACATCATCTTCAACAATCACAAAGAAACAAAGAAACAAAGAACCAAAGAAACAAACAGAACTCAATTCTACTAAACAGACAGAACTCAATTCTATTTGACAAACAGAACTCAGTTCAGTTTATGTGTTTTTTTTCCGATCCCTTTACGTCCCCCGAACGGGACCCTAAAGAGGCAGATCTGGTCTCGCGAGCCGAGTCTTGCCGAGCGTCTGCGCCAAGACCTCCCGAAGCTCCTCGCGCTCTCGAACAATGGGGGGGAAACCATGTCGGTCCCCCAAAGCTCCAGGGGTTGGCCTCTCTGCAAAACCATGGGCTTGATTCCAGATTGACCTGGTTGCTGTTGGCCCCTCCGCAAAAGAAAACAATGTCAATCTGGAAATGGATCGGACAATCCATTGGTTCAACCAACAAATTAAAGTCCAAAGATCCGCTACCTCTAGGGGTTGATTCCTTTTCCATTATTTTCAGCCATCGTTCTTTTCAAAAACCGGATCCGTTTCCCGAGGGTTTTTCTGGTGGTTTTCTAGAAAGAAGGATCCCTGGAAAGAACTCGAAAAATGGCTTTGGTCCTCCTTTCGGTTGCCCTTGAGGTGAGAAAAAGGTGCCCTCAAACAAGAGACACCATTGGCATGGTCAAAATTAGTAATGCTTCCCCCAACAAATGGAAAATCGAGAGACCCATTCCTTGCCCTGGCTTTGGTCAGATTTAGAGTTGTGAGCTAGCTTCCCCCTGGTTTTCGCTAAAGAAGGCCTGACCATTGCAAAAAAGCACCCTCATGTGAGAAGTGAACAGCTCCTAAGTTGTCGGTATTGGTCATGGCGTCCCGCGGGGACCTTACAATGGTTGTCTGAAATCCCCACTGGGGTCATGACCGTCCGTACCCACCCAGGTGTTTTTGGAAAACATGGTGTGGCTTCTCCGCAACAAAACGATGAATAGACTGGAGCATCTCCCTTTAGAAATACCGCGGTTTCTGCAATGGACATCGGAAAATTTGGGCGCGCTCTGGTTTGTGAAGTGGACCATAGACTATCAAATACTTGGACCGAACCTCATCTGAGTATGTCTCAAAGCGGAGGCCCACGCAAAAATGATGACGTGTTCAACCCATATGGGGGGGGGGGTGTTCCTTTAGTTTCCCTTCAGTTTCCCTTTCAACCCATTCCCTTTCAACGGGCAAAAAATGCTTCTACCATTTACTTTCCCTTTCAACTAATTCCCTTTGAAAGGTAGCATCAACAAAGTGTCTGTTTAGAGTAGAACCCGGGGAGCCACCAGAGTCAAACGGTGAGTACGAAGTAACCATTAAGAAAAACAAGGTTGAAGTGAATGGCTCCCACCGCTATAGCTCTAAAGCAAGAAGTGCATCTTGTTGACCCTGATTAACCCACGTAAAGGGGAAGTCCCTTGACTAGTACAGTCTTCAGGATCAACCCAAACTTGACATTCTCCTGGAAGTGATGGGTTTCTTCTTGGTTTCCTTTTAACCCCCTACTTGGAAACCATGGCCTCGAAAAGACACACAACCCCCGAAGCGGGTTCCAGCCCGTGCTTTTGGTGCTGTGCTTTCCTTTCCACAGCCACCTGGACCCACCGGGTCTCCCACCGAGACCGTCCAACTCCCTTTCGCAGGTCCTCGTTGATGTCGGCCCAGCTGGGCAGCGTGGACAGCGGGAACAGGATCGCGGAGCTCGGGCTTCTCGGGGGCGGAGGCGGCCGCTCGAAAGCGTCCTCGGCGCCGCGACCCGCTCGGAGTGGTGAGGGAAAATGGAGGGGTGTCATTTCAGGGGTTTAGGGCTTCGGGTCTCTTGGTTTCAGGGTTTAGGTTTAAATAGAACACCTACAAAAACCTATGACTGTTTGCATTTCGTATTGGGGAACCCCCGCCCCCCAACCCCCCCCCCATGGTGGACACTTAGGGCCTAGTTTGGGCAAACTCCTTCTTTTAGGGTATTGTTTTTGTTTAAGGGTATGGTGGCAAAATAGACTCCAGGTGTCCATGGCACGGTCCCCCCCGGCGCACAAACGGTGGTTTTCCTGTTGGTCGTCCATTAAAACTACCAAGAAAACGGGTACTCTCACAAAAGACACACACACAAATAAGTCTGTGATACCCACTCGTAAACCATCCACACCATCGCCAAGGGAGGATTCCTTGGGGCAAACTTTGTTAAAAACCAGCCCTGGCCCCTAGAAGAGAAAGCCAGAAGACTGTCAAATCGCTGGGTGTGTACACCATGCGTTACCTTCCCCGTGCCTGCCCCTCCAAACTGGCATACGGTATACATGAGCTGTGCGAAGCAATCGTTGTGCCCAAGGCATTGGTATTGTGCATGGACAAAACTTCTTCACGCCCAGATGGTGTTTCAACCAGTATCCGGGAGGAACCTTCCGCATTGGTGTGAACCGGATTTTGACCATCCGCACTTAGCACACGTTTGGAGATGTCCTAGCAGTAAAGGCGTCCATGCGCTAACAGATCGCTACTCACTACACAGTAATATCAGGGCTGAACGATCAGAATGGGGCTGTTTGTGGTTGAGCACCATCTGAAAGGGATTCCCCAGTGTGAAAGGATAAATAACCCTCTTGGTCAGCTTTGGTTCATTGTGAGGCTGGTGTCCCATTTCTACGAGGCTACTTTGGGCGGGTGGGCAACACTCATCTCTCGCCAAGAGGCGGCTCGACGCTCGGAAAATGTGGGCCTCAGTCTCGGTTTTTCGCGTGCCTGTTGACGTCATGGGTTTGGTCCCCCTATGTTGTTTGGGGCCTTTGGAAGAAAGGAGGGCAAAGTTGCCAAAGACATGCATGGGTTTTTTTTTTTAAAGGGTGAACCCCCAACATGGGCGGGCTTTCCTGTTGGTTTCCCTTAACAACCACCAGAAAAGGGCCACCGACCCCAAAAATGGCGAAGGTAGCCCGGTGCATTCGCCCAGCAGTTCAGGTGCTACGGGGATGCCCAGGAAACGGAACCGGGCATGTCGCAAGGGGCTCGCGTCTCTCAAACCCCAAATGGGGGGGGGGGTCATTTCACAAACCAAAACAAAGAGGGGATCTGCTGAAAGTCAGCGGCGTAAGTGGAAACGACCTAACCTCAGCGGATAGCTGGGAACCACCAAGAAACCAGGTTTTTTCTGTCGCCAAGTTTCCGCGTCCAAGGATCACCAGCTTGCGGGGAGGGGGCGTCGACCTTCTCCAGTCTTGGGGAACTTGGAGAAGTTTCTTCTGTATCAGGACCAAACATCGGAACCCGGAACGTGTGATCCAGCTGCCTGACAGTGTTCCTGGGATTGGCTGGCTCCCAGATGGTTTGAGCCCAAGACCTAAGGGGGTCCATTTGGGTGGGTCGCTTTTTCGGGGAAGACCAGAGGAAACCTCGGCTGCCTTTTTCTTCTTTTACGTTGTCTGTTTGTTGTCTGTCGTTCTTTTATTTCTTCTTTCTTTCTCCTTTTTTTTTGGGGGGGGGGGGGGGTGGCAGGGGGCTGTTTTTGACAGATATCCTTCTAGAGGCGGGGCCCCAGGCCATCATCACTATATTGGGAGAACCCTTGATTTTGGACCCCAGGACTCAAAAGCCCTTCGTCACCCGCACGACTCTAGATCTTCGATCCAGCCGGCTGCATCAACTCCTGGGAGTCATGGTCGACCCTCTGATCGCATCCAAGTGAACCTCCCGGGCAACTGGCCACTCCAAATGCTTGGCATGAGATTCTGCAATGGGGGATTCCAAAATGACCATGGGGACCTTTTCAATTTAGTGGTGAAAGTCATCTTTTTGGTTTTTTTCCCCCAAGGGTCACCCCATGTAAAGGACCTTTTGATCACTCCCTAAATGACTAGCTCTGCCTTTGGGAACCAAGTCACAATCCAAAGCCAACAGCTCGCTTTTGACACCGGGGGCGCTGCTTGGCGTGCGCCGCGGCCTGTTCCCGACCCGAGCTAAACCAGTTGGGCTACTGCGTGGTGGGGTAGCTGTCTTGAAAGGAAACCACCCTAGGCTGGAAGTAGGACCCCAGCAAAAAATTAGCTTCTTTGCCTGGTTAGTGGAAAACAAAGGGACCCCAAAAAATCCCAAAAAAAAAGAAAGGAGGAGCTAATTCTGAGGAAGAAAAGAGAGGCGAAAAGAGCACTCTGGGGTCAACTGGTCACCCTTTCTCCAACGGAAGTGGACCCGTTGGCTCTTTCAACAGGGCAGTCTACCCCCAAAAACCCTCCTGACCCGGCAGAACGGGGCGCATTGGGTGTCGAGCCATGGCTATCAGAAATAGAAAATGCCAGGAACAACGTCGGCCTCACACCTTTGCCATCGAAGGCCAAGCAACTGTTGCTTGGAAAAGCAGGAGACAGAGCAAGATATGAAGTCTTAGCCCTCGACAAGAATGGGATGGCGTGTCTCAAGGTGATATGCACATTGGAGAACCTCACGCGGTGTCTCCTTTTTGAGGGTCGGTTCTCCGGGGCTGAAAGTAAATAACTCAACTCAAACTCCTGAACCAAAATCCTGAATTCTCCGGACCCTGTCTGAAGTCGCTAAAGTGGCTGTCTTTGCCACACACCTGAACTTGAGTAGATCCCCAACAAGTATTTGATATTGATGAACCGGTCCGACAGTGTTCAAATGGATCTTGCAAGCATGCCTCCCCCAAAACACAACTGAAGATAAAACATCCAGAAAAAAAAGAAAAGAAAAAAAAGAACAACTTCACTGCCGTCTCCAAATCGGCAGCAAGGTGTTCGTTGTTGGTTGGTTCCCACCTACACCCCGTTTCACGAAACATCCGGAAAAAACTGCATGCAACCCTGGACATGACTCAAATAAGGAATCCGCAAATAGGGCCCTTCCTGCGCTACTCTGGTGGCCTGTGTCTTGTTTTGGGGGACCCGAAATGGCGGCTGTCCTTTTGGCTCCCCTTTACAACCACAAAAAAAAGGTACCCTCCCACCAAGTAACATGGAACAGGGACACGGTCCCTTTACAAGGAAAATGGTCCAACCCTGAGCCCCCCCGTTTCAGTCAGGTTCCATGTGAAAAGAAGGTACCAACTCCAAATAAAGACCAGCCACCCGTAAAACGTCCCCGCCCCCCGTTTATTAATACAGAGGTGTCCCCCCTCCCCCCCGTTTATTAATATGGGGGTGTCCAACTTGGTGAAGTGTGGGGAATCAGACCAATTTTTGGAGGGGCCAAAAACCACCCCCCAAACCAAACCCCAATTTGGGTGGTCGCTTGCAGGGCGCAAAGGCGCCCGGGTTTTTTCCCCCCGCGCCTCACGCACCGCCGCATTGGCCGGCCTTCCTGCAGCCGAACCCCCGGCCCGGTGTTGGTTTCATGTCGTGACCCCTCTGCACAAAGTTTTTTGTGGGTCCAAAACTTGGCAAACCCAGTGTTTCAACAAAAAAGTTGAAGTCCAAAGATCCAACCATATACCCTCCCTCCCACTAACGTGGCACCTGACAAGGAAATGGTCCCTCCAAGAGGAACTTGATCTTCCAGGTCCCTCCCACAGGTGCCATGTTGGTTAGTGGGAGTGAGGGCAATTCCCAAGAGGATTGGCCCCAGAAAGGGCCAAATTGTTGGTTGCCACTAAACAGGGGCTGAGTTGGAGCTCCCCGAAACTGAAACTCTTACAGATTTCCTCCCAAGACTCTGCCTGTTTTGTTTCAAGCGATGACCCGCTGGCCCGCGTCCCACCCTCTTTTGGTTCTCTGTTGGAACACAAATTCTGCAAACGCCGGCCATGTTGGTGCAAGAGAAACAGAACATCAAAGGGCTACACCCCGTGTCTAGTATTCCTCGTATCATATATATATATATATGTGATTACATGTGTATATATATATATATATACTCATAAAGTGCAAGCACATCATCGCTCTGAAGAAGTCAGTCGGTATTCCTCGAAGTATGTGTCATTTGGCCCAGAGCAGTTTCGCCAATATCGCACAAAGCATGGCTGTCAAGACTTGCATAAGACTTGCATGCGCTGAACACAGTGTCCTCAGGTTCTTGCCGACCATACGTCAAAGTTGAATAGCTTTCCCATGCATTGCTGAGAGGACGGCAAGCAACAATTGCAGCAGCTGGTTCTTCTGACTGGCCCCACGCCAAATGATAATTGGCTGAAGTATCGCTTGATGTCATGTGGCCAAAATGGTACCATTGGTTTGGACCCACAGCTATGTGTAATCATGAACCCAAACCAATCCAAAACG
This sequence comes from Effrenium voratum, assembly GCA_963377175.1. Classification (NCBI taxonomy): domain Eukaryota; class Dinophyceae; order Suessiales; family Symbiodiniaceae; genus Effrenium; species Effrenium voratum. Next base: position 124,881 of record CAUJNA010003252.1, on the reverse strand, counting down.
GATTTCCCGACGCTTGTTTTCTGAGAAAAATGTGTTGCCCTTTTCAAGTGGCGCGTTTTCCCTGTCGGCCACCTGGTGGCATTGCACTGGTCCTGAACCAAATCAAATCACCTTCATTGGGCAAGTCGGCCCCGATAGAACACATATCATTAAGTATATCACAGTGATAGTCGGCAGAACAAACTTATCAAATCATCCCAATGCAAACATGCTTCCCTCCAGACCAGTCATGAACCAAACTGAAGTAAAACTCGTCGCAAGCACGCCCCCAGCCTCGGCACTGGGGTCTTGTGCCTCTCGCGGACGCAACTTGCGACTTGGCTGCTTTCCAAAAAACCTGACATTCATGGGATTCCACCCATGCTTCCTTTTGGAAAAATCGATGGCACTGGCCAATGACGAGACTCAACCTGCCAGTTCCACACATCAGCTCCGCAAGTTAGGAGTCGGTGGCTCGGTGGTTCAGGAGGGTTCCCAGATTTTCAAACGCCCAAAGAACCAAACCGCCTAAGGATGACCGGAAGTCATGCAATTCCACTTCCCCAATCTGCCTCTCCTCCTTTTTCGCCAAACGACGACCCCAATTTTTTTTGGAAACCAGGAGAAAAATGGAGGAGGCGTCTGTCACAAGGGAATCCATTTTGGATAGCTCCGAATGGAAGCCAAACAAAAGGGCTGCAAACTGGAGGGGGTTACACCCAATGTCGAGGAACAAACAAAACCGCCATGCACGGCTTCTTTCCCGGTTCGACCATAACGACGGAGCTCGATTCCTTTTAAGGCTCTGTACGCTACCAGGCACAAACATATCTCACTTCTCTGGTGCTGTCATGATCCCGTCGGCACTGAATATCATTCGGATGCAAGGTCGTAAGCAAAAAAAAGAAAGCGACCGGTAAAGGAAGGGCGTCCAAGTTCACAGGGATACATCTTCCCACCTTGTAAAGGGAAAAGGGCCCAGGCTTTGTCAGGCCACGGCACTTTTTTCCGGAGAATCATCAGCTCTTGCTCTTTCTGTTTCTCTCTGTCTCTCCTTCTCTTTCTCTCTTTCTCCTTCTCTTCCTCTTTCTCTCTGTCTTTCTCTCATCCTCTGTCTCGTTCTCTTTCTCCCTTTCTGTCTTTTGTCTTTCGTTGTGTCTTTCTCTCTGCGCAAGCGCTGCGGCCACGCAGACGCACAAAAGCAGACACGCGCATCGCATGTGCCGGCGTCTGAGTCTCGACACAAACCCCTCATTCCCAATTCATGCCGGGAAGTTGGAGACGTTCACTCCCCTTCTCGCCCTCCCAAGGAAGCCTTCTCGACTGCCAGCAAGTTGGGTATCTAGGGACCCAGAAAATGGCGGTTGTCCCCTGGTACCAACTCCTGAAGGCACCTACAAGACAGGCAGACCCATTCCGTCCGCACGGCTTCCAGTGAGGGGGGCCCAAACCCCCAGCCCGCGCGCCGCGAGCCTGGGGTGGGCGGAGCCTGGGAAACAGGCGGGTCAAGTCTGAGGGTACCCTTTTGGGTTTGGGTCTTGCAGGGGAAATTAAAAGGAAAGAAAACCGGTTTGGGCATTTTGGAGGGTAGCTTTCAAAAGGCAGGCCCATATTGTATCAGCAGGGAAGTCGCCAGGCTCTTGGAAGACCAGGGTCCCGATTCCCAAGGCTCTGGGTCTTGACGTGGGAAAGCCTTTAGGAATGCTGCTTGAAGGCAACCAAAGGACGCCAACCATTTTCGGAGGCCGCTCTTTTTGAGAAACAGCCAGATGGGCTTCAGAAAATCTACATGGAGAACATGTGAGAAGCGCCCAAACCAAGTCGCCTGTGGTTCTATCAAGATGGTCATAGAGATTTACATGGGCCTTGTTTGCCCCCATCAAGGCAAGCGCTGTGACTTCTGGCATGCTACACACAGGAATCCATGTGGGGGCCAAAATGAGTGTCTCGTGCCTATCCCTGGTTAAAAGGCCAATCATGCTCTTCAGCCGCCATGGCGACCCTTGCAAGAATGTTCCCCAGGTTTTTGTTTGCCATTTTCTGAAAGAAAGGATCCCAGTGGGAAAGATACAGCTAGGTACACAGAGCTTACGTGAACTACCAGGTGGGGATTTTCCCAGCAGTTGCACTCTGAAAAGTACATCACAGGGCAGGACCCGTCTTTCTCTGATTGGGATTAGGTTCCATATTTCTAGCCTATGCTTGGGTGTTCTTGGGTCAGATTCATTGAATTGCATGGGGGGTGGTCATGGGGTCAAATTGGTCGGCACTTTTTACCACTGCTTGCAAAAAGCAACCAAACCAACTTGTTTTACAGCCAAACGGTTCTGGCGTGTGAGCACACCAAAGGATATCGTGGCTGTTGAAGCGTTTCCCAGCCACCTCGCCAGTTCTCTTTCTCAAGCAGACCTCGCTGCAATTAAAGACCAGGAATGTTCGGGTGTGGTCTTCTGTCTTTCGGAATGCTGATCACAAGAGTAAGCCATTCATAGCACATGCCTAGCTCTGTGTTCTTAACTCGGAACTGCTCATCGTGTCATGGGCCTTTCTATCTCATACAGCATGTGGGTTGTCCCAACATAGGGGACTCCCCCACATAGGTCCAGGTGTTTCCTTCCAAGGCCAGCTTTTGAAATCAGAAAAAGACACACCCATGTTCAGCGGTTGAAATTTGGTTTGGGACCCCGGAAGCTCGACACCGAAGCTACTCGACTCAGCTTAGCCCAGCTACGTTATGGATTTCCAGCCTGCGGCCTACTGTGGCTGGACGGAATCCTGCGCCTAACAAAGGAAGCCTATGGTTGCCCTGCAAATGCCAACCAACCTTGTGGCTTCGTTTCAACCATGGTTTCTTAGGTGGTGCAGGGTTCGTCACGTTGTGGTTTCAACAAGGGTTTCTTAGCTGGTGTGAAGGAACTTTCTGTGGTCATGGTTCCCTTAACAGAAAACATAACGGCTGTTAAGGATCCGACCAGGTGGATGTCCATCCCAACGTTAACCCCAAGTACAGAGGTCTTTTGACCATGGCAAACGTGGGACGCCCCAATGAAAAAAAGGAGCAGGCGGCCGCAGAACGCGGGGGCTGAGTTGCTCCTTTAACCCCAGAGCTCGACCGAAAATTGGGAGCTGAACGCGGGGCACAATGGGAAATGGGTTCCAAAAGTTCGGTAGACTCCCGTTGGGTTCCTTTGAAGCCAAGCCCAAACACGGGAGAAAAAGTCCAAGCACCCTTGTCGGGTTGATGTCAAGAGACAACACCTTGCTAGTTGATTCTTTCATCAAACCCCAGCCCAAAAGAGCGGCAATGGGAAAGAGAAAGAGTGCAATGGGAAAGAAAAAGAGTTGGCCCGGGTTGGCAGAAATAAGAGCGACACCTGCCGTGCTGGGCCAAACTTGTTGCGGTTTCACAAGGTTTTCTAGGCTTCCCTTGTGGTTTTAAACATCACTGGGGATGATGTTAGGGGACATATAGGGAAGTGTTTTCAAAGGGGGAAATACGAGAAGTGCAGGGCAAAAGGGTTGGTCAAGTCTAGCACACCCGGATGCTTGCTGGATACCCCCGAGAAAAGCCAAACTCCACCAAGCCCCGCCAAAAGCAAAGTTCTCTCAACAAAGGATTTCAAGGGTTCTAGGTGTGCTCTAAGACTACTGTGGATGGACGAATCCTGCACCAATTGGTAAGTCCAGCGTTTTGTTTGGGTTCCGTCCATTGCAACTTGTGCAGGGTTTTGTCCATTCACGGTGGGACGTTCCTGCTGAAGAATTACCGCCAACTCCTAGTGATCCTTCCACTTCTGGCGCGCACCATCAGCTTTGTCATGGTTCCACAAGGGAATCAGCTGAATCATCCACTCGCAGTTGTCTGCCAAGTATGTCGGCGTGGCGAACTTGGACCGCGTTCAACTCGGCGAAGCGGGTGGTCTAACAATTGGTGGTGGCGCCCCATTTGTGCTTCCGAAAAGGGATTCGGAAGCAGGGCCTCGGCTTTGGCGTCTTTGGCAAGCTCATCGCGCCTGCCTTGACAGATTGCAGCTGGACTTACTGGAATTCACAAACCAGCAATGACGACCCCCGTAAGTCAGATTGGTTCCCCTGGTGAAATGCATGGTGTCCTTTCGACCGGGCCCTGAGTTTTGAACATATTAAGCGGTGTTGGATCCTTGAAGGAGTCGACATGGCACGAATTGCAATTTAACTCTAGAGTCCCTGCCATCCAGCAAGCTGCGTCTGCAAACCAATCACATTCTCAGCCCGAAGGACACAGAAAGGGCACCCCCCCGCACCTGAACCGGCAGGTGGTTTCTAACTGGCTTCTTACAGGGTGATTCCCCAAAGCGTGCTTCCAACAAGATCCTCAAAACGCGGCTCCGCAAGAAGGCTTCCTTGATAGTTGTCTTACCTTTTCTGCTTACCAAACCCATACCTGATCCAGTGGCCACCGTCAATCATTCGTCTTTTGCTGAGGAAAACCAACCCAACAAAAGGAAACAATCCTCGCCCTCTTGCCCTGGAGTGACTTTCCAAACCCTATGCCCTCGCAGGATTCCCAGGCCCACCCAACACCAAAAGCAAGAACGCCAAAAACGCAAAACGCGTGGAGACCCCTAGCCCCTTGCCAAATCCAGAGACGAAGAAAAGCGACTACGACCTAAGAAAAAGAAGAAAAAGAAAAAAAAGGAGACCGAAACCCACCGAATCCCCCCCACTCCTTCCCCCCAACCGACGACAAGGTAAAACCCACGACCGAAGACGAGGTGAAACCCGGGAAATCCTCCTGACTTCCCGAGAAACAGCCGTGCGGAAGCGACAATACAGTCCACTCGGGTTGCAGGGCGTGACAGTCGCAGGACAACCGCGCACAAAGTCCAGGAACACCAAAAAGAAAATCTGAGTCGCCCCCAAGACAACCGTAAAAGTCCAACCATCTGAGCCCCCCGCCCCCAAAACGAACAACAAAGTCCAGGAACCACTGGATTTTTGTTGGGACCCCGGGCCCACTCGATGGGACACGCCATGTCCGGCGCGGCCATGGGATCACCTCGACGCGCTCTTTTTGTCCCGAGCAAGACCCCAAATCCATGGGAGTGCCTCGAAGCTGAGTCGGCAAAATAGCATAAAAATAGTATAAACATGGTATGAACCTGGTATGGAAATTGTAAAATATGGAATAAACATGTGTGTGAACACCTAGTAGAAATGGCATACTGGTATATGGTATGAACACCTGGTCATCAAAACCGTTCGGTAACAAACAAAATGGTCTACTCCGAACCATGCTTCAAGAATTGAACAGGCGGCAGCACCCATTTATGGCTGGGATTGTCCCTTGCTCCAATTGCCCAAGTGTTCATTGCGTCTCATTGGTGGTTTGGATTGGTGGTTTGGAGGTGTTCCGGGGTGGTTTCCATATCTACAAGAACGAGGGATTCAAATCCAAATCACCAATCCAAACCATCGACTAAGAGTTTGACAAAAGGAACCTGCGGACCAGATATAGAGGGCCCTTGGCAACCACAAACCCACTGCAAGGGTATCCCAATCGATTCGCTCGGCTTGGAAGCGGAACTCCCCTTTGAGCAAAGGGCGAAATCTTACGGGACAAAAAACTGGTGCGTTTTCTGGATGTGGGTCCCTCCATATGCGTCAAGGGTCAAATATTCGGCCACCTTGCCTTAGGCCATGTCCCTGACTGGAAACCGGCTGCCGTTTTGTACAGATCTTGGCATCAAGTGGTGAAAAAAAGTCCACGAAGAACCCAGCTTTCTTTGGAGGCTCCTCAGGTCAAGCTTCAAGAAGCACTCGCTCCACCGGAGATCAAGCCCAGGGCCCCATTTTTGTTACCGCCTCGCCGCCAGGCCTATCGCGCCGGAGTCGGCCATCAGGACCCCTGAAGCCAGGGGCCCGTTTCACCATTTTACCACGAGCCTGCTTGGCCGCCTTCGTATTTTCGAGGGGCGTTTGCTCCTTGTCGCCAGTCCGGATGCGTAGGGCACTCGGCGCGGAAACCACGAAGCTCTCCGCCGGCAAGCCGTGCGCCTCTTCAATAAGAACAAGGTCCAAGAAAAGCGGCGAAGCTCAAGTTCTGGGTCTGTCGCACTCTAAAAGCTGCTCTTTTCCCGTCACCCAAAAAGAGTACCCTCAATCAAGGCACACCCATGGCCGGCATTGGGCAATCCCGAATGGCGGCGGTTTTACGAGGGTTCGCTTTCAGCGTGGGTGTCCAACTTTTACACCTGCAGCCCTCTTCCCCCAACTGTCAGGGTCATGGCTCCTGGTCCCCTTCAAGGCCCTATTCAAGGTTTGACCAGACCTGGAAACCTCCGAATCCCGGAAAGAGTTGCAACTTTTTCGCCCCCCACCCCCCCACCCCCTGCGTAGTCTTAGGCTTCCAACCCACCGCAAGCGCCCGGGACCCACTTTGTGGACGAAATCCAAGCAGCCACTTGGGACAAATTCAACCCTATTGTGGGTGGACGAAATCGTTTGATCTATAGGGTTTCATCTATCTCAAGTGGTGCGAAATGGATTTCGTCTCACAGTATGAAGGTTGATAAACGACCAATCCCAACTGGTGCGGGTTGTCGGATTTTTGCCCATCCACAGCATGAACGGCCACGGATGTGGAGATAGACATACAAATGGGGGAAACGGAGAATAAAAAGAACGATTTGCTTGGGGCCCCCCTAAGAATTTAGAAGTTTGGGTGGTGTCTCAGAATCCACCAAAGGTTGCCTTTGAGAAGCACCTGACCTTTGAACTGAAGGCTCCAACATGTGCCCTTTCCGAGAGGCCGTCCCACCCGTCCCCCTCTTGGCCCCGCGCCTGCCGCGCAACCGCAAGACCATTGCGTAAGCGCAGAGGGCCGCTGGAACCGAGGCGAAGGCCGGCGAGGTGTCGCGCCGCGAAAGGTCTGGCCTCCATTTCCCCCGTTGAAGCCGGTTCGAGCTACGGAAAAAAGGGACAGGGGTGACCATGTAAGGCGCTGACTACTACTTAGAACCAGGGTTTGAACGAAATAGGGGCTATATGATTAGGTCTTTCCTAGATTGCGATTGATTCAATTTGGGTGGCAAGTACCCCGCCACATTCGAGTCACTCTCGTTCTATTGACTTCACGCTCTGACTGTCTGGTGAAACGTAAAGGGAAGGTGTTCCTTTTCGTTGGAGCAATAATTGAAAAGAACAACACCAATCTGGGCAACCTACTTATGATTCACAAAGTTTAGCAACACTGGTAAGCGGCATGGGGAGGTCAGGGTTAATATGGCCAGCAGGGTCTTGCAACCTCCCAGCCCTTATGAGCGGGCGCGCTGCCATTGCACCACAGCCGTGTCCATGATACATTAGAGTCAAATAACCATGTTTTCAGCGTGTTGCCCTCCACCTCAAAGGCCCGTCCAACTGGGCCGGTTTGGACCTCAGTAGAAACCATTGTAACAAGCTGTAACTGTGGTATTTACTGTGGGAGTCAACATTCCAGGGGTTCTTGGGCGGTGCGAAATGGGATTTGTCCACCCACAGCAGTCAAACCAATAAATCCTGAATGATAGGCTGGAGAAGTCCACACAACAGCCTCGCACTTTCCATGCAGCCGGCCTATGCCGGATACACCGCGAATAAAAACATCGCACCATCGCACCGTAAGTGCCTGCACCCCGAAAGCTTCCGGAGAGCGATTAAAATCCCCCTCAGAGCCACAGCCAAACCCCGCAAGGCGAAACCGTCTTGAAGGTCTGGCGCCGAATTGTTAATGGCTATTGAGAATGACGATTCAAATCATGCCTTTTCTTTCGCAGAAAATCATCGTCTCTTTGTGGAGTTCAAAACACAGAATAACCACGGGGTTTGGGTGCAGCCCGTCGCGTTCAGGCCATCGCGCCTGTTCAAACATTCCAGGGCCGAGGTGTCCTTGTTGAAAAAGGAAACCAAAACACGCGGTTTGGTTCGTTTTTTGAGAAAAGGAAAACGGAAGATGCAAAAACGGAGCTTCGCGAAACCCACTTCAAAGGCTCCCATCTATTCTCATCGAAACCAAGGACACCTACGTTCTATGGGCGCCGACCCTGCTTCCATGAACCGGCAACGAAAACCCCGGCAAGTGAGGGGCCTGGGGCCCGGTTGTGCCATTAACCTTTTCCTCGAAGAGCCTCCGGACAGGAGGGCAATCGAAGCAGGCCCAAGTCATGCTGTTTTGAACTGGAGGCCCAAACGGCCATCGTCCTTCAAACTGGATCGTCCAGTATATACTTTCTATGTTTCGCAAGTGTCCAATTCAGCCGACTTCCAGCGAGGTTGCTTCTGTCCTCTGGGGTTTAAGGAGAAAGCTTGGCGGGTCAAACCGTCATCAAAACAGCTGGGGTTGATATGACCACAATTGCTTCCTCAAGGAGTTTCCTCATCTGAATTGGGTGAACCTTTCTTTCGACGGGTGTGGAACCCTGCGGGGTACTGCTTTGCATTGACACTTTGGCAAACTGGGCTCGACCCGTTGGGCCCAAAAGACCAAGGCAGCACAAAGCGATAGAGATACATTTGGCTCCAAGATAAGGGTCCTTCCGCTTGTCATCACAAACCCAATTGAAGGGAGCCGTCAAATGATACAAATGATACAAAAGTGGTTGATTCCCTGTGACGACTTTGGCACTTTCGAGAGGATCCCCTTGGGAAGAATGGGACAAAGCCTTATGGGTGTGCCTTTGTCAAGAGTATCCTGTGTTTTTGTTGTTGTTGATTGCTTTTCGTTCTCGTCTTTTCTTGGAGCAAAATCTAAAAGGAAACCACCCATTTCGGGGCTCCATGCCCAAGTTTTGAGACACATTTCCCATGGGCAACGTAGGGGGGCTAGATAGTTACACGCATTCTCCTAGGATCATGGCTTGATTTGGTTTTCAAGTAGCCCCACAACCTATTCTAATTATTCGGAACCTCAGAAAGTAAGAACCCCTGGTTGATTCATAGGTGAGTGTCCCTTTTCAGTGAGGATTCATCACTGACTGTTGTGGGTGACAGCCTCCTATTGATGTTGAACCCAGATTACTAAACCCTGTTAATTGATATGGGGGTGTTCCCCTCCAAAAGTGATGAATCCCCACTAAACCAAGGGACACCCCCAAAGTAACAAACAGGGGTTTATTGATCCGGGGTCAACTTTAGTAGGGCGGGTTTATTACTCCGGGGTTACCATTAATCTTTGCCCAGATATCTCGGCCCTGATGGCATGTTTCTGAAGACCTGGAAGCAACCGCGTTCCATGAGCCCGGGTCAATGCAAGCGAATCCGCGGCCTTTCGCCTCTGGCTTCGCGCTCGCGAGAAAACGAGGCTCTGTCAGTTTCCTGAAGCAAACTCCCACCTCTAACTGGTACTGGGGATCCCGCATTTCAGCTTCCCTCAAAAAAGGTGGTTTGGATTGGTGGTTAAGCTCCGGGCTTCGAATCCCAAATACAAACTGCCGCTTCAGGCGTACCTGTTGCCTGACTATTGATGGTTTCCGAGGCCGTCCAAAAAACAGGAACCCCCCATCGGGTGGTTTCTCCAAAGATCGAGCAAAGGAAGAAAATCGAGACCTGAGCACTTCCGCGCAACCGAACACTCAAGATGCCCACAACACACCCCTAGGCAGGCAACTAAAGGACGCGCTGCAAAAGGTGTGGGTTGGGGCAATCCCTGACAGTAATCTGCACAAAAGAAGACAGCTGAGAAAGAAATCACATACGTACACATTCATAGGTGTTCTTTCAAACCAAAATAGATGGCCCTGCAAAATTGAGTAAACCAATCTAAAGCGGTGCCATCTATATCAACTCAAACTAACCTAAAAACAGACACCATTTACATCTATGAACACAGTACAATCGGAAATCTACACGTCGTCAATCCGGCCTCGTCGCCCTATGTTTAAAGCGCGCTCGCAGACGATTTTTTCAAGGGAACGAGCCGGGATCAATCCCCGCCTCAAAGAGTTGAGCTCCCCAATCTGCCATCCAACCACTGTTCTGCCTCTTTGGGTTCCCTCTACCCTCCAAAAACGAACCACAAAATGTGTTCTTTCTCTTTGGGTTCCCTGGACCCTCAAAAAGCGACAAACCATGACAAACCCAAATGGAGATCTCCAGCATTCGATCGAATCCAGGGTTCGGTCCCTTGAACCATGCTACAACCATAGCTTTGGATTCTCCCACGTGATTTCTGGTTGAAGCTGCTGAAAGCTTTGGATTCCAACTGGCTTCTGACAAAGGTTGCCCAAATGTTGAACCCAACCCAAACTGAAAACTTATGGATTCCCCTGACGAAAAAAAGGACCCCTTTTCGAAATTGGTGCACCCTCCCCGACAGAGGTAGCCTCAGGAGAGCCAGTCGGATTGGCTGCTCCCAAAGCTCGAGAAGACATGGCCCTCTGAGTGTGGGCTCGCGCTCGGCATGTACCCCGCCTCGGCGCCCAGAAACCGGTCCGACCGGCGGCGGGAAATTTTCTTCTTGTTCTGAAAAAAATGTTAGAAGTCGTGTGGGTGTGACACGATATTGGGGGTCCAAAATGGAAGCCTGAATGGAGAAGTAGGCCAACACCTGGCTAATTCTGGCTGGTTCGTTTTTTATCGCCACACCCACTTCCGATCGAGCGGACTGGCCAACACATGTCCGAACTAGTTGCCACTGGCTAAAGTCCAGAAACTCCGGGAGTGAGACAACCATACCCTGGCAACCACGGAACAAAAGAAGATGGTTTCAACCATAGGAATTGTCACATGATTTCAACAGGGGCAATCGCCGAGCAAACCTTTTCTGTGGGGGTTCCGTTGGGGAGGAACACACATAAGCAGCATTTGTCAAACTGTGGATGACCGCCCCCCCCCCGACCAAAAAGAAAAACCATGTTGGGGAGGGCATGATCCCAAATAGAAATGCTTATGGTCTAAATTCCCCAAGAGGTTCCCTTTATCTCAAGCCCTAGACGATTTGATGATGGCAGGGTGGGTAAGTGGGTAGCTCTTCCAATGATCAAACCTACCTGGTTCAGAAAAAGTCTCTCAGTTCAGATGGAGCCCCAAAATAACCTTCAGCCACTTGTTTGGTAGGGGTGCGCTCCGAACTGCAGCACCTGTTTAGGTTTGGGTGGGGGGGGGGCTCAAGCTCGGGAGGTCGCCAAGTCGGAATCTGGGACCCGCATACTGTGGATGGATGGATGGATGGACAAAATCCATTTCGCATCACCTAAGGAAACCCTGGAATCATGATTCCCCTGTAAATACCAACAGACAATGGTTTCCCATGGCTTCAAAGTGGTGCAGGAGTTCGTCCACCCACAGTATTAAACTCATCTTTTAGAACAAGACAGGGTGGCTCCAACAGCCTGGCAAAACTGGGGGCTTTGGGCAAGTGTCTCCCACAAAACAAACACCAAAGGCAAACATAACAACAGTCAGAAGTCACTCAACAAATTGCTTATGACCGGTCTTGGGGTTGGTTGTTAAAGAGAAAGAGGAAACTCTTGCCTTCAAATGGGGACGGGTTCCTATTTTGAGAAACCCACATCGAGTTCAAACATACCAATCTCCCAGATTCTTCCTTGTGGCTGCAAGAGGTCCCACCCTTCCAACTGGGCGGGAACTGGGTGCTGTCTGCAATTGTCTGAACTGGACCAGTGGTGTCTTGGGGTAATTTGGGGGATTTGCCTGTCCAACTCATAATGCACGGCCAATCATGGTGTCAATTGCTAAAACCATTCCAGGAAGGGAAACAATGTCGCAGCACTGCTGCGTTGGGAATGCCTGAACTCGAATTTGGATTGAGGGTCACCTTTTCAAGACGCTACTGGCAATGGGCATAGTCTGGAAAAGACCAATACGTTTAACTACACGTCTTTTCAGGTGTGTCTCAAAATAGGGCCACCCAGTTTGGTTTGTTTTCCTTCTCACCCTTTTCGCAGCAAGGCATTCGGAAGAACATCAACTCAAGCAAAACGACACCTCGATGTCAGCGGCCTTCTTCGCCTTTGCCGCCCTTGAGGCCGGGAGAAAGGACAGGTCCCGGAACATCGTGGACCTCGGAAAGCGCGCTCGAGCCGAAGCCGGACGACCGGAAGCGGGGAACGAGGACGACCGGACTCGGGGAACGAGGCGGAATCGCGCATGGGGGAGCAAAAGGCGCGGCGGTGGTTTGGCTCGTGGTCTTCGTGAGTCGGCAGAAGAACTAAGCAAGAGCTTGTAAGGGTGACGTATTTCAACTAGCCATGGGGTTTGCAAACTGCAAATTTGAGAGATGGAGCCTAACGACATTGGAGATTCCTCCAACGAAATCTACGGTTCCATGCGGGGAGTAAGTCTTTGTCAGGGCTAGCCAAAACAGAGCACAACCTGCCGACCGAGCGGTGCTCCGTCTCCTGGAAGGGTTTCAGAAATACTGTGGATGGACAAACTCCTGCACCACTTTGAAGCCATGGGAAACCGTGGTTTGTTGGCAAATTGCGAGAGAATCATTCCAGGCTTTCTTAGGTGGTGCGAAATGGATTGCGTCCATCCACAGTAGGAGTCGGACCCTCCGAATAAGGCCCTTCAGTTTCCCTTTAAAACCTCAAAAAAAGGTTTCGACCGGCTGGCCCAACCGCGGATTCCGACAAGTTCCACTCGCCCAGCCCTTTTCAATTCACTACAAGGGACATGGCTTCTCAAGCAACACGACCCTCGAAATCGTGCCGGTCTAAGGCCAAAAAACAAACGACCGGCTCAAGAACCCTTCATGTTTTTTCGCACTGTAAGCGAGCAAGGGATATGTTTATCAAACCTCATACCCCCTCAGGTTGGGTTCCTCGAGGTTTCGTCTTGAACCCGAAATCAAATCACTTTCTGGATGGGCCAAAAAGCAACAGAGCAGGCCCCACCTTGTTGTTTGCCACCATTGTCCAAACCCAAAAAGCGACCAGCAGTCCGGAAACCGATAGACATATGACCCTTCCCCCTTCCCCCCCCAAGTTCAGCCCGGCACGTAGGCTTTGGAGGCGCCGCGTCGTCGTCGAAGAGGTTCTGCCAGGGGTGAGAGATGGCCGCCCCCACGGTGATCCGGTCCTGGCGGTTTTGGTTTTTGCGTGTTGTTCTCGGCGAAAGCAGATGGGTGCCTCAGGAAAACTGCGGTTGCCCTCAGATCCCCTGCTAAAAGTTTAACTTGTGGGTGAAATGGAAACTACCACTCAACCCTAAAAGCCTAAAAGGCTAAGGGGACGGCTGGGGGCTACCAACAAAACTGTGGTTGTAAGGGCTACCATCATGGTTCATTGGTGCTCGAGGGGTGTTTCGTTTTCTGTCTTCCTGTCTTGTTTTCGGGCGAAAGAAGAATGCCCTAAAGGGGTTCATTGGTGCCCTAGGCGAACGTGTATTTGTTGTGTCTTCTTGTGTTGTTTTCCGGCGAAAGAAGATTGGTGCCTTGAAACCGTAGCTAGAAGCGTATTGTTCGGTTTTCATTGTGGTGTTTGCCGGCGAGAAGATTGGAGCCTTGAACCTGTGGTTATGGGGGTTACAACCATCCCCCGAACTGACCCAACCACTGCAACCAGGGTCATAAGGGTGAGCACGGTCTTCCCAGTAGTTATACCGTTATACCCAAGCGTCGCAAGCAACAGATCTGTGTTTTGCCTTGGGGAAAGCCATAGCTCGGCCCAAATGTCCGGTGCACAAAAGGTATGTTTTGCAGACTATGTTGCTTAGTAAACCCTGAAATTTAAAATAGTTTTGGAAAAGACCCCAGATAGTGGTTTGTCTCAAAATTCAGGAACCCTCTGCACAGGCGCTTTTTGCTTTGGTTTCCCTTTAAACCAAACCAACGATTCCCCAGAAAGGGCAGCCGAGCCATGTTTCTCCCAAAGGGCGTGGGAGATGCTCGGAACGTCCCCCTAGTTTCTGTGGTGCAATTTCAGTGACTTCCCCCCTGTTTTCCCTGCCAAATGAACCAACAGTAGACTACCGACAAATCTTGGGTAGTTGTAGCAAGGCCGAGGTAAGCCTCAGTAATCTTGGAAAAAAAACGGCCGTCTATTCTAGTGGGGTTTTTCTCCACCATTCTGAACCCAAGGAGTCCTTCTTTTCAGAACCCCCCGGCAAATCCACGTGACTTCCTGATGGCTTGTCTCGTCTTCAGTGGTTCGGATTCCCCGCAAACCCATCCAAATGATCAAGGCCCTTTGGTTCCGAAGAAATCCGGAACGGAAGGCCAAGACATAGGACTTTGTATGCTTTGTTGTGTGTGTGTGCTTTTTCTGGGGGGGGGGGGGGGGGGGGAAATCCATCCGCGCATGAAGGTTGCTCCCCGCAAGCTCCCAAGCTTCCATGTAAGTTGTCAACATCGTGCGCCCCAATGGGGGAGAGTCCCCTTGAAAAGCAAGGATAGACACGCAGACAGGCAGGACAAACAAAACGGCACCGAAAGGAGGCCGGCAAGACGTCCAAATGATTTGAGGTAAATGGAGACAAAACACATTCTGAATGTCCGCTGTGACCAGAAATGTGGCAACATAAAACTCCTGCTCGCCCTCCACCCCGCAACAGATACAAACAAGAACAAAACAAGCATGGAAACATCACAACCTCCCCCACCAAATCAACATAGCAAACACAAATCTGCACACACAATAACACGAAATAAAACCAAACAAAAGAAGCATCCCCCAAAACAACAAAGGAATCATTAAAAAGAACCTCCCTGCCAAAACAAACATTCGAAGATCAAATAAAAAAGATAAACACAGGAAAGGCCCCCCGTTGCAAAAACCGCATCCCCCCTCCAACAAAAACATGAAAAATCCCCCCAAGAAGATCACCCCCCCCCCAAAAAAAAAAAAAAAAAAAAATGAAGAAAAAGAAAAGGAAAGGAAGAAGGACACATCCTAATCAAACAACAGCTGAACAAACACACAAAGTAAACACCCTCCCACCCAAAAAGCAGGAAAAAAGCCGAAAATACACCCCCCCCCGCCCCCGCCCAACCAACCAACCTCCCCCCTCCAAACCAAACAAAAACAACCCTGAGAAAGGCGCCTTGGGATCCTTGCGCAGGGCCTCAGTCACGAAGCTGGCGGCCTCCTGGCAGGGGGAAACTGACCTGTCTCGCACATGGCGCTGGCCAAATGACGGCTACGTAAGGCGAGAATGGCCTATCCAAACTTCCCACTCGTGCAATCTCTATTATTTCCATCAAGCGATGCGTGTGTGTGTGTGTGTGCCAGAGGTTTGCATGCCCTCTGCTTTGGTCTGGGGCTCAACTGCAGGGGAGCAACTTCACTTGCCCTTTTCAAAGAGACAACATGGGCACTTGGACGTTCAACCCAGGTGAAGTAGGGTATGACCGCCGGTAAAACCATGATACCTTGCGTAAACCCCTTCATCATACCTATAAGTTCCTGACTAAGTGGGTTGACCACTCAAGTGGTCCCAACCCGACTCTGCTTCCCAGCTTTTACCAGAGCTCCAGGAAAGGTACAAACAGATTCTTTACTGGAGAGAATGTCCCGAATGTTGAGACACGCCCAAGTTCTCATAGTGTGTTGATGTTGTTTCCAGCCACCACTCCACCACAGAGAGACTGAAAGTTTGCAGTTGGACAATTGGAGCGTGACAGGCCCCACTGTCAAACAAACGGCTTCCTAGGAAAGCAGAGAGAAAGGCGACCAAACGCAAAGAACCTCAAACGGCTCAGTTGCCCAAAAGACCCGAAAATAAAAGGTTAACCTTTTGGGACCTTTACTAAAACTGGGCCAAAAGGGGGAAACTAAAAGGTGAACAGGTTGATTCGCTTTGGACGACTGAAAGAAAACGCTCACTTTCAGCTCAATGCGAATTTGGTATGAGCGAGCAGTCCTTGCTGAGTTCCTGCCAGGAGCACTCATCCCACTCGGGCGATTCTGTGATATTGGAGACCGGATAGAACGGTTCCTGGGCCAAGGGTCAGGGGAAAAAGCTGTCAGAACCCCAGGCGGGAAGTAACACACGGACCTGCGTTTGCTGTTGCTTCTTTTTTTTGTTGGGGGGGGAGGGGAGGGGATTAGTTACTTACTTGCCTCTCCGGACCTGGGTTAGTGGGAAAAAGGGTTTCTTACTGTGCTGCCTTTAGGTGGATCTCTCGCACCAACCAAAACAATCCACGTCAAGCGTTCCTTAAACACGAGGGTTTGACTCCCGTACTGCCTCTTATTCATGGAAAGGCGCACATTTGTGTTCGGCACGAGGATACAAAAAAGGCACAAATAATCAAACAAGGGGCAACAAGCGGGAAGCAGAACGAAACAAAAGGAAGCAAGGGGCCAAGCGAAGCGGGGGAACTCGGGGCCGAAGGGTAACGAAGTAAGGAATCGCGGCGAAGAGGAAGAAACGGAGCGCATACAAAGATCAGTGCCACACATGTTGCAAACCGGTCATGAGTCATGTGGGCGATGCCTAAACAAGGAAGCTCCAACAAACATCCTCCAAACCCCCAATTCTTCAAAGCGCTGGAATTATATGGCCTTTTATAGCTTTGGCGTTCTTTGCTGCTGTTTTGACTACTGGTTTGGTTTACTGGTCAGTTTGGTTGCTTGCTTGGTTTGCTTTGAAGTGACCCATTTCCGGCGTGTGCGTATTGAGCCAGCAACCTACACACGCGCGGCGAAAAGCAAAGCCGCGTGCAGAAGGAAGGGTTGGCCGCAAAGTTGGTTTCACATATGGCCGTGCATTTTTTTGGAAAAACTCTTTTTTGGGTTGCTGTTACAGCAAACCAAAGGGCGGCCACTGGTTTGGGGCAACCCTTTTTTTGGGGACAAAGCCATGGGATTCATCCAGGAACAGGTGAGGATGTGTCCGTTCACACGGAGTTCGGTGCTTGGCCCCACCCTGTTGGCTCTCCCGTTAAACCAAGCTGAAAAAGGGGTACACGCGACAAAACTCGGTTGCTTTCTGCACCCCTGCTAAAGGTTTAACTTTTAGTGACCTCCATGCTGCCCGGTTAGCTCGCCGGCCTGTCGATTGACAAGCGAACAAGAAGCCGGTTTGGCCTCTGAATTGTGTGCAGCTCTGCCCAAGTGCTATTCACGTTGAAGGCAGAGGATTCAGAACATTAGGACCCACGAGACTTGCGGCACATCCCCACATGTGCGACTCGCCACCTGTTGGCATTGTCGAGCAAACCTTTAGCTGTGTATATGCCATCTTCTGGCCGGATGTCAAACTTCCGGCGGGGCACTTTTAATGGCTTGGACAGGTTGGCAGCATTTCCAAATGTGTGGAGGTAGTCACACAGCAGGGTTTTCACCTCAGCATACTTTGGGATCCAAGCTGCCCGGAGAAAGCCCATTACCTGAAGGTTAACCCCATATTTTCTTGCTAGATTCTGTCGGCCTCCTTGAGACCATGGGAAATTTTCTGATCCGGTTATGCTACTTAGCGTTCGCATGGCATGCTGAAAAGCTTTGATTTCTTCTCCCAGGGAACGTGGGTGTAAGACAGGGGTGTAGTGAACTCCCTCCGTAAGACAAGTCCCTTTTACCCACGGTGACGGGCGAGGTAAAGGAATGGCCATGGTTACGGAGAAGGAGATATACAGTTCTGTCCAGCTAACGAAACCTTCGCTGCAATTTGGTCGCCAGCGGATGTGCTGGGCCCACTGAAGGGCGGCTTGGTTAAACGTAACGCCCCAGACTGAACAAGCCGGCCAATTAGGGTTGGTTGGCAAGCTTGGGATCGCTTCCCAGCTGGCCGGAGCCGTGGTTGGGTGCTCTTCCTCCTCTGGCATTGGTGCATCAGGACCTGGATTTTTACTTGCATTTAGAAAGGTAACCGCAATTAAAGCAATTCCAGTATAGATTTTTTTGCCAAATTTGCGGTCTCCACTCATTTTCTTCAGCAAGTCTTTTTCGAACGAGTGCTCCGTGTGGGGTTTCTAGCTCACGCGCGGCGTTTGCCGCAGCATCAGCCATCTGATTTCCTCGTTGCTGATATGCAATTACATCGGACTCGCTGAAGTCTGCATGTGACTTCACTTTAATGAATTGCACATTTCTATGATCTGCAGGGCACAAACAAATGGCATCCCACAATACCTGCAAGATGTCGAAGTTGTCAGAGTTACAGAAAGCCTGTACGTTTTTAGATATGATCAATTGCTTTGCCCAATTGATAGCATATTGGCTATCTGAGTGAATTGTTACGCTTACACCAACCGTGAGCGCCCTTGCTATTGCAACTAGCTCAGCTCTCTGGATGCTTGGTATTCCTGGAGGCTTTCCAGTCTCTAAAGTGCGGAAGGTATCCCCCCACATGCCATGCAGTTTTCCCATTCGTGCCGTATGGCACCTGAGCTCAGGGATTTCAAGGGTATCCCACACAACGGCATAGCCAGCATCTTGGTTAGCATAGGATCCATCGGTGTAAAGGTGGAAATTTTCACGGTTGTATGGGCATTCGACACGATGCGACGGCAAGCCACGGTTCAAACATATGGCCCTCCATCCTGCGCTGTGGCTACTAACAGGTACCCACGGTGCACGTGCATCGGCGTGGTTGAGAATTTCAATTTCGGGGAACTTTGCTCGGATGGGTTCACTAAGTGGGCATGTGAGAACCCTATGCTCCACCGTGTCTTCATTACCACAGTGTTCGCATTGGGATGTTTCATCTTTCCACATACTCACATGGTGTCGTGTCACAATACCACCTGCAAGATGAATTCGCAGCAGTGATTGGAGTTTGGGTGGGAATTCTGCAAGGAGCTTGCAGGTGAGGTCAATGTCTGGCACCGGAATGTCATTGAGTTGGGATCGCTGTGTGAATTCGTGCCATACATGTGTGTACCACGCCCTGTGGACAAAGTTGTCAAGTTGTTTGGGGCAGCAGGTGCAAATATTAATTCTTGACCCATCACTTGAGATCAGGTCAAGATCAGTATTAAAGTGGAGGTGAAGATTGCGAAGGTGCACATTGCAAACACTGGCAGGACCATATGTATGCATGGGGTCCACGCCCTGGTTTGCAAGGATTGCGACACTGCCGCTATAACGGGTCGGGTATCGGCATTGGGCTTCTCGAACCTTCTTTAAGGATTTTTTAACAAGGACAACCCCAGGGTCAAAAGCTCCTTTTTGTAGAGTCAGCATCATTATCTTGGGGTTCACTCTATGATGAGATCGGAACAAAGCATTCACCGAAGCAGTCCGTATCTTACAGACTTGTTGTTTACCGATGTAAATGATTTCGCTTCCATAGAAGCCAGCAGCAAATGCGTTACTTGCAAGTAGCTGGGCTTTATGGAGAGGGTTCATTGGTAATCCTTCAAGTTTTTGCGCACGTCTGACAAGTTCCTTTAGTCGTTCGGCAACAATACCGTGTCGGACGCTTTTCCTATATCTCATGTGGCCTCCCAGGTCGCGGGCGGCGTTATTGACAGGAAAGGCTATGTCCTGATTCTCCTTTGTCATGCTTTGGGTGGACCAGACCCATGATTTTTGCGCGTCCAATTTGAGGTGCCACACCTTACAAAATTTTGACATCACTTCGATGGATTCCTTCACCTGCGCAACTGAGTTGGTCGTGATTTCAAAGTTGTCAACGTAGATTATTGGTTTAGTTGCCGTTTTAGATTTGAGGTGATACACGAGCCAGCCTCCCAAAATTGCAGCAGCAATGACAGAAAAAGGGCACCCTTGAGGGATACCCTGTCTGGACAGGTGCGGTACTGAGTGCGCCTTGTTGATCACCACAACTCTTTTAAGCTGTGTCAACAGGCTCATCCAGCTTTGGATTAACTTTGGATGAAGCCCTGCGGCTTGTAGTAGATTACCTAGAGCAGCGCGTGGTATGGAGTTGAAGAATTTCTGTACATCTGTTACGGCACCAAAAAGTACCTGGTCGTCAAGAAGTGCTTTTTCGATGGTAAACTGCAGCTGATGCCATACAGCATCTGCCGAACGTCCGGGCACACCGCCACGGACTTCAGCGGGTAGTCTATATGCTAATTGTCTTAACATCTCCCGCGCAACTGCTTTGGCGCTTACTCTATAGAGTAGCCCGAGTATGGTGATGGGCCTGCCTGATGAAATATCAACAGGATTGGCATGCTTCGACGGGATCACCACTCGTGCAAACTGAAGGGCGGCCGGCCAAGGGAGGGAACAGTCAAGCATTCGATTGAAGATCCCGCACCACTCTCCAAGGATTTCATCTGGCAGCATTGCGAGTTCCGGTTGAGTCCATCCATCTGCACCCTGGCTAGTGTTGGTTTTGGTGTCTTGTATACTCTGCTTTAGTGCTTCGACCTGGATGGTCGCGCCTCCTTCAATTTTCCACTGCTCTGGGTAGCATTCAAAATCGACATAACTGAAGTCGCAAGGGTCCGGCGATGGCCACTCAAAGCCCCAAAATTTCTCCCAATATTTAAAGAAGAGCCGGTGGAGGTTCTCATGGTCATATCGCCATCGGTGGATCTGTGCCTGAATTTTTGGTTCTGCACTGGGTTTTGGGAGGGTAAAAAGATTTCTACCCTCATTCATTCTTTTCAATGGTTGACCTTCATATATTACCAGGTCTTCGCAAGCAAGTTCATGTTTTTGTAGCTTATATACGGCACCCTGTTTGTTTCGGGTTCTAGTCAATCTGAGTTCAGTGTCAACTCTCTCAAGGACACAGGTGATTGGCGGGTTCTGAAGTTTTTTCAACAAGCCATGTGCTCTGCGGTTACCCTGAGTTTTCCGAGATGTTTCAAGTTCTTCCTTAAAAGTAGCTTTTTTGTCTTTCTTTATCTGGGCACAATGTATATCCATGTGGGATTGCACTCCCATTTTCAGATCTTCAATTAATTCGCTTGTGGGTACACAAGGCCACACTTGTACATTGCAGTTATGCAATGCCCACACGGGGAAGTTGGGGTGGAATCCCGCTGCTTTATTGATTGCACACCAATCGGCAATGCAGGCCGGTTCGTGTTGCTTGGCATGCTTTAACATTCTCATCATACTTTCAAGTCTTCTCATTTGGCGGACTAGCTGCTTGAAGAGTACAGTGCTGCACTCATGTGATGGCACGTAGTCCCCTGGTCTGGGGATTTTGGGCCAGTACTGAAATTACTCAATCGGTAGGTAGGCTCTTTGCCTCTTCCTTTTTGATTACTCTTACACTTAAGCTGATGGGATTGATTGAGTTGTTTAGATATGGCCCATTCAACTGCTTGTGACCACTCGACAAGTGGGTCACTATCTGGATTTTGGAATGAACAATTTTGAGTATTCACCCGTTCGTAAAACGATCCAGCAAGCTGAGAGGGATCAATTGTCTGCAGCTGGGCCTGGGAGAGCGGGCGCGGTAATTTCCAAACTGGCACTGCTCTTCGAATTTTTGGCACAGATAGTGCGATTGTGATTGGATGATGCTGTGCGAAAGCGTGGTCCCTAGAGACCGTGATGTCACGAACGGCATCAACGAGCCCATGTGAAAGAAAGGCAATATCGTTTCTGGTGCTCTCCTGATAGGTGGGGAGAGTAGTTTTTCCCAAATTTTTCCAGGCATAGAGTATGGGCTTCTTTCCACCCAAGATTTCGGAGATTTTCCCACTCTGGCATTTGGCATGGGGTATCATTGAAGTCACCAGCAATGATGGTGTGTCCGCCCCAGGTGAGGGCCCTTTGCACACAGTATGCCATCAAAGCCCGGTTATTATGATTGCAAACGGAGGATGCGTGGCTACCCCCTTTGGGGTGCAAGTAGACACACAGGATTAGAATTTGGATGTGTCCATACCTGATTATGCACTCCACGATGCGAGTACTTGCCCACAGGCTGGTATCTTTCACTTCCATGCATTGACGGGCGTGGGAATCCGTCACAATTCCCACGCCCCCATAGGTGGGCTTACTTTGGTTTTTCTTATCATCCTTAGTGCGACAGCTACTGCTATGGAAGAGTTGTGCATTAGATTTACGGCACTCCTTTTGAGCGTATTCGATAGTCGTGTTGCACGCCGATGTTTCTGCAATGCACACAGTTCCTGGGAGAAATTCCAACAAGTCAGGCATGGTCTGCCTCAGGCGGGTAACATTGATAACCGTGATTTGCACGTGTTCATGGTTTTTCTCCTGATCATCTCTTGGTTGCACAAACTGTGCATCTTGTGACTTCGAGGGTCCAGGGTTTTTTGCTTCCCCTATTCTGCAATTTGCCTGTGGGGTAAACCACAGCACGGTGTTAACGGCTTGCATTGGAAGAAGTCCCCTTTCTTCCGTACGAATTAAATGATTGGAAATCTTTCTGGGGAGAGGGGTATTCAGAATGTCCCTCTCGCAGTTGTTTGCCCTCACGATGTACGAGGCGTTTTGTGCTGCGGTTCGTGCGGTTCCTTGCTTTGGAGCATGGCCTGGAAATTTGCAATCAGCTGGCTGTTCTGCGCTTCCAGTGCATTTTTCAGTGTGACGTCAAAATTTTGGTGACTCTGTGTTATAGCTTCACGCGTTTGTTGTTGCAGTTTGGTGATCTCACCTGCAAGAGTGATGGAAGCTGCACTGTTTTGATCAAGCTGTGTCTTGATCTCAGTATGATTGTTCTGGTTCCTGCCCTTTTCTTGCTGCATCTCAGTTTGCATGGCTTGCAGCTGTTGCATGGCGGCTGCAAGCTGGTTTTCAATTTTCTCAATTTTTTGGTCCTGGGCTGTAGAGTTTGGCTGGTTGGGCCGGTGCCGGTGTGAACCCTTGTTGACGCACTCGTAGTTGTTCCTTGGTTGCGTAGCGCTGAAGCCCATGGGTCTGCCTGCTGCAGGATGTCAACTACATCGTCCTTGTGGTCTGTGCTTGATTGGGCACTTATCCACTTCCTGCTCCCTGCGACTACAGTGGCTTGGGTCATCCCACGGACCTTTGGGTCATTTGCAGGTTGGATAACAACACTTTTAGTGGTTTAATGGAAACCCAAGCAAAATGCTCCCAAGAAAAAACACACACACACACCAGCACCCTCCAAAAGTAGTCCATTTGTAGCTGCCGTCTGGTTCAGCTGGGGATACTCCTTGGGCCAAAAGCCCCCTGCGCCGGGACTCGTAGCCGGCGAGCAGGGTGAAAACGATGATGCCCAGTGCAAAGATGTCCACGGCGCATCCGTAGTCCTGGAGACATCCCGGCCGTCGGCCGGTCGGAAGGAGGCCTACTTGTTTCCCGTTCCTCTTTGGATTTGTCTCAAAGTAGAGGAACCCAAAAAAGGGGGTGGTTTCCTGTTGGTTCCCTGTAAAACCAACCCAACAAGGCTTTCAACTCCAAAAAAAAGGAACCACAAGAGTCTAACACTGCTGATGAAGCTGTTAATGAAAGGAAGTAAATGCCAACTCAACTGGTTCCATTTCACCCAAGACTCAACATCAAGACAAAGGAACCCCTACAAAGCTGTGACTCTATGTTCTTTTTCTGTTTCCACTGAAAATCCAAGCAAAAAACAAAGAGCCCCCAAAATGCGCTGTCCTTGAAAAAAAGGAAAAAAAACGGGGCGCCTTCCTTCCGGTCAACCCGCCCAGACCCAAACCCCCACCCCCTCCTGTTCATGCAGGATCTCTGGGGCGATGAAGCCATGGGAGCCCTGCATGCCTCGGTCCGAGACGCTCGCACCACGGGGCTTGGCGGCGGATGTTTTTTGCTTTTTGTGTGGAGATGCTACACCTCTCGGAGATTAATTTGCGATGGGGGTACCCAAAAAAGAGTACTTACAGGGGGAAGAACATGTGAAATCACAAAAAACAACTCTAGGATATGAAAAGAGTACGGAAAAAAGCACACAAAAAACAGTACTTACAGGGGAACAACAGGTGGAATCATCCAC
Organism: Effrenium voratum; assembly: GCA_963377175.1. Lineage (NCBI taxonomy): Eukaryota > Dinophyceae > Suessiales > Symbiodiniaceae > Effrenium > Effrenium voratum. Next base: position 101,103 of record CAUJNA010003252.1, on the reverse strand, counting down.
AAAAGGCAAGTTCGGCTGTTCATACTGTGGAATAGACGAATTCCCTTTTCGCGCCATCTAACAACATGATTCCCCAACGCAAATACGACAACAAACAGTAGTTTCAACCATGGTTTCAACATGGTGCGAACGAATATCGTCCATCCACAGTACTGATAACCTTCTGAACCACCTTCACAGCAACTTGAATCACAATACCTGCTAAGTTCTGCATGTGTTATTGTTTTGTGCGTGTGCTGTGCGAATCACAGGCAAAATAGATATGTTATGACCCGGCAAAGGCCAGTCGAGAGCCAAAGGCGAGCCAACTAGCCACCCGTGCTGGGCGATTCCACCCCCTGCTTACAAATGCGTAAACACTTATTTTGTAGGCACCCTCACTCAGGCGTGGCCAGTGAGGCCTTTGTTTTCTGCAAACCAACATGGAACCCAAAAAGTGGCACCTGAGATTCGGGGATCACGGGTCCTCCAAAAAGTCACTTTCATGTTCTGCCTCGCAAGCGCTTTATTTTGCATTGTTCCCCAAAATACACATTTGCCTTATTGATGATAAGCCAGCAACCTGGAAATGACAAGCAGACCGCCAACCTGGTGACATCAACCTCGTCACCTCTCTCAACCAGGGCAGCGGAGAACTCTGGAGCCTCCGCCCCGACCTCTTGGCGAAGGAAAAGTTTCGGGGGCTGGCGGTTGCGGCTCCGGGATTTGAAGGGTTTGGTGTCAAGCAAAAAGCCGCAGCCAACGAACAGATGAACAGGGTGTCAAGGGGAACAAATGAACACATGAACAGCAAAAGGGTTTGGTTTGGTGTCAAGGGGAATCGAGCAGGGTGTCAATGAATGATGGGGCGCGACTCGCGGCTTTTCGCCATCAGTTCCGAACTTGGTCGGTTTCAGAGTGGTGTCGCCAATGCCAAGACGTGCCGGGTCCGAATCTCGTTCGGACAAACCTGAAGAAAAAAAAGGATACCAAAAAAACCACAGTTTTGACAACCCCCAGAATTAGGCCTTGTAAGGGTCTAAGTTTTGGGAGGGCGATCGAATCCTAGGAGGTGTCCAAATGCGCTCCGATGCACTCGGCGCAGTTGAGACTCGGGAGGTCGTTCCTGTGGATGGACAAAATCCGTTCGCACCACTTTGAAGCCATGCGAAAACCACTCTTTGTTGGTATTTCCAGGGGGTTCATCATTCCAGGGTTTCTTAGGTGTTGCAGGATTTAGTCCAAACACAGTATCTTCAGCTCCACCAAACATCACCTCTAAACGGAGACCAATTCAAAATGGCCCAGAAAAGCGCAGTTGAATCACCCAGGCCAAGGAAAAAACTGCACGCAGTGCGTGCTTCTTCTGGCGCTCCCCACGCATCCCTCCCCTTCATTCCGCGCCCGCCCCCCTTCCCTGCCTATAAACTTGCAGAGGAAGGGCGCCTGCGGAGCAACATCGGAAGGCAGCTCCAGTGTCCCATCCTTGCCATCCCTCCAACCCTCTTTACGGATTGTGCCTCAATATGTCCTCTGGATGAGAGGAGAACGGAAACTCATTCTGTGAGGAATCTCTATGACTACTGGTGGCCCCTTGCTGGAGAGTCGTTTTTGTGGAAGGCACAAGGTCACAAGGAGGCCAAACCCCATGTCCAGGGGCCTGTTTTTTATGAAACACCCGAATGAATCGATGACCCTTCCTATGAAAACCCTGCAAAAGCGGGGGCCTTTTTTTAAGAGGGCACCGTTGTTTTGGGGTGGTTTTGAAGAAAACTGAAGGAAGACTCTAAGTTTTGAGGGGTCCCCTATTTCAAGACATACCCAAATGGCTCTGGGTCTGTGCCAATGCATCCTATTTTTACCACCCCCCCCCTCCCAAGAAAGCACCTGCCAAATGCCAAATGGGTCGGGCTCAAGAGGGAGAGCAGGAAACAGCCTGCCGTTAAGGATCCATCCCATCTTTCCATTCGATACATTGTCACACTGTGGATGGACAAAATCCGTTCGCACCGCTTTGAAGCCATGCGAAAACCACTCTTTCTTGGTATTTACAGGGGGATCATCATTCCAGGGTTTCTTAGGTGGTGCAGGATTTCGTCCATCCACAGCATGAATACATGTTGCGCCTCTGTTAATTTTAGCTGTGTTATTGTTAAAAACAAAACAAACAAAACAAAACAAAACAAAACAAACAAACAAGCAAACAAACAAACAACCAAACAAACAAACAAAAAAAGCAAGCCGTGGCCTTCTTTTTCCCGCATTCCACGAGGCTTACCTAGAATCTTGCTCATGTCACACTCAAATATCTACCCCAGCCACCCTGACTTTTTCGGGTCGATTTCTCGCGCAAGAACTCGCCTTGCGCGGGCATTCTCTTGCGAGGCCGAAGTCGCCGAGCTGGGCCACGAACCTGGACCACCCATTGACCTCTCAGTTGCCCCTTAGGAACCCAGAAACAAAAGGTTAAAAGGATCGATTTCGGCCAAAGGACCCAGAAACTTTTGGGGCCATGACTAATGGATCGAAATCGGAAATCCAAAAGGCTAAAAGGTCGATTCGCTTTGGGCAACTGAGAATTGAGTCCTAATCAAAACCCGGTACAAAAATGGTCGTAATCCCAGAACCAGGCTTCAAGAATTAAGAAGGCGGCTGCAACTCTTTCTGGCTGGGACTGCCCCTGACTAACCTTCACACGGGTATTGATTGTGGCTCGACTTGCCTTCGCCTGGACTCCAGAAGGGAAATCCTCTGTCCCAAAGATGGCGGATGAACCGCTTCAAGGTCCCTTACTTGGGAGTTCCATATGTCAGTTGTGGGATCTTTGGCCCGGAACAATGGCTGCTGAGATGATTTTACATGTTGCGCGCCAATTGCGGACCAGCAAATGCATGCATGAGGTTCAGCTGGGGTTGCTCAAGCTGAGACAGATAGGAGGGACTTCTTTTCCTTCGGGCTTCCGTCCCATGGGGCTCAAGACAGGGGAACCCTTTTTGGATGGGAAAGGGAAAAAGGCAAGGAAACACAAGGCTCCTCCACCCGCATAAAATTGTGTCAAGGGTTAAACCAAGGCCTGCGCGGGTCTGTCTCAAAATGTGTCCGTGTTTTTGGTTGGTACTCTTCACTTAGGTCCTTTCCTTAAAGCTGAAGGTAAAGCCACCACTGTTCAGTTTTTTGGGCTGGTCCGAAACAAATCGGTTGATCAGGTTGGTCCGAGTCCATATGTGTCTGTGTTTAAGCAGAATGCGGCCTCCCCCCCCTCCTCCCAAGAATCCGAAAAAGGAAACTCAGAGAAGGTGGTTGCAAAATAGACCCTATTGTCCGCCAAATACACCCACAATATATTTCATTTGGTTCTCCTTTGGCTTCCCTTTAATTTAAACTCCAGTGTCACGGTCATGGAGCCTCCAAAACTTACCCCTCCGCCGCTTAGGCTCCCCAGCCCCTCGGCAGCAGTTGGCACCAGGAAGATATTCCTCGGCTTCACATCTCCGTGAAGGACGCACTTGTCCTGAAGCACCGTCCATTGATGTCGACACTGGACATCATTAAAAGAAATCCGGAGGGAAAATCCACCAAAAAGTCGGGGTGTTGGGATTGATGGGTGGGGAAATTCACCAAAAAGTTTCGGGGTGTTGGAATGAAACCCTTTGGGGAGTTTCTAGGAAACCATGAGGATGGTCCAGTTGGGCTCAGTCCCTTCTGAGAACCCAAAAAATCCGTAAAAGGAACCTTCTGCCGAAGAAGCAGCCTTCTTGTTCAGGGGATGCCAAAGAAAGAAGCAGAAGCACAAGGCGTTGTGGAAAATCACAAGAAACTGTGGATGGACAAAATCCTGCACCACCTAAGAAACCCTGGCATGATGATCCCCCTGTAAATACCAACCAATGGTTTTCCCATGGTTTCACAATGATGCGAAATGGATTTCGTCCACCCACAGTATGATACCAAAGTGCACCATCCTTGTTGGCACTTGAAACGGGGGTTCCTCTTTTCCACATGGCACAAGCACAGGCTCAGACGAGAATGGTCGTCCTGCCTTTTGCCTTTTGCCTCACTCCCTTTGTTCCCTTGGAAAGTTGGCAGAGGATCCCACGATGGAATCCACCAGTCTCGCAGGTTTCGGAAACCCGTGTGGGCGAAAACCCGGCGATTCCTGAGTCACTGATGCTCTTGTCTGTCCAAGAGCAAACACAAGACAAGGTTTCTGAAGGGCACCACTTCTCCCTATGGGCGCGCCTTTTTCTGGGGACCTCAAAAGGGTGGTTCTCCTTTTGGTTCCCTTTAGAACCACGAATGGATACCCTCAAAAAAGACGCACCTACATCACGGGAATAGTACCAAGAGCTCGGATCTATGCGCCGATGGATTGCCTCCCGCGAAGAACCTCCGGGCAAGCAAAGAGCTAAGAAAAAGGCCGCACTGAAATCAGGAGGATGGCTCGTATTTCGGGCCAACATATCTCCAAAATGTCAAGACCTTGATTCGCTGGCTCTCCCTCTCTCCCTCTCTCTCCCCTTTTAGCAAGGCTGCAGCTCTCCTTCACAAGTTGGGAACCTTTGGATCTCAGCCGACCCAGCTGAGCCATCTCCCACCCAGCCGCTGTCCTGGTGAAGATACCTCAGACCTGCGCGCGGGAAGAAGCTTCTTCCCTTACGCATGATGGGCTGCTATTGTGGTAGGGCACGGTGATGCAGGAAAATGCTGGAAAACGCAGGAAAATGCGGGAAAACACAGGAAACTGTGAAATGATGCGACAATGTCGATTGATGTGGAAAAATGGAGGTGATGCAGGTGATGCGGGCGATGCAGCCGATGCACGTGATGCAGGTGATGCAGCTGATGCAGCTGATGCACGTGATGCAGGTGATGCAGATGATGCAACTGATGCCGGTGATGCAGGTGATGCGAGTCATGAAGGTGATGCAGGTGATATAGGTGATATAGGTGATGCAGGTGATGCGAAAGCATTCAAGGCACACAAGACGGCAACCCAAACAGTAAGCCATGATGCATGATGTTGGTGATGCGAGTTGCGCGTCTTGGGGTTACACCTCCGCTTGACATTGCTTCAGCTTGGTTGCCCTTGGACAGAAAGGCGGTGGCATTGTCCATGTTGGACTCTTCCCACTCCATGCGGTCTGACCTTCTAGCATGCATATGTGTGTGTTTGACACGAGGAAGAACAGAAAAAGAAAGAAAGAAAGAAAGAAAGAAACAAAGAAAGAAAGAAAGAAAGAACGAGCGCAAGAATGCAGGCAAACAACAAAACAAGAAAGAAAGAACGAGCGCAAGAATGCAGGCAAGCAAAGAAAGCAAGAAAGAAAGAACGAGCGCAAGAATGCAGGCAAACAACAAAACAAGAAAGAAACAACGAGCGCAAGAATGCAGGCAGGCAAGAAAGCAAGAAAGAAAGAACGAGCGCAAGAATGCAGGCAAGCAAGAAAGCAAGAAAGCAAGAACGAACGAGCGAAGAATGCAGGCAAGCAAGAATGCAAGAACGCAAGAACGCAAGCAAGCAAGAAAGCCAGCAAGCAAGAAAGCAAGAAAGAAACAACGAGCGCAAGAATGCAGGCAAGCAAGAAAGAAAGAACGAGCGCAAGAATGCAGAGGCAAGCAAGAAAAAAAGAACGAGCGCAAGAATGCAGGCAAGCGCAAGAATGCAGGCAAGCAAGAAAGAAAGAACGAGCGCAAGAATGCAGAGGCAAGCAAGAAAAAAAGAACGAGCGCAAGAATGCAGGCAAGCAAGAAAGCAAGAAAGAAAGACCGAGCGCAAGAATGCAGGCAAGCAAAGAAAGCAAGAAAGAAAGAACGAGCGCAAGAATGCAGGCAGGCAAGAAAGCAAGAAAGAAAGAAAGAAAGAACGAGCGCAAGAATGCAGGCAAGCAAGAAAGCAAAAAAAAAGAAGGAGCGCAAGAATGCAGACAAGCAAGAAAGCAAGAAAGAAAGAACGATCGCAAGAATGCAGGCAGGCAAGAAAGCAAGAAAGAAAGAACGAGCGCAAGAATGCAGGCAAGCAAGGAAGCAAGAAAGAAAGAACGGGCGCAAGAATGCAGGCAAGCAAGAAAGCAAGAAAGAAAGAACGAGCGCAACAATGCAGGCAAGCAAGAAAGCAAGAACGCAAGAACGCAAGCAAGCAAGAAAGCCAGCAAGCAAGAAAGCAAGAAAGAAACAACGAGCGCAAGAATGCAGGCAAGCAAGAAAGAAAGAACGAGCGCAAGAATGCAGGCAAGCAAGAAAGCAAGAAAGAAACAACGAGCGCAAGAATGCAGGCAAGCAAGAAAGCAAGAAACAAAGAACGAGCGCAATAATGCAAGCAAGAAAGAAAGAACGAGCGCAAGAATGCAGGCAAGCAAGAAAGCAAGAAAGAAAGAACGAGTGCAAGAATTTCTAAGAATGCAGGCAAGAAAGAAAGAACGAGCGCAAGAATGCAGGCAAGCAAGAATGCAAGAACGCAAGAACGCAAGCAAGCAAGAAAGCCAGCAAGCAAGCAAGCAAGAAAGAAGGCAAGCAAGAAAGAAAGAAAGAAGGAAAGCAAGGAATTCGACCAGGAAAAGAGGGGGGAATGGCAGAATCGAAGAATGGAAGAATGGATTCATCCAGCATTGCACCCCAGCTGCCCCAGGGCACAGGCCCAATGCAGGCGTGCCATTCAATTTTGGGTCCAAAAGAGAAAAAGCGGCTTGGTCATTGATGGGCTTGGAGAGACGAACCAATCCACACCTTTCTCTGACAACCAATCAAGAAATGGACCCCACCAAGGGGGGAACCCTGCATGAGTCAGGTCGCAAACCGCGCAACACAAAGTGAGATGGGTATCATGTGCCGGAGATTCTTTTTGGGCCTTGGGAAACGAAAGCCACAAAAAAAAAAGCCCCGGCGGGAGGTTTCAACTAGGCCGAGAGGCCCCACGCCAACTCTTCGGAATGATCTCACAGAGTGGCCTTCCCAAAAGAACACCGACCGGGGGTCCTATGCGCGCATGGATTCTTCCAATCCGCAAGCTGAATTTAAGGGCATCCCGCACCGGCTCAAGCCTACTGAGCCACACGAGTCCAACTCGGGAAGTGAAGCTAGGCAAGGAGGTGATACCAAAGTAGGATTCCCATCCAACTGTCTCACAGGGAGAGGGAGTTGATCAAAATTCATGCAGTGGATGGACAAAATCCCGCAGTCGGTGGTTTATCAACCATTCAGGCATCTTAACTATGTGGCTGTTTCCGACATGTATCCAACAAGGTGTGTATCCGTTTGGTTCCCCTTTAAAACCACAAAACGGGAGCTCCCCCCCCCCAAAGAAAAAAGAAGAAGAAGAAAAAAAGCACCTGCCCAAAGCCCGTAAGCCCGTCCCAACAATTTCCTCAACTCAAATGGGTGGGTTCCCTTTAGCTCCCTTTTGCTTCCTTTCCTTTGGCCCCGACGAGCCGCCCGCCCTGAAAAATCGCGTTGGAAGCCGATCTATCGACGAGATAGAAACAAACGCACACGCCTTGCAGCAGCTGCGAGCAAAGCCGCGCGGCCTGAAACGGCCGCTGGAGGTTCAGGGGGTTTCGGGGACTACACTTGGACTCAGTGGGTTTACGGGTACCCTTGTTGGGGCCGTTTCACGCCCCACCAGATTTTCCTGGAAGGCACATGTTGGGTGAACTGCCATTTTGGGCCCCCCCCCCCTTCCCCACCCCCGACCTGACACATCACATTTTTTGGACATGTTTATGTTGGGTCCTTGGAGCCGCCAGCTCCCTCGCGTGCCTGCCTGACCCCAGTTTCGGGGGTGTTGAGCACATATCCAGAAAGCAAGTGGTTGCCAACCAGCACATACCAGCTTCCAATTGGCTGTAACCCCAAAATGGGTTGCCCTGGAAAATGCAACCAAGGACTAAAACCTGTGGTCCCATGGCGGTTGAACATTGATCCATACCCAATTCTTCTCCACATGCTTTATGTTTGTTCATCGTATCGACGTGGTCGACCCAACAACATTGCACCAGGCAGCAAAGCACAATTTCAAACAGCAATGAAACGCAAAACTCCAAAATGGAAACCGGAAGGAGCCCTTTTTTGACATCTACATGTCTTGCTAGGCGGTGCGGATGACATGCAGATTACATCATAAACTGCAAACTGCTCTCGCGTGTATCCCACTCACCACGCTAGTGGAACATCAATGAACATCAATGTGAGTATAATAATTCGCCCCCCGAACTCACCGAAAGGGGGGGGGCAAATAAAGAAACCCTTCGGCGAGGTTACGGGTTCGATTTGCCAGATCCAGCAAGTACAAACAGACACGGGCATCTTCCTTCAGGGTATGGCCGTGACTCATTCCCTTGAGGAAATGGGTGTGGTTCCTTTGTTTCCTGGGTACCCTTTCTCGTGGTGTTTTACAGGGAAACCAGCAGGACACCACCCATTCTTGGGGGTTCCCTAGTTTGAGAAAAACAAATCAAGCTGCTCGCGGGCTCGAAATGCGGGGAATAGGCAATGGCCCCAGACAAACCCAATTGACGCAGTGAGAGGATGCCAGACTGTTGAACCCGTCCGATGCTCAATCCCTTTCCCTGCACTTGCCCTTGGTTCTTGGGCTGCACGTCTCGATCTGGTCCAATTGCCTTTTGATCTCGTTGGGGTCCTCCTTTTAAGTCCAATCAAAGCAAACCAAAAACCAGGGGCCCCACTGATCGCAAGTTCAAGGTCAGGCGCCAGAAAGATGGGCGTTTTTGGAGGTTGGCCGCGTCCCAAAAAGGTGCTACTTCTCGAAAGAAGAGCTGCGCGTCAGGTCAGGTCAAAGATGCCAGATGAGTGTCAAGTCTTGCAAGCCTAGCCGCCATCTATTTGTATAGCAGTTCTTGACCGCCTTGACTTGGACAGGTATTTCCTCCCAAGACTCGATGTCTGCCAAATAGCAAGAGCATGCAAGGCTAAACACCCAGCGCATGGCTTGCAAGACACAGAGCCATGCAACCTTGTACAAGGTGTGAAGTCGATGTTGCAACCATCCACATGGCTGTTTCCCTGGCTCCCTTTCTCTTGACTCTTGAGTGCCCGACTCTTGAGTGCCCTAAACAGCCCCTCCACATCGCCCGAGGGCCGTAAAGAAGAAAAAGAGCACCTGAGTCACAATCACCCGGCATTAAAATGGTTGACCCAAAACCATGTGTAAGGAAATACGAAGGCGGATATCCGCAACAATTTATGGCTGGGATTGTCCCTAACCTTCGTCTTCCCAGGTTTTGAGCACGTGGCTCAATTCCAGGTGGGGAAATCCACCAAAAAGTCGTCCGATTTTCAATTCTCCGGCTTTCAAAACCTGTTCCCTGTTATTGTGGCTCACCTGGTTCCCCGATTTTCAACCTTCGGCAAACCGGCGAGAAGCGGCGAGTAGAGTTGGTCTCTCGCCTGCATCTCCACGAGCATGTTGCAGTGCCCTAAGGCCTCGAATCGGCCGAGCTCACAGAGCTGTGGCTGGTGGCGAAATCCGTTCGCACCACCTATCAAACTGAGACTAAAACAATAATGTTTGTTGGTATTTACAGGGAAATTAGATCATTCCGTTGGGTCTCGGAACGGTGGTGTGAAACGGATTCTGTCCAGGATTCATTCACAAAGCTCCCTGGAGCTTTAGTTTCTGGCAAATGTTGACTGAGCTTCTGGTTGGGTCCGAGACCATTCCGCGTAAAGCCTTACTACATTTTACTCAGCTTCCCTCCAAATTGGTGGTTTGGATTAGTGGTTTGGTGGTTAAGGAGGTTTCCCATTTACCCTAGGGGTTCAAATCCCAATCTATCAATAAGGCGGTACTTGATTTACCATGCCCGACCAAAGGGCAAAAGGGTCCTACACTCCGGCACAACCGCTTTCCCCCATCAGTCTCGCTGAAGGAAACCTGGGCAAGCTGCAGATTGAACTCAAAACACGGAAATCACGCTTTCCCACATGGGAACAACGAACACGCACACAACCAAGGTCATCATGCCATGACGCGCCGGGTGATTTTCAAGGCTCACCCTTCTTGATTTCAATGCGCCTGCCAATGATTTCAGCTTTTCTCAGTGAAACACTGTGGTTCTAGAGTTCCCCCAAACTAATGTTTTTTCAGAGAAAACACCCTTAATTTGACATCATCTCCATTTGGGCTCCATTTGGGTTGCGCGCTGCAAACATTGAGCAAATCAGATCACACCACGTCTGGCTTTTTTGCAGCTGCCAAAGGCAAAGGCAGCGCCCCGCGAGAACGCGAGACATAAGAGACCCACGAAGACCACAGAATGCGCTGATCATCACACAGTGCACGAAAGTCAATTGGAGAACGGTCAGGCATCGCAGAAGCAGCAATCACAAAATCCAAAACTGGATCTCACACTGAAACAGCAGCAAAGGCATCAATGTGCTGATTCAGGAAAAAAGGGTACGCACGCCAAACAGACAATAGAGCCGGTGAGCGGCTCGGCGGCGGTACCTTAGCAATGCGCGAAAGCAACACCAAAGACAAGCAAAGAGACACCGCGCGAGGATTGTACATTGCTGAACACGCCCTGAGAGCCAGCGATGCAACCGGAAACCTCTTTGACAACACGACAAAACAAGCCGACGTGAGGCTGAGATGCATGAATTTGTTCTCATGCGGCGCAGTGAACACGTGTGCTCAACACGATGAAAGGAGCCGACATGAGGCTGAGATGCACAAATTTGTTCTCATGCGGCGCAGTCAACGCGTGTGCTTATTCCCCCCCCCACCCCCCCAACAAGCAGGACAAACAAACAAACAAACAAACAACGAAACGACAAAACAGACAAACAAACGAACGAACGAACGAAACAACGAAACAACGAAACAACGAAACAACGAACGAAACAACGAAATAACGAAACAGACAAACAAGAAAAACGCAAGGCACAAACTCCTAAGACTACGGCGCAAGAACCCCTCCGCCTTCCGCTTCCCTTTGACCCACCCGGACTTTTGCTTCCGAGGCTCCGCATAGAGGTCGCCCCCCGCGGCAAAAGGCATCACCAGCAGCACCTCTGAGGTCCGAAGTGCTTGCGATGTGGATGGCTGCGAAATCCATTTCGCATCATTTTGAAACCATGGGAAAACCATTGGTTGGTATTTACAGGGGGAATTCATGCACCACGATGAGAACCTATGCGGAAACCATAACGTTTGTTGGTATTTGCCAAAGAATCAGCATTCCAGGGTTTCTTAGGTGGTGCGAAATGGAGTTCGTCCATCAACAGTAGGTAGGGAATGGCAACGAGGCCGGGTGTTGGGAATGAACCGGAGAGGGGATTCCCGAATAGGAGGAAACCAAATCGGATGGATGGTTTATAAGGGCTATTCCAACTCATTCCCTGCCTACCGAAGCGGCAGAACAAGATGCATCGGTATGGCTCCTCGCTTTCTGAGCGAATTCGCCAAAAAATCGCTGAGCTGTTTGTCTGCCACTAAGGGTCCAAGGCCCAAAAAGTGATATTGAAGTTCAGAAGCTCCGGAATTGAGTTTATGACGAGTCATGCACATCCCAGCAATTCGCTCTGCACGCGCCCCGCCTCGCTCGGGGTCTCCGCTGCGTACAGGAGGGGACTCAGGGCGTGTTCCGAGGCGGAAAGTTGGCAAAAGAGGAATCGGAACACGAAAATGGGAATGGTGCCCTTTGTATGGTGGCAAAAAACGCAGCCCCCCACTAAAGATGAACACAACCAAAAAACCTAAAATCATGCCAACAGCTGTGAAGCGTCCTTCTTGCCACCAAAAGGGTGTGCCCTCAAAAAAGACAGACCCTGGCAGAAGTTGGCAGCAGGCGCTTCAAACTCTGTCAAACTAAGAGGACCGTCCAAGTGGCTAGATTCATGTGCTTGACCAGAGTGTGCGGAGTGATGTGTTTTTTTTGGCAAATGGGAACTGATGGAAACCCAAATGACCAACAGGCAAAAAGGCGTGCTACGTTGGAGTCCATTCCCACAAACGAGCCAATCCCCTGCCATATTTAAGTCTTGCAATGTTCACATGCCCTTCTTCAATCTTGCCAGAACACACGGTGGGTCTCTGGTACGTACAAGGCGCCCTTTGCCCCCAACAAGGCTGAAACCTCCGGATGCTTCGGAAGGGGTCCAATGAGGCGCGAAAGCTAAACTCTTTTTTGCGGGCCATCGTCGCTGGGCAACCCTTTTCAATCATACTTAACTCAAATCCTGAGTGGATGGCCCAGAAAAAGTCCAACTTTGGCTGCTTTCCACTCAAATGATCCAAACCCAAAAAGTGTCAAGTCCATGAACTCAGGAAGTGAGCTCCTGTTCAAACATCCTGGAGTTCGTTCAAGCAATCAGCTACTTCACAGTCCGGAAAGCGCTCAAGCTCCTTGTAGTTGGTTTTAAGGGGAAGTCAAAAGGAAAACAAAAGCCATTTGGGTGGTCCCCTGATTTCTATACAAACCTATTTTGGGTGTGGCTAAATTAGCCTGTTGACCGATGGAAACGTCCCACCGAGCTCCCCGCACAATGTGGTCATGCGTCAGCTTCTGCTGTATTCTGATCTCCTGCCGCAACTCAGCTCACATTCCAAAAGAGGTCTCAGTGCGCGAGGGAAAATGTTGCGCATCCGAATGGATTTGGCTCCAAATCAGCTTTGGTGTCCTTTTGGCTTACCTTTTGAAGCAGACCTAACAAGGGGGTACCAGGAAAACCAGACCCAAGCCACAATAATTGGATGACCAATTCGTTGAATCGGTGCAATCACACATGGGTTCCGAGATCACATGCGACACCCCTGATTGTCCTGCGCAAGCGCTCGGAAGCCGTATATTAGAACCCGTTCAACTGGTGCCTAAATAACCCAGAAAGACACCCCCGCATGCTTTAAAAGTTTTGCGCCAAAATGAGTCAGGGCTCCCTTTCCACTTGAAACATCACTCCAACAAAAGAAAGCTCACTTTGCGGGGAAATTTAGGGAACGAAGTAAGCTCAACTCGCTTTCCGGGGGGGCCGAGGCGCGGAACCGCGGAACCCCGGAACAGATTCCCCGCAAACGTGGAACCGAAGAACGGCAGGAGAGTCCTCTGCTCCTTGGGTTCCCGTGCACCCGGCATCGACCAATTGGGGGTCGATATGTTGCCCTTTCGACCCCAGTTTGTTTCTAGTCGTTGATTTCAACGATAGTCTCAGAATTTCCAGAATGGCTGGTTCCCATGTTTTCCCTTCAACCAAAACATCCGCCTTGCGGGTGCCCTCAAAAAAGGAAGCACACCCCAAGTCACTTCCTAAGCCGACTGGCCAAAACGAGCCGAACCTTTGAATTTACGGTCCAAGCCCCGAAAGTCCCAAGCCCATGTCATGGAGTGAGCTAACCAGCTAACCTTCTGTCAGCGAACAGAAGGACGTGTCTTCAGTTCCTCCAATCGGTTCCCGAAATCCAAATGGACGCGCTCAACCGGACCGCACTCCTCCCGCAAGGTCTGCACCTCCTCCGGGTCCGAGTCTTTCCTGGCGGCCTGCGCCGCATCTTCTTGACGGCACCCCGAGGAATTTTCTGGAGATGCGTGCGGCAACCCCAGGGTTTGCGTTTTGTTGGGTTCCCCCTTTGCCTTTTGAGGGTACCCCACGTGTTGCTGGTAGGAAACCAAAAGGCCGAGCATGTGTTGGGTTTTTGCTGAGACAAACTTATATGGGACCCCGCAAGCGGTGGTGCTCCCTTTGAAAAACCATCAAAAGCCAGCCCCCAAACCACAAACCACGGGCTGAGTTTACCTTGGGGTTCCTTTGTTCCCTTGCGATATTGCGTTAGCGACCGTCTTGCAAAGAGGCCTTTGGTTCCGAAGTCGAATGCGAAAAGCAACGATTCTCCTCGATGAGAACCCGCGTTCTAATGAACCCATGAAGATGGTTTCATTTCACTGCAAAACACCTGGTCCTCGTGCCGAATGCCTTGACAACGCCTAGGCTTGTCAATGGGCTCAATCCCAAGCTCACGTGCGCGAGCAAAAGAGCTGTGACGCCTGAAAAATTCATCTGGGCAAGTTCAATGATCTGCACGGGGTGCTACCGGGCAACCCATTTTTGGACCAGAAAGACTTCGACCCAGGGGTCCTTGGGACAACCAATCGTTCAAGTCTACCTTTGGACAGTCAAAAATGGAACCCTGGTTACGGCCCTAGGCCACCTGGGAAAAAATGAGTGTTCGATTTTGGCAACGACAGAAGTTGCCAGGGCTCACACGCGTTCCCCTTTGACCTCCCCACCAAAAGGAAACTCACTTTTAAGGCTCCCAGTTGGTGGTAGTTTTGGTGGTGGTTTGGGCTTTGAATGGATGGGAAACCACCCCGGAAGACCACCAAGCCACTGGGCTGCAAACCACCAACAATTAGCGGGCAGCTGGTTTGAAGTTGGCCCAGATGTTTAAAGCTGCTCTTGGGAAAACATAGGGAACGTCACAAGTGGGCACAGCTCCTGTTCCCTCACAGCAGTCTCTCAGAAGCTGCTTGCCTCGAAAACTGTCTCATGCCTGACTGCGCGCTGATTCCTGGCCCTCCCGAGCCGGTCTTTTGTCAGGTTTATCCTTTTTGGAGTTCAGCATGCCAATCCCCAAAGTCTCAGAACGCAGGGAGGACCGGATCTGTCCTGTCTTTGGAACAGCAGTCAGACGGAAAATGAGCTATAGCTACTCAACGAGCTCCCAAAAAATACGTAGAGCCAATAAAAATACATGCATCCATCCGTGCGCTACATGGCCATGCCATCCAGCAAAGGGATATCGCACACATCCGCCATGTAGTCCACGTAGCTTCTGAGCTTCTTCGGCCACTCCAGGCCCTTCACGATGGTAAGCCGCCGCAGGGTGGGGAACAGGGTGATATCATCATAGCTCAAGCCCCCCTCGTTGACCTCGCGGAAAAGAAAGCGGAAAGGGCGGACATAAATTGCTGAAGAAACCAGTACGGACCAGGGGAATACGGCAATGTGCTGTGGCTTGGCTTCATTTGGAACCTGCCCACTCAGCAACCACTACTGGGTCTGTCAAAGCGGCATCCTCAAAGTCACCTTCGGATTGGTGGTTGAAAGGGAAAGCAACCGCCCCCATCAGCCATCAAATGAGGCTCCAAACGCGCGCCTTGTCTCGTTGGTGACCCAGGCACAACCCACTTTTCTCAGAATGCCTAAGATTTTAAGTGACCGACTGTCGATGGTGACAAAATCCCCCAAACGCACCAGTTGGGATTGGTGGTTTATCAACCATTGCTTATACTGTGAGTGGACGAATCCATGTCGCACCTTTTGGGATAGATGAAGTCCTATAAACCATGGTTGATAAACCTCCCACCAAGTGGTGCGAAATGGATTTCATTCACACGCCAAAATGAACATATTTCCATAAGAACTAATTTGCCTAATAGGTGCCTACAGCACAAACCAATATGCATATCTTAAATCCATTGATTTCAAATCCAAATCGTCTGATGTCACTGCGACCTCACACCGAGTCCATTAGCAAAGTCACACACATCTCGCTGTGGATCATCTTGTCCAGAGCCTTGAGCTTCCTGAGCGGGAGCAGGCAACCCAGAAACCCGAGAAAAATGCAGCAAAGGCCCAGTGGTTGGCACAAAACCAACCAATAAGCAACAAGTGGTTGGTCCGAATACCGGAAGGCCTGCAGGAAAATGGATCTCCAAACACAAAAAACAAAAAACACGAAGCCTATAGGATACAAAACGGGACTGACAACCATTCCCAACACGTGGGCCGCGGGTGCCGTAAGACATGCCAATTTGGTTGCGATTGCCCGGTTGCATGTACCACGGGCGCCAAAATCTGCCTACTGAATATGTCGCCCGAACCTCGGTTCGAAAAGCGATTTGTTGGGCCAAATCAACCCATGCAGGTCTGTCTCAAAGTGAGGAACCCCTTTTTTAGAGTTGGCGAGTGTCACAGGCTGACGAAACCAGAAAAGAACTTTTTTTGACGAGGAAGGCATTGACAAGTCAAATCAAGCCAACCAGCTGGAGGCTCGCAGTCCTCGAGATGCTTCTTCTTAAGTCAACCAGGGCTCCATGTTTTTGCTGCCCCAAAAAAATAATCGTGGGCGGTGGCTTCTTTTCCAACCTCCAACCTGTTTTTGGGCCCAGAAGACAAAAGGGTAAACTTCCGGGTCTGAGGTTGGAAAAGGATCCCCATTCACGGATGGAGGTCTTGGCGAGTAAGCCCTACACTCCACCATGGGAAGTGATGGGTAAACCTTCCAACGGTCAGACAAGCCCCAAGACTCGCTGGTTCGAGAGCGAGGAATGCCCTCCGTTGAAACCCCTTTTGTCGCTTCCTAGGGGATCCCAACCACCTCATTCCCAAAACCCCTCAAATGATTCTCCGAGAACCAGCAAAAAAAAAAGCCTCTCTTATTTCATCAACCTCCCTTTTGGTGCTCCCATTCAGGCCCCGGAGGGGGTGAGGGAGGTTGCTTCGACACTTTTTCTTTGCACCCAACCCCAAGGACTGCTGAGACGGCGCCGGCGCAGACTTTGCGATCCCTGATAAAATCCCACCAAAACCTTTTGCTGATCACCTCGGGGTCCTCGGAACCCACAGGGCCTCGTGTCTCAAAATCCCACGAAAAAGCACCCGGGAGAGATGAAACCCCATGTGAAGAATGGGTGATAAGCCACCAATCTCCCAGCCGGAGCTTCTTTTTGCGGATGTTGTAACCATCCACAGTGCTGTTGATGGACGACGTCCATTTCGCAAGACCCA
Source organism: Effrenium voratum (assembly GCA_963377175.1). NCBI lineage: Eukaryota > Dinophyceae > Suessiales > Symbiodiniaceae > Effrenium > Effrenium voratum. The sequence goes on along the minus strand of CAUJNA010003252.1, from coordinate 84,387 downwards.
AGAACCCCTGGAATGATTCGATTCCCCAGCGTATATACCAACAAACCTTATGGCTGCAACCATAGTTTCATTTCAGGTGGTGCGATTTCTGGATTTTGCAGCCATCCACAGAAATAATAATGGGTGATAAACCACCAATCTCCGAACTGGTGCGGATTCTTTTTGGATTTCGTCCACCCATCCACAGTATCCAGCAAACGGATTGGATGCGCTTTCTGCGGTTCCCACGTTGCTTCACCAGGCGTTCCTCTTGCAATACTCTTTTAAGACTCTGTTGCTTTCCTCGTCTCTCCACAGTACTACCCCGTGAAACCAGATAGGAACCAAACCAGGGTCCTCTTCCCAGATGGCTGGAATTTTTGCTGGACCGAAATGAGTACGGGTCAAAATTAAACCACCAGAGTTCCGCAGGTTTTGTTCCATGTCTCCATTTACGAGGGTTCCATTTTGGGTGTCTATTTTTCACCCACCGCCAAATGGAATTGCGAGGCACCCGTTGAGCTCCGCCAGCAGCTCTTCAGACCTGCCCAAAGCCTTCTCGATGCCCTCCTGGCCGGTGGTTTGACAACTTCGATCCAAAAAAACACTGCCTTGGGAAGACTTCGTCCTATATGGGTGGGTTTTTTCTTGCGGTGCCCCCCACACTGGTGGTGTTCTTTTGGTTTTCCCCTGAAAACCACCAACAAGGGGTACCATCAAAAAAAGACACACCCATATTACACTAGAGTTGTTTTTTTGTTCTAAGATGGCTTCTACCCTCAAACCCCAGGGTTCATAGGATATACAGCCAGTGTAAAGCCGCTACATAAACAATGTACACCCCGAATTTCCCTTAGGAGGGAAAGAAAGAGGGAAAGAACGAGGGAAACAGAGTGAGGGAACATAGCTGCGCCAACTTGTGAATTCCCCAGCGCTTTCAGCTAAGTTGAAACCCTTCAACATTCATATAGACCCTCAGAGCTGTGCATGGACAAAAACAACACTTCACACCTGGATGGATGAAACACTAGGAATTCTCGAAGAAACCTAGCAAATGGTGCAAAATGGACTTTCTCCATCTACAGCATCCATGAAACCGAGGAGTAGAACTCCTGACTGTGCAAGAAAGGTACCCCCGTTTTTGCTGATCCTCAAGCCTCCAAGCCTCCGAAAACAACTTGTTCCAGGTGTTTTCTCCATCAGCTGACCTATCTGCTCTCAGAGAGTCTTTGCAGCACCAAACCCGAAACCATGCCTCAAGGGCCTGAAGGACATGTTTGCCAACATGGGTCTCTCCAAGTCTCCAGCCCCGTCTCCAGAGAGTTCCACTGTTCAACCCACAGTAGCTTGTAACCATGGTTGAAAGGGGACCAACCCCCAGATTGTCCAATGGCAACCTAGCACCTGCCATGCTTAGGGCCCCCCCCCCCCCAAACAAAAAACAGAAAAACCGCCCTAGCTTAGGAAGCCCTATTGAGGGGCCCTTACAGTAACCCAGAGCCACCACCCCCATCACCCACCCCCCCACCCACCCCCCACCCCAACCCCCACCACCCCCCCCCCACCCATCACACCCCCGACCCCACCCCCCCCCAACCATCCACCACCCCTCCGCCTCCACCGGGTGGTTCTTCACCCAGGTCGCCCTCGCCGCGCGGGTGGCGAACTCGGGGTACAGGGCGCTGGCGTCCCGCGGCCGCGTGAGGCGGCGCAGCAGCTCCTTGTTCTCCTGATCCCCAAAGGCCTACTGTGGATGGAAAGGCGAAACCACTGTGGGCTTAGGCTGGTTGATTTCCCCAAAAGCGAAACCCCCTGGGTTTAAGTCTACCTTGGGGTAGTCAAAAAAAGGAACCCCAAATAGCTGCTGGTTACTCTTGGCCGGTCCACTCGAGAGATAACTCGACTATTCTTAATTTTCCCTTGACGGTTTAAACGGAATCTGCCACTATTCTAAGCCACACCACCCCATTCTGAAGAGCTAGCCCAATTATCCCCCAAAATGGATGCAACGACAATTGCCATCAAAGCAGTCCACCCAAGCAAGGCTAAAACTCAACAATTCCAATTCTCTCCCTTTGCCGACTCCCAGCAGCCCACCAGGCCTCTCCCAAGCAGGGGCGGTCAGCCTTGCCCTTCTTGTTTTGCCCACATCCATGTCATGAATCATTGCCAAGGCGACACTGACAAACATACAGCCCGTGGCTTCACGGCAAGCATTGAAGCATCCTCCTGATAGCACCGCGGGCCCCTCATCAGCCAACCCACCAAAGTGGTGCCCGCGATCCAATTTTCCACAAGCTTCCAATTCACTTCCTCATTCTTTCAATGGGGGCCCACGCAGCAGCCCACGCAGCAGTTGTCATCACTTTCGGGAGGAAAGACCGGAAATCCTAGAAAATTGGATGCTTGGAAAGAATGGGTTTTAACCGAAAATATGGCCTCATACAATACTTCCCCATTCTTTCTGGTTTTCCAATTTTCACCCAAAACAGATGCAAAAGCGAAAACAAATAACAACAGGGACACACTGATCTTTGATCGAAAGAACGATGCTGGGGGACAGAATGATGGGGTGGGGAAAGAAGGGAAATGATCATGGTTGTTGGGAAAGAACGATGGTTGGGGAAAGAACGATGGTTGGGGAAAGAACGATGGCCCTGGGGAAAGAACGATGGTTGTAGGGAAAGAACGATGCCCCTGAAAACAGAACGCTGCCAGTAAGATCGATGGCCTGCAGTGGCATGACTTTGGTAGGTCAGGGGAAGGGGTTGTTTAGTCTACTGGCCCTACCCCTAGCCCGCAGGACAACTTTCTGCATGCGTCAGTGCTCGCTGCAGAAAAAATCAAAAACTGAGCCGAAACCGGCTGGAAAGACCGATCGTTGCACTGAGTGCTCGTGTGACGAAAGAATGGGGAATCAACCCTTAGAACTATACTGGACGTATGGCCGTGGGTCAAAATCAAAATCGTACCCCCAGCGATCATCCCAATCCAACCACTAAAATAGGTTCTAAAATGGGTGGTGAATCACCTACCCCAAAATGGGATCCCACTGGTTTTGACCCACAGCCAAAGGCCTATGGATCTTAATGAGGAACCCCCTCCCAAATGGTTGATCAAAATTAAACCACCAGGGGGTCATTCACAAGTTTCGTCCATGGTTCCATAGGCTTCCATATGGGGTACCTATTTCTGACCCGAGCTTCCCCCGAAAACAAGGTGCTGGCTGTACATTTGCTTGAAGCGGAACCAAAAGGCACCAAATTTCAGCATTTTGTGGCCCCAACAAAGCAAAGATGGGCCACCCAGAGGTAAACATGGTACTTTGGGCAATGTTTGGTGGGTTGGACGGTACGGGGCCAGCTTCCGCATTTGGTTGCAAGAAGGACTGAGGTTCAAATCCCAAACCACCAATCCAAACCAGTCCCTCCTCTCCCGTTGTTGGTTGGGTTGCATGCGGTTTGTGGGGGAAGCAACCCGATGCGGAAACGGGTGTCCCCAAAATATAGGGGGGTAGAGGTGATGCTTTGCAACTGGGGCTGGTTGTTGTTATACTAGCCAACCAGAGAACGAGACCAAAGCCTAGTATATGTTTAAACAGTATGTCCGCCAGACACGTTTAAAGGTGTTCCCAGCTGTGTTAAACAAAAAAGTGTGGTGTTCGTTTTGCTTTCCCTCTAAAACCGCCTGAACAAGACACATCCATCTGGGTGTGTGTGGTTCGATTCTTTGCGGGCCTCAAAAAGGGGGGAAAAACAGCAGTCGAAGAAGGCTTCCTTTCCCCCCACTCGGGTGTAGGAGGCAAGTTACCATACTGTGGTTGGACGAAATCCAATTCGCACCAGTTGGGATTGGTTTTTCGTAAATTGTATAGGATGTCATTTATCCCAAGTGGTGCGAAATGGATTTCGTCCACCCACAGGGGATTTAACCCCAGATGTATTGGAAAACCACTTGGGACCTTTCTCCACTGACCCCCCCCCCGGTCGGGCCGAAACAAGCCAAAGGAAACCGGCGAAACATCAGGGGTAGGCTCTTTGGTTGCAGTTTCCCACCCCCAGAAAAAATGACTTTGATGGGAAAACCGTTGTGTTGTCTGGCCATCCTCCAAGGGCCTGGTAAATGCCCTGTTCATCGCCAAAACGGTCGGGCGCGCTCTGCGCAAACGCGGGATTGCTCCAAACAAGTTGGCAGATATTGGGGTGTGTCCAAATGCCAGAACTGTATGGACGTGTTCTTTTGGTGTCCATTTGAAGCAACTGAAGGGTTCCCCCAAAAAGCATACTCAGTTGGGCGCTGAACTGCCCAAACCAACACCTTGCAAGGTTCATCAAGAGGCTTCGTACAGCGGCTCAGGCTCTTGTTCCACCTTTTGGGGAGAGGCCATTTTTAAATTCCAACTGGTGGAAAACACGGGACCTGGCAGCCGAGCCTTTCCCTTAGGCCGCGTGGGCTTCGACGCGCCTCCCGCGCCTCAGCGCCTCCGGCCCCCCTCTCCTTCATCCACTGGTCGATGTCCGTGCGGTCCGCTGGCTCCTGAAGGATGGGCGTCCCCAACTGGTCGATCTTGGCGACAATGTCCAGGGACTCGCCCATGGCCTGGGGTCGTTCTGCTTCACCCGGATCTTGAAGGGATCGGGGAACCCTTGATACGAAAAGGTTTACTGCGTGCTTCTCAAAAGGGACCCTGGTGGTTGGCTTCCTTTCTTTTTGGTCTCCCCTTATCACCAACACCTAGTTCCTTTTACTTTCAACGGATGCAAAAAAAAACATGGACATAGATTCACTTGTCTTAAACAGGGGGATGCTCCAACACCGACCCGATCAGAGTTCGCTTCTGGCAAAACGGAGAGGGAAATACCCGATACAGGTCGTCTACCATTGGCTTGGTCATTTTGAGGTTTGGGGCAAGCCTACTAAAGGCAAACCCGCCAAACAAACAAAAAGAACACGTTCGGTTGCAGGAAAAGAGTGGTGTGGCTGGGGTGGTCATCTAATTCCCGCAAAAACTTCCAGTTGACCTTGAAACTAATCATTGTCCAAAAGGTGACAAGGTTTGGCAGGTAACGCCAAAAGGCAACCTTTTGCTCACTTCCCGTGTGGATTCGCCAGAAAAACCCGGAACAGAAAAACAAATACCACTCAACGGTCTTCCCAAAAGGCTTGAATTCCAGCAACGCGGGAAGTGAGCTTGCAAATTCGTTTTGCTGTACGGATCACTTGTTCTGCTCGAACAACTCGTTCGCTTCTGAGGTCCTAAGGCATATACCTCCAAGCTGCACAACAAAAAAAGCAACACGCTTGATTCTGCTCCATATTTCCTGAACCTGAAAATGTGAGATCATGGATGTTCAAACCAATGGTCAAACCAATGCACTTTAAAACCAATCAACCGGCAGAAGGAAAAAAGAAGAAGAAATAAAAAAGGGAAAAAAGAAGAAGGAAAAAAAAAAAAACGAGCGCCGGCCATTCCTCTCCGTCCATCTCCAGGATCGGCAGGACCTTCTTGCCGATCATCTTGGTAGGGGTCACCACGTCGTCGTTCATCAGGAAGCCCAACTTGTAGGGCATCCTCAGCTTGGCTGCCGGGACTTCTGGGCGAAAAGTAAGGGTCACTTGGATCAATCCGGACAAATTGAGGTCACCTGTGTCACTTGTGGCAACTTGATGTTCCAAGTTGAAGGGAGCCAGATCCAACCCAAGATCAAGGGATGAGGAGCCCTCAAAATAGGAATGGGGTCCCCTAGAAGTGTTCTTTTGGTTCCCTGCAAATACCTTATCAAAGGGAGTCTACCCATTCTGAGAGGCTCCCATGAGAGGCATTTCACAAACCCAAACCCCTGCATGAAACAAGGATACATGGGATGTATACCGATAAGTGGTGGTTTGGGGTGCTGGCATCAGACCGGTGGCACAGAGCATCAATTTGCTTTCAGACCACTCAACTTCAGGAAATCACCCAGATCCTTTGAAGAAATTTAATTTGTCTCAAAGGAGTTACTCTAGGTGCCTGTTGTCCTTCTAGCTTCCCTTTAATCCAACCCCCAAATGGGCACCAATCAAAAGGCATTCGTGAAGCCTTCCTGCAACGGACATGAGGTCCATGGACCATGACTCATGCTACCCGGCTGGCCACTGGGGGCTCGAGCCGAAGTGTTTAGAATGCGGTGTTCTGGCACTTGAAGGCCAAATTTAGTCATCATAGGGGTAAACTGCTCCACATGTTGCCCCCCTTTTTCTTACGTTTATCATCGCGCGTGTGCCACATTGGGCAACAGACACATGGGTGTCTGCTCATTTCCCTGTCGTTCCTTAAGCCCCACAACAGGCCACTGACTCCACAACGGCGTTCATATTGGATTTGAGTTTTAATGCCACCAAAAAGGAGTACCCTCAGAAAGAATTAACACCCCCATGGTTTGAACACCAAGCAGAGACCTCTTCAACCAAGTGGCCTCTTCAACCCGAAGATCATCCGCGCGCGCACGCAGAAGGGGCAGTGGTCATAGACGTACCTTGATCATGTCTACGTAAAGGGGCGATCGGGTAAGCCTGGTTGTAGCCTACTTAGAAGACTTATACCCATGGCATTTGTGGGTATAAACCAAGTGTGAGCCAAATCTTCTCAAACTCATGCCCCTTCTTTGGGGTGAATTCTGAAGGGAAGGGGACAGGAAGAGCGTTTCGTTCGGGTCGCAGACGGTGCCAGATCTCATCTGCTGATACGAAATTTTGAGCAATGTCCTAGCTGTGGCTTGTTCTCCTGATGGATGGAATGGTTGCCGCGCTCCCATCTTCATGATGTCACCGTTAAGAAGCACACAAAAGTTCCATCATGACAGCCATGCTGGCTCCTCTGGTTTACACAAGTCGCGACCAGAGCTTCAATGCTTGGCGGCGAAACTCCAGCCTCAACAGAAAACGATCAAACCTTTGACCAGACGGAGGTCTGGTGTTCTCAACAGCCGCAAAGCCTGCGGTCCATGTCCTGGTGAACATTTTGACCCATACCACCAAGCCGCTGGCAAATAACCGCCGTGCCGACTTGCATGGCAAGATTCGCGACTCAAAAGTCCGGCCCCGGGGGGAGAATCCTCAAAACTTAGATGCAAATCTTGCAAGTAAAGGCACAAAGGACTTGCAACCCAACTAAAAACCACCAACCCCCCTCTTAAACCCCCAAAAAGCAAGAACAAAACAAAAAACCTCTTAAACCTCCCCCCCAAAAAAAAACTTAACCCCCCCCCCCCAACCAACCCGCAGGCCGAAGCACAGCGTCGGCACCTCTTTGGACAGCTCCTCCTCCGTGGCGCTGCGGCCCCACTCGGTGCCCCTGCCAGCCCCCCGCGCCACCGAGGCCGCCGAGGTCTGCGCGAAGCTCCTGCGGTTGTCCACTTTCCCGTGGTTTTTCAGGGTCTTTCACGGGTTTCCCACGGTTTTACATGGTTTCCCACGGGTTTCTCACGGTTCTTTCACGGTTTGCCATGGTTGTTCTTGGTTTTTCACGGTTTTTGTTTATGGTTGTTTCATAGTTTTCTATGGTTTGGGTTTCCCACGGGTTTTCCATAACCTTGCAAAGTTTCCCACCAACGCCCCGGTACGTAGCGGCGCCCGGACCCGGCGACTTTGGTGATGATTTCTATTGGCCAGCCCCTCACAACATACGGGGACCCCAAACTTGTGGTTTTCCTTTGGCTTTGCCTTTCAACCAAAAGACAAACCCGTTCTTCCAAGGCGGGAGGAGTTCTGTTTCCCATGATAGACTTCCCCGTTGAATGGACAATTGGGAAGGAAGGTCGTACAGTCTACAATCCCTAAAAAGGCTTGATGACAGTGCGAATATCGTTGGACACAGCATATTCTGGCCCCGTATGTCCAACCCAGGACAGAAATAATCTCAGCAATTGTCATTTGTAATCGACATAAATCAACCTCATCCTTGGTAAGCTCACCATCCAACCACCATCGGTGTGTGGGAAATCGGCCTTCCCAATTTTCAATTCAAAGGGGAAGTCTATCATGGGAAACAGAACTCATCCCTCCTTGGAACAATGGGTTTGTCTCTTGGTTGGTTCAAAGAAAAAGGCAAAGGAAAACCCCAAGTTTGGGGTCCCCGTAAAAAAGCGATTTTGGACCGTGTCTTCCCATCCGACCCTTCGGCACAACCCTTTTTTGGCTCAAGTTTTGGGGACAACCCGAAATTATGGCCTACCCGCGCCTCCCACCCCTTCCCCCCCCTTCCCACCCCTGATACGGGCTTTCAAGCAAGAAGCAGTGCATACTCTTATGGCTTCCTCGCGGTTTTCGTTTCGAGGCCCATCCAACAAGGCATTGCCCAATTTGAGACACAAGCCATATGTTGAACTCCCTAGTGGGGACTTTGTGCGAAATAGATTTCGTCCACCCACAGTATGCAGGTTCCATTCTTGAGGCCAAAGAGCTTGGTTGGGTAAAACATGTAATCATAGGCGGTGTCCTTTTTATTGCTTGGTAGATGAACATTGGTAAGAACTAGATGGTTCCCCCTTCCGCCCCCCCTTCCTCCTCCTTCCTTCCCCCCCTTTCCCCCCCCCCCCTTCCCACCCCTCCCACCCCCCCATCCCCCCGACTTCGAAGCCAACCAACCCGCTGGCGCCTCGGCGCGCTCCTCAGCCCTGCGAGGCCCAGCACCCCGGCCAGGCCCAGCAGGCGCCCCAGGCGCAGCTTGGCGCGCGCCATGCGCGAGGTCGCCGAGTCGGCGAAGAAGCGGCGAGGCGACGCCGTGTGGGCCAATGGCTCCAGTCGGCGCCAGCGAAGGCTCGGTTTTTTTCATGGAAATGGACATGGGGTGTGGATGAGAGGTCGGGCGAGTCAAATCCAAAGACTTCGGACCTGAATCTCCATGGGAATAACAGCTAAAGGTGACTGCCCTTGCTCTCACAGAAAGCATGTGTTTTCATGTTCAAGGGGATTTCCTCATATCATGAAAAAGGTGGTGTTCCAGCTGTTCGTCCAAAAGAGAGAACCAAGTGGTGGGGCGCCAATCACCCTCGTTTTCGGCCGAGTTGCAATAGATCCCAGCCCGGAATGGCAGTGGATAGGGTGAAAAGTCATGAGGCGAAGTGGTAGTTTGCCACTTGCCTCTTACCCACTTGCCAGGCAACTTAATCACTTGCCAAGCCATGGTTTGATCCACAGTGGCTTGGTTCAAGGAGAGCTGAGGGAAGCCTGGCAGATGTCCAAGCCCTGAGTGGTTGCCTTTTTTCTGGTCGCTGGTCCCCTTCGATCCCCTTCGATCCCTTGCTAAAAGTCGACAACTTTTAGTGGTTTAGTGGAAGCTACCAAAAAGCCAAGATTTCTGGGAACCGCCAAATTTTGACACATCCGGCCGCCAAGAACACTCTCCCTTGGCCGGCTCCAAGCCTCCCCTCTCCCCAAGGCCTGATGACTTCCACGTGCGTTTTCGTTGAAAACAACCAGGGAGCCCAAAAGACTATGGCTCCCCTCTCCTGCCCACTCTGCTCCCCCCTTCCCCAACATCCAGCCCCAGCGCCTTGACCACAACTCGCCGATCTCTGTCCACTTTGCCCAGGAGCAGCAGGTTGCTGGCGTCCCCCTAGCTCCAATCCATCTGACCAACATGAAACGGAGGGCAGTTCCGGTTTGAACCGCATGTGACAAACACCGTCGTGGATTGCAAGATCAAACCCAAGTGCGTGATGGACAAAGCTTTTGGAAGAATCCGCAGGCCCTCGGCCATGAGGCCCCTTGGTAAGGGAGGGGTCTCTGTCAAAATCGGCGAATCAAAGTGGCCCTTTCACAGGACGGACATCCCTTGGAACGCCCGGGTTTGTTTCGAACCAAACCACCTCCGCAGATGAATCTGGAAACCGCAAGTCCACCAAAATCCTCTCCAACGCCCTCTCCAAGACTGAATCAGCTTCTCTCTTTCTTTCTTCATGATCATTTCTGGCAACTCCAAAACAACACTGAATCCACGGTCTCTTTCTTTCTGGATGATCATTTCTGGCAACCCCACACACTGAAACCACGTCCATCTGTCAACCCAAACTGCCCCCAAAACACATCGACCCCTGGCGGATCGATCCGCTTGGATCCAAGGAGCGCCGCCCCGGCGGCCGTCGTACAAGACCCGCAGGGCGCCCTCGAAGGCAGAGTTAAGGGGCTCCTAGGGGTACCATGTCCATCCTAGTTTTGATAGAAAAATATGTTTCTTTTTTTTTAGCTAAAAATAAACATTCTTGACATGGGCATTCCATGTCCATTTCCACTTCAAGGGGCAGGGTACCTTCCACGTCCATTTCCGGGGATCGATCCTTGGAAAATCTCTGGACACCCAGGTTCTCTTTCCAGGATAGAAAATATGCGGGGAAAACGGCTGGTGTTTGGAAAGAAGGATGGTTGAAAAGAATGGAAAAGGAATCAAGGCCTACAACACTACATGTTAGCTTATACCTTAGACCGGTGAATGGCGGAAGCTTAAATCGCCAACATCCAACAAGACATGTCAGACAGTGTCAGCCTGTCATGAAAAGGTGTCAAAAGGTGGCTGTCGAAAGCAGTCCAGCGACCCTGGCAGAAAAAGGGAACTCAAGTTTTGGGGTTGACCGTATGCATCAAGCAACAAAAATTGGCCGAAGGGCGCCATTGAACAACCGGGAATACCATCCAGGTGCTCCCAAATGATGGAGACTGCACGCTTCCCTGGAAGGGCTCCAGGACCATCCTTCTGGCAAGCCCCAGTGAGATTTCGGCGGTGTCAAATGACAACGGCACTACGCATAACCTCCAAAATGGTGTCGGTGTTCATTTGGGTTTCCTTTAAAACCACCAAAAAAGGGCCACCCTCACCAAAAAGACACACCCACACGAGTGTCAAACAGGTTACCCTCAGATTGGTTCGGGCCCCTTTTGCCATCTGACTGTGCAAAACCAAGAAACATGATGCGCACACACCGCCCTATTTGAAGCATGATGTTTCCGAGAGTGCCGAAAGGCCAAGGTCCTTTACATCCCAAAATCGCATGAGTCCTGGACAATGTGCTCCGTTTTTGCTGTCGCCTCGCTTCGCGATATCGGACAAGTCAAAACCAAAGCCGTAGTCCTCAACACTGACGCTGAGGCGGAACGTTGCAGGGATGTAGCTTCACTCAATTTGCCAGCGACTTCTCACTTCAGGCAGATAAAATGCTCTTCCGGCCAGGTCCGGGTCTTGGTCAGAGAGTGGGTATCAAGCCGGGTCCCTTGAACTGACATTCTCACTTTTTTTTGGTTTAAGGCCCCTAATGCAATGCAAGGAACCCCAGATCCGTGTATGCATGTGTCACAAGAGGCAGACCCCAACACATGGTTGTCGTCCCTTTGCTGTCCCTTAAACACATACATATATACTGACACATATACAAGTTACTTATATATCTATATATATATATATCTATATATATATATGTACACTTATTCATATTATGTATTTACTTATATATTTATATATATATATATATGTACATATATGTTTCTATATGTGTATCTGTCAGCCCTGCCTTCAGGTTGAAGCTCCCGCTCAGCGAGAAGGAGGGCGCAGTCTCACAGAAGGGGCAGACCTGGCACTCGGAAGCCTCTGGGCTCGAGGCGGAGGCTGCTTCTGCTGTTGGTGTTCTCTTTTTTTGGTTTTTGTGGGGGGGGGGGGTCAGGGAAACCAGACGGAAAACCAGAGTCGTTGTTCCGTGTGTGTGTTTTTGCTCTTGCCTTTTTTTTGGGGGGGGGTGCGAATCACTATTTGGCACATTCCCGGTCGAACTTTCGAAGACTGTGGATAGACAAAAACCTGCAATCAACTGCATGAGATGCCCGAGTGTGTGTGTGTATGCATTTTTGAGACCCTCTCTCGCCAACAGGAAGGACCACCCACCCACCCTCCCAACGCCTGTTGGTTTAGTCAAGTTTCCTTTGGAGATAACACGGTGCCAACATGCTATATAAGGCTTCATTGATTCAGAGCATTTCCCCCGGGGTCCATCGGCCAATCCTGGGCCCTTCGGTGCTGGCTTCACCAGCTGGGGGTGAAACCCTATGGGATAAGCCACCAACCAACTGGTGCCCCCGAACAAACATCTAGAAAGCACCATGTTGGGCAGGCCAAGGCTGACACAAAGATCGCGTCTGGAAAAGGCCAGGCATATCATGGGCAGCTGAAAGTTACTCAGAATGTAAAGAGTTGCTGTGCTAGAAAACATGGGGCTGGGTCCAAATGGGTGTGGCTCAGGATTCAACTGCTGCGGTTACACGGGTTTTCGTCTTTGTTCCATATACCAGGGGTACCATTTTTTGAGGCACAGCCAAGTGGTTGCTATTGGCAGCAAGCCAAAACCGCCCTGGATTCTGAGTTGTACCCAGCTGGCACGAGCAAGCCCATATCCAGTACGGAATCCAATAACCCGTGACGTGGCATGCACCCACAAAAGCGGGCTCTTCTATTGGCGGTCGCAGTGCCACCTGCAAGCCTTCAACTGCTTCCAAACTTCCCAAAAACTCCAACAAACCTTCAGGCACGAAAGGGAGCCTTGGCAGTGAGTGACAAAGGCGTGCAGCAGGAGCGACATAGTACCTGGCGCCACCACTCAAGGCGCCTCGACGCTGCCAATTTGTACCAAAGGAGGGTGTTGACGCAGTACCCTCCCACCCGCAAACATGGAAGTTGACAATAGGTTGCTTTGAGAGGAAATTGATCTTCCAGGTACCTTCCCACGAATGCTATGTTAGTACACGTGACAACAAGGTCTTGGAACTTACCATCCGCAATCCAACTCGAATTCTCGACCCTTCCCTTTTTCCACATGCCGATTTGTGAATCCTGCAAGTCACAGGGTTGGCCCTACAGGAAAGGTGGCTGTGGCCGTTCATGTTTCCCCACATCAGCGCCCAAGCCCAGTCTTGCCTTCTGTGGCGTCCCTTACGGCACATCTGGGCTTGTCCTAAACTGGGTGCTTCGCTGTTTTGGAGTCGGTACCCGTTTGGGGGGTTGCTTGAAAGGGGGAACCACCATTCCCAGCTGTCCCGGAACTCTGAAAAAAGACGAGTCTAAATGCCGCATTGCCTTTTCTATCCAAGGGGCAGTGGTTTCGGGGCAGTGGAAATCCTCGAAGCGACAGCTACTCGGCCATGGGGCATCGGTTTGGGGCTCAGCCCAGGTTCAAGGAAGAATCAGGGCAAGGAATGTGGGCCAATGTCGCCGGGGGGAACCGTCTTGTGCTCACTGCTTGTGTTTGCTTTGCTTCATCTCCGTCCATCCATCCCTTCTGTCTCTCTGGCTCGGTCCAGTGGTTTGGATTTGGATTTGGTTTCGGGCCCCTGGTTCTTGTGGTTTGGCTAAATGGGGTAAACCACTGCCATTTCACCCACCAAACCAAACGACTCGGCTTCAAACCACCATATGGATGTGTTGTTGTTTTTTCTTGTTGGTGCTCTGCAGTGAACGAGGGATTCACCCTTCTAAACCATCTCTTGTGATTTCTTTTATTTGGGAATCCCCAAACGGTTCATTCCCACATTCCCCACCTATCGCACCATGTTTCCACCAATTGGGTTTATATATTAATCTTTCTTTGAGAGAGCACCCCTGGGTTTGTCCGTGTTCTTGGAAGAAAAAAATCCCCCGCAGCGCAGCCGCCCCATCGATTTCGACATCGATCCGATTCGCCGGTCGAACGCCCCGCCTCGGCTTTCTGCACGTGCCGCTCCGCGTTGATCTCCCGCAGAGAGCCGTTGGATGAGGCCTGGCGAGGGCCAGAATGGCCCGTTGGGCCATTCTTTTCACAGCGCCCGGCGAGCATTGCAACCCTATGGGCTCGCCAAAAAAAAGAAAAGACTTGTTGCTGGGGCCTTTTTTTTCACAGCTGGGTGAACAAACCCCAAGATAGACTCAAACCCAGGGCTTCCCTTAGAAGGAGGTTCCCTGAACCACCTTGGGTTTGAGTAAAGAGGGGCCCTGCAGCTCAGCATTGCAACCCTTGGTATGGGCTGGCAATAGACGGGCTCTGTGTGTTTCTCTGGTTTGCCCCCGAACCTAATGAGCAGAACCAAAAGAACGAAAAAGCTTGAGGCAAGAGCAGTGAAGTGAATGTCTCCTCCAAGTGTATTGCAGGTTGATGGATCTCCCTATTCCTTTCACCCGCCGTTTCCCAAAAAGAAAAGACCGCGATTGGCAACGCGAATGACATGGATTAACCCGTCTACAATCGATAGAAATAATTCAAAACCTGAAATAAGGATTGGCATCGTGAGCTCGTTTTATCCCCAAATCAGTGGAACCGATCAAAACCCGTCATAGATGACACATCGCCCGAAAATAATCAGAATGGTGTTTCTCAAAGCTCCCCTTTTCTTGTTTTCCTTTCATTTCCCTTCAAAGCTGCCCCAAAGCGGGATCCCTATTGGCCTATGGGCTATGAATTTCCCCGTGCACATCATTTAGACGGAATTTTTTATGTCCACCGCTTTCAAGGGGCCAAAAGGACCACTTTTTTCCTAAAACGGAAGCCAAGCTTCACGTTTGGGGCGGGGTTCCCCACTAATGTGCGCAACCATCATGTCTCCTTTTAGGAAGAAGAGACACCCCGAAATGGGTCCCGTGGTTTGGTGTCCCTTCAAAAACCGCAGACTCGCTTCCTGAGCGGGTTGCCCAAAGAAAGTCACCAAACATTTGCTTTAAGCACTAAAACGGTCCAACCCAAACAAGTATAGAATGCAAAAACTCAGGGAGAGTAAAACATGGGTACCGAGCCTGAAAAGACGAGCCGCCCGTCTTGAGAGAACGCGCCTTAAACGATGTCACCGAGAACGCGCTATGGTCCTGCGGCCGGTCCTGCCGGTTGACTCGGCCGCAGAAAAACCGACCTCAAAAACCAGCGCCTAAGAAGAGGAGTTTCTCCTTTTGGGGGAAAGGACAATTCAGCCTCCATCTAATTGGCGGCTTGAGAAAGGGTGGAGGTTCGGAGTCTTTTTCCTACCCTCTGCAAGAACCAGGGGTTCAAATCCCTAAACCTGAAAAAGGGTACCCTCAGCCTCCACCCCGAAATGGTTGGCTTTTCTGCAAGCTTTACAGCCGAACAGAACTCCGGATGACCAAGGGGCAACTGAACAAGGGCATCTTCGAATGGCCCTCAAAAAGGTAGCAGCATGTGGGCCTTTTTTGCAGGGTACCCCTGTTGCAGGTGGTGTCAAAGGAAAACCAAAAGGAAACCCATTTGAGGGGTTCCCTGGTTTGAGACAGAGACAAACCCATGTCAAGTCTGAAAAAGTCAAAAGGTCCCAACATAAAGAAAGGCGCTGCTCCCTCAAGACGCTCATGTGTCAGTCAATTGGAAGCTGCCCTGGCCGGAAAAAGACATGAAAAGACGAACATGAGCCGACAGGGGTGTGTTGTTGAGGGTTAAAGGAAAAACACAAGAAAACCACCATTTTGGCGGGGCCCCTAAAAAAACACATGGATTTGGGTAAGTCCCTGCTGTGGACCTCCAACCAGCAACTTAGGGAAATTCACAATCTGGCCAATCTCGCAACACGGTTTGGTTGAACCCGCTCCCCCTTCCTCAACAAACCCTGTCGTGGCAACTGAGAACGAAGTCCCAACAGGATGCAGTGGATGGACGAAATCCTGCACCACTTTGAAACCATGGGAAATCATCGTTTGTTGATAGTTACAGGAATCATCATTCCAGGGTTTCTTGGGTGACACGACATGGATTTTGTCCATCATGGCAAGAGCACTCCTTCTTCAGCGGCAAATGCATGAACGACATGGCTGTCAGGCGTCCCCGCCCATCTTGCACGCGATGCCTACCGTTAGTTTGGTTCGTTGGTTGGGTCCTTCAATGGTTGACGAAAGGGAAGATGCTGCCTTCTTAGCATACCATGTCTCCTGTCCTTTCCTTGCAAGGAAACAAGCAATCATGTTAGACTTGCTCAAAATGACGTGCTCCAACACCCCAGCTATCATGAACATCCATGTGACGCAACAGATCCACGTTCAATTTGACTAACCTCCCAAATCGCCTGTGCTGAAAACTGCAGTTACAACACCGAAGCGCAAACCTCCAATTCGACGGTAAAGGAGGCTTCAGCGATGCCCAAGTACCCTTGTCTCTTTTCCGACCTATGCCGCTTGAACCAACCGTTCCCAGCGCACCCTGCATTTCAAAGGGAGCTCGGGCCACGCAGCTGCCAGCCGAATTCTGTGATCAAGTGGGTCATCCCGGAGACTGCTTTGTCACTTCAAAAGGGGTTTTGTTGGTATCACAGAAAAACCAGCCCGGCCAAGTTTTCCACTGGCCCATGCGTGATGGTGTCCCTACTTTGACCAAAAAAACAAAAATGGCAACTAAACAAGACACAAAGGGGCCCAGGCGGTTTCCTTTGAACAACCGTTCAACCCACATTCGTCCCCTTTGGAGTTGTTTTTGACTTTTTGTTTGGCGGCATCCCAGGCTTTTGGAGGTCCAGGGCTGCCAGCCCAGAAACCTTAGTTGAGAATGACCCCCGACTTTGGCTCAGGCTTGGCTTCACGGTAAAACCACCCCAAACAAGAAGTCCTTCAAGAAGCGATGGACCCAAGTTGTTGGAATTCCCACAGTGCCACTGGAGATCGGCCAACAGGCGGCGTTCTTATGACGGAAGTGGCGGGGTAAGCCGTCCCCTTGTTTGGCTGCCGGCATCGATTCAATGGGTATGTTTACATACCCAAATCGTCTGAGCGAATAACGATTCACCAACTGAAGATACGAGTTGCATCACCTCAACTGACGCGGCAACCGTCAACCCCCCCCCCATTCTTTTGGCATCGCTCTATTTGCCCAGAATGGTGGACCCCCCCCCACCTCAAAAAAACAATGCTTGGGATCCTGCAAAACTGCCCTTACCACCCGCACATTGCGAGTCTCCTGAAAAGAAAGCCATCCGATTCTGGAGAATCCCAAAAATGAAACTGTGCTCGGTTCCGTGGATTGGATTGGTCTATGATTGAATCGGAAATGTAAAATGGGGGGGGTCTAGACTTAAAGAGGAAAATAAGCCCAGGTGGTATCCCCAACAGTGCTGAAACCCTCCAATGCGCCCCCAGACGCCATCTGGGCGACCAACTCCATAGCCATCAGCTGGATTGGGAAAAAACAAAAAGGCGTTGTCCAGGACACATGCGACCTTGGGATGTTTTGGTCGGCACGAAAAAAACGAAAGGAATCACCCAGCCCAAGCACTAGGAAACATCATGCTTCAAACAAGGCGGTGTGCGGTGGCGCATCATATTCTTGGTTTTGCACTGTCCAATGGCAAAAGGGTGAGGGTACCCTGTTTTACAGTCATGTGGGTGTGTCTTTTTTTTGTTGAGGGTGCCTTTTTTTTTGGGCAGTTTGACAGAAGAACCACAAGGAACACCGTTGCGCCATGTGTGTGTGTGTCTAGGGGTTGATTCCCCATTCTTTTCAACCATCGATATTTTCAAAAACCGGCTGTTTCTGCTGGGTGTTTGATGGTTTCCTGAAAAGAAGGATCCCTGTAAAGAACGGGGAAGGTTTCCTTAGAATGTGCCGTTGTCATTTGAACCCAACCAATCTGAGGGTTGATATGGGGGCTTGCCGCATCGAGATCCCCTCACCACTGGGCCGTGGGTCAACCCAAGCCCCCGAGATCCGGCGGTTCACGCATGCCGCAGGTGTGTCTCTCTTTTTTGGGGGGTTGGACCCCTCTTTGGGTTGGTGTTCAAGGGAAACCAGAAAAAAATCCGAAACATATTCCCCAAACTAGAGTTTCCCCTTGCCTCGCTGCGATCCGCGAGGACTACCCCCTTCCACTACACCCTACGCCCCGGGCACCATGGGCAAGTGCGGGCCCCACATATTGCAAGTGAACCAACCAAATTTTAAACCAATAACTTGCGGCAGAGCCTCTGCTTGCTTTTATTTGGTTGGTATCCGTAGATGACAACCATAGGCGCAGCTTTGGACACTTCAACGGATCAGATAATTGCCTGCGCTTACGTTGGCTCGTCTCCAGGAAAAAAATGCAAAATGAGCAGTTTCTCGCTCCCACGGGGCAAGGCCACGTCTCCCTCCCCCTGCCTGCTTGCGCGTGGTGGGCAAAGCCTCCATCGGTGCAGGCAACCCATCGAATCCACCAAAGGGTCAGAGCTGAGGACAAGATGAGCGACAACCTGAGGAAAGTTGAATGTTTGCTCAAGCTGTCTCGAATACAAGAAAACTTGGCTGACGTTCACAAGCTTGATGCCAAGGGAGCCGGTAAAAATGCCAATTGCGGGTGAAGATCAAGGGGATGACCGAACTGCGATTGCCCCTGACGTCGCTTGAGCGCCCAACACATGCCGACCTCTAGTTCTGCCGCGATGCACGTGTACACAGGCCCATTGTACCGGGCGGAACCCGGTGAAATGGTCAGGGGTGGTGCTCATACGCTGCTCATTTTGGCCAAGAGGAAAGTAAACAAAAGGACCCTCTACGGGCATGCCTTTTTGAGGGCACACTTTTTTGGTGGCGTTGAAGCACCATTTTGCTGGGGTCCCCTAAAAAAAAGGACTTCAAGACACACCCATACCAAGTTTGGTCGGTGTACCCAGAACCCTCGACTTCAGGTTCAACCGGCTCGCATGTTGGACCCCATGGCGGTGGCCCTTCTGGTCTCCCCTTTAGAGCCATCCACAAAACGACGCTAGCCTCACAAACAAACCGCTCACCCATGTACCTGATGCTCGCGCTTGCTTTGAGATGATACCTAAACGCCTCCTTAGACTTGCTGCACTCCTTGGCCGCTAAAGTGACAAGCTCCACTTTGGGTTCGTGTGCAAGCGGACCCCGCCCCCAAACGCATGCAAGTTCCCTTTGGTATCCCTTCAGTAAGTATCCTTGTCTCCCTTTGATTTACGGTTGACTCAACCCAAGGATGGCCAAAAAGGCCACACACAGACACACACCGGAAGGGAAAAAACACACACAGCTGAACCCTCCAACTTCCCTGCCTTCAAATGGGGCAAAAAATGCAACCCAGGCGTTTCCAAAATCCGGTGGCCTGGCGTGTGAGACTCGCAGAGGACCCGCAAAGCCACTGCACCACCTCGAATTCGCGACGACCCGAGCGACTTCGCTCGGGTCAAGGGAATTGAAACCCTTGGGACTGATCCCCCACGTGAAACGTGGGCCCACCAAAAAGGGCAAAAAGGGTGGGAGGGGAGCAACAGCAACGAGTTCAAATGCCAAGTTTGGGTGGAAACAGTCTCGGTTCTTTGCGAGCATGCGCCATTCCAACAATTCCGAATGTTTGCCATGCGCGGTCGAATGGAGGGCTTTTAGTCGGACAGCCTGGCGTATGAATCTTAGGTTTCCGCAAGACATCCACAGAAAATGCTAAAATGGTGTATTTTTTTTCCGGGGGGATCGTGTCTCCCATAAATGGGGGAGACGCTCTGGCAAAGGAACCCCTCTGTTTCGGAGAAAGAAAAACAGCCCATGGCTTTCAGAAGCAAAACAATACTTCTCTGACCAAACATGCCCCCCCCCAAACAGAAACAAAGAAGCATCCTCGAGAAGCTGACTATTGACATGCCTCCCCCCTCCAAACAAAAAGAATCAAAACAAAACATAGAAACAAAGATGCATTCTCGAAATGCTGACAATTGACATGCCTCCCCCCTTCCAAACAAAAAGAACAAAGGCAAAACTTGGAGCAGTGGTGAATGTTGGCACGACACCCAAAGTCATTGGAGAACTCTAAATGGTGAAAATTTACACGACAAAGCATTTTTGAGAGCACCTCTTCACTACAGCGGAGATCGCAGCGCACATCTTCTTTTGGTGAGCCCCCCTTTCTGGGTTGCTTGAACACAAGTAAAGGAGCTCTTCATCCCGTTTCCACTCTATGCTGTACCGGGTTGTAAAGGAAGTGGGAAATGAGGAAAGTAGGAGTCAAGCGTCTCTCGTTTCCCCTAAAAATATCCTGGCCAACACCTGCAGTCTCTGGAGCCATGCCACGCCATTCGTTGGTTTCCTCCGTTCACCCCATTCATGTCATCTCTCTAACAAATGAAGGGTGACCGGATATATTGTTTTTAGGAACTATTCTGTCCGACTGTCAATTATTGTCTTCATTTCTTCAAGTTGTTTTTTGCAAACTAGAATGTGATGAGGAAGAGCTCCAGATGTGACTCGCAGAAAGGCAATTAGCAACAGAACATCCACTAGTGAAGCACTTTCTTCGCAGCACAAGTATGAAGCAGGGTTGGGATTGGTAGAAAATTTAAAGATGTCAAGGTTCATCCAACGAGAACAAAATAAATATACATGTTCAATTTAAAAGGTATGAAATTCCAGCGAGGAAAGAGGGAAGAGTTACCATCCCGACAATTTGGAAGCCAGTAAGAAATATGTCGCAAGACCCAAAAAGGTGAGATGTGGCGCAAAAGCCGGCAGTAAGCAAATCGCGTGTGGTCCAAGTGTATTGAGAATATGTTGGCGGGAAGTATGAAAGGTCATACAAGAAAGCAAAGTGGTTGAGGCTGGAAATGAAACTTGAAAACGCTACAGTTCATCCAACGACAACACAGCAAAGAATGCTAATGTTCATTGCTGAATGCCATGACATTTAGAATTGGAGGCAGGATCTACCATCTCGAGGAATCGGACACCACCAGAAATTGCCAGCAAAACCCTAAAACTCAAATGCAGAATTCGCACCACAAAAAAACAGTGAGAGTTTCCAGAATGTTGGTAGGAAGCCTGACAGGTGCGAACGGAGTTAAAGCATAAGTGGGGTTGGGGATGAAGTGGAAAAGGCCAACACAATCCATCCACAACACAGCAAAAAAATGCAAATGTCGAAACTGGAGAATCAAGAAATTTAGAGGGAAAAAACATAATCTCGAGAACTTGGAAAACACCAAAGATCCCTCACAAGACCCTGAAGGTAAAATGTGGCGCGAACCCACAAAGACATTTTTGCCAGAGTTCCTATAAGCATGACGGTTAGACATGGAATTGAAGCATAAGTGCATGGGTTTGGGGCTGAAGCTTGAAAATGTCAAGCGGCATCCAATGTCCAATTGCTTGAGGTCAAGAAACTCGGAGGGAACAGTCCAATTGCTTGCATCATCTCGAACAGTTAAAAACCACCAATTGATTGCGAGGGCCTAAAACTGAAATGCGGCGCGAAACCCAAAAGCAAATGCCTAAGTGTTGGTAGGAAGTAAAAAAGGTGCATTTAGAAGAAAAAATGCCAAAGTGTTGGTAGGAAGTATAAAGGGTACATTCAAAAAAGTATTCGAAGGATATAAGAGGGCTTGCGCATGAGGCTTCAAAATTCCAAGGGGCGTCCCCAAAGAGCCATCTGAAGATCTACCATCTGGAGACTTTGGCAAAAACCAAAATCGCGCACGAGAGCTTAAAGCTGAAATGTGAAGGGAAACATACACAAACAAAATGGCGAGTGTCCTGTTACATTGAGCCCAAACGTTGGTAGGAAGTATGAAAGTCCAACTCAGGTTGAAGCATAGGGAGTAAAGCGGCTGGGTTTGGGGCTGAAGCTTCAACGAAATGGAACGTCCCGAGACAAGCCAAAGTCGACTTAAGCCCAGGGGCGGTTGCTTTTTTTCAAAAGAGAAACCCCTGGGTTGAAGTCCACCTTGGGGTAGTCAAAAAACGGAGCCCTGCTCAAAGATGTGTTAGTGAAACCCAGAGACAGCGAGGACGGTGTAATTCTTAGCCGACAAAAGGCACACGCGCACCGAGTATCCAATGGGAACGAGGCATGCCCTTGACCGGCTGGACCGGCCAGTCAAACGCAAGAGCAAAAGAGGAACTGAACTGTGTCTTCGGGTTACCAGGGAAAAGAAGGGGAGAATGGCGGAGAGGTTG